>CM077234.1:32835274-33072774 GCA_039654775.1 Spinibarbus caldwelli | reverse complement strand
GCAGTAGCGCGCAACGCTCATGGCCGTCAAGAAGAACACGCTCGCGTACATGTTCATAGTGGTGACGGAGCTGATGATCTTGCACATCACCTTTCCAAACGGCCATCTGAAGTCCAAAGCGGTGTCCACGGCCCAGAATGGAAGAGTCAGGACGAACTGCAGGTCCGTCACGGCTAGACTCATGACGAAGCAGTTGATGGACGACTGCTTGAGTCTGTGGCGCGACTGGAGCAGGTAAAGGGCCAGCAGGTTCCCGACGAGCCCCAGAGCGCACACGATCAGGTAGACGAGCGCGATCACGACGCGCATGGCCATGCTCGAGCTGTCGCCGTAGAGCTCCGGCGCGGACTCTTTGGAGAGTAGCTGCAGCCAGCAGCGGAGAGACAGGTTGTGGAGAGCGGTTCGGTTTGACAGCGCATCGCCCTCGTCCAGTCCCGGTCCGCACGCCGCTAAACCCGGTGCCAACGCGCTGCTGTTCCCCTGCATGGTACGGCTTTACGCACCCATACGATTTCTATAAGATTCCATGTGCTACGCAAATGTGTTCCTAAAAGTCATCCTACAGGTGCAGCACGTGATCCTCGTGCGCGTAAACTCTTTATTCCTATTTTAAGTACGGTTGCTGCGTGAATCTGTGCCGCAGCCGCTCCTCTGACTCTCTGCACCTGAATGAGCTCATGGAGCATCACCGGGCTTTATATAGGGGAGACTGGCTGCTGTCACATGGGGACGTTTTCACTTGCCATTGTGAGAAAAAAATAAATAAATAAAAAACAAAAAAAACACAAAAATCATTAATGTAGTTTATTTTTTATTTAACCTGAAAAGGCTGTATAATAGACATTTGGATAAAAGCATCTGCCAAATTAATAAATGTATATTCCACAAAACTGAAATTCCACAAATACCTACTGAAGAAAATGTACAGTGTAGGTGCCATAAAACACGTCTATGAACTAGTTTTATTTTATTTTTGAGTTAAATTATATATACATTGCCATTAAATTATATTTTTAATTGTCATTGAATTATCACATAATGATTATTATTATAATTTTTCTTTAACGCTACATTATGATGTTACTTTTGCCATTCTAGCAGTTGAAGCAACTGCAAGTGACCTGCGACTGCGAGGAATATTGTTCAGGTCGTTAAGTGAGTTGTGCTGCGGCTCCGTTATTCTGCGCGGATGAATCTGATGGCTTGAGGCGGATGATCGCATTATCAGTGCGAATGTCAAAAAGAACATCAAAACTCTACAATAACGAAAGAAAGACTGAAAAATTCGCCTTACAAACAGTAAGCAGCTGATATGCCATTGTTGCTTGACTTAGGCTATTAAAATTAATTGTTTTAAAATTATGTTACAAAAGTTTGGCAACGCAATGTAATTGCTTTTCAAGGCTTTGAAAAATGATTACATGTTTACCATAGTGATTTTGGGGCAAAAACAGGGTTTGGAAGATGGCTTATGATGTTTGCTCATTATTTAAATTTGGTTAAGTTCGAACCAAAAAAGTTACATTGTGTAGCATTGAGCGAAAAATATTTATTTATTGTTTGGTTGTTGAAAAATTACCCAGACATGTTTTGAAAGATTCATGAACAATCTATTTCTGTAGCTGACAATACATTTTAAACACATTTATTTTATTGAAGATTTTTATACTCTTATAATTTGGTTCATATTTACATTTATGCATTTAGCAGACGCTTTTATCCAAAGCGACTTACATTGCATTCAAGTTACAGTTTTTTGCATTTTATCAGGTCTTGCTTTCCCTGGGAATCGAATCCATGATCTTGGCGTTGCTAGCGCCATGCTCTACTATTTGAGCTACAGGAAAGCTGATCATATCATATTATAAAATAATCTTCTCGAAACATTCTTTTCAAGACATTCTGCTCAAATAAGTGTGAATAAACTTAGCTAAGACTTTAAATTTGGTCTATACTCAAACTTTCTTTAAAAATAATTTCACCCTGAAAAATATTTGCTATAATATAAAGTGTGACAACTAGCCCCGGGCTTTGTAAGAACGCCCACATTTAAAATTAAGCCCTAAACCCATGCTAGAATCTTTAGTGGTTGAAACAGCCTTTTCTGGCTTAAGCAAAGTAATTGGAACACAAATGAAATAATTTATTGAATTTCCTGTTTTGTTTTTTTTTTCTTTTACTCTTGGGAGACTCATACAGAAATGAATTAATCTGTCCTTAGTTTGTCCTGAAAATCATTAGTGTAATAATAAATTGTTTTAATAAAACAATCTAAGAATGCATATTCCATTTTTTTTATAGGTCAAACAAGGTCAAACATTTTCTGATTGAAAACATATTTTCAAATCCACTTAACTGTGATAAAAGCAAACTAATATGTATGATTTCCATCTTTAAATAACTTCAAGTTTAAAGCATTATATTCCCACGAGAAGTTTTTTTGAGACTCGTGAGTGAGATGGTACCTGACTTCTCTTGAGTTTTCTGGCCATCAACATTTGCATGTAAAAATGGGTCAGTATTCAGACTTCACGCAGCGTTAGAGAGAGAGAGATCAGAGCAGGCAGTGATTCTCCGCACACGTTCAGCTGTTCTGTCTCCTTCCGTTCTCCTGCTCAACGTGGCTCTTTGAGGAAGAGTCTGTAATCCAGAACACACCACTTGCCTTGCTCTGAGAGAGTGATTGATCATGGTAGAGGTGGAGGGTTGATCGACCTCCCTCAAGGCGAGTGATGCGTTAATTGAATTCATTCCAGGACACCTGGCTTCCACTGTACAGATTCTGAAATATTCAGTCGTGGATTGTCTTCTCGAGCATTTAGTGCAGATGAACCCTGATGAGCATAGACAACTAGTCAATATATCCTGAGGAATGTGAACAGGATCCTAATAAATAATCAGTCTAAAGGATCCTAATGGGACCAAACAAGTATCCTACTCTAAGTATCAAATTAGAACTGTATAATTAATACTTTTTACACTTAAAGTTATTAATCAGTGGGCATTTCTGTAGTCCCAAAATATGATAATTGAAAGGAGACAAAATCTCCAAGAATTACATGAGCTTGTTTCTTCATTAGAACAGATTTGGAGAAATGCAGCATTCCATCACTTGCTCACCAGTGGATCCTCTGCAGTGAATGGGTGCCGTCAGAATGAGAGTCCAAACAGCTGATAAAAACATCACAATAATCCACAAGTAACCACATTTTTGTTTAACTTCAAACCATCACTAATACTAATATATTAAGTTGCTTTCTCCAGGTAAAAAGTGATCTTGCCTGAATCAGGAGAGAAATATGCACAAATCAAGCAGTGTTTACAAGTGAGAACAGTCTAAAACAGTATTTGTCCTATTCAGGTATATTCAGAAATCATGATATAGACTGCAAAATAGTTATGCAACCATTCCTACCTAATTCAAATGCATTGTGCATGATTTTAGACTAGGAGCTTTTATTAGGAGAGACTGTGCGTCTGGTTATTTGTGTCTGATAATGAGAATACTCTTCTGCTGATGAAAAGATCAAGGAATAACCTCTAAAGATGGATGTCTTTTAACTAAATAATAAATAGATCTCTAAAAACAACTTGCTAAAACCTCAGGTCTGGATTCACATAAATTGAGCTTTTGCGAAAAAAAAAAAAAAAAAAAGATTGTGAATGTGATCCTCTCGACCTGTGACGATCATAAGCTTTTCAAATCAATGTCAAGGAAACTTCCCATGCAACACCCACATGAGTGACACCTGAGGTCATTTATTTACAACTGGACACATCATCAGAATATTTTCTAAAACTACAAAGCAGTAGGAAATAAATACATTCAGATTTTACCATTATGTTGGAAAATCTTGAAACCTTTATCTCGGAAAATACACTTCATACATTTCACATATTCATTTACTGTTTACCAGTTGATCAATAATATTCTCAATGCTTCAATTACGTAATGTAAAAAACACCAAGGAGTAAAAAAAATGAAAAGAATGAAAAGCCCATAGGAGAGCTGTGCAGAAAGAAAACAAAGCAGCTCATTCTGTCCAAGGTTGTGCTGTATTTCCTGGAACTGCACTGTGTGCCAGAAGCCGCCTGCGGTGCAGTTTTGATGCAAAAGCACTGACCTCGTGTGAAACAGGTAATTGTTATTCCTCGCCGCCCCTCCTTCACCTCTAAAGCGGACCACATCAGTAGCTGCACCTGAAACTCTGGTGCATGTTGGAGCGAAAGGTGATTTTTAACGAATGGAAAGCAGTGCGTGCCCTTGACCACTCCTGATGCGCTGATGAACGCTGAGGTCTCGAGATGTGCAGTATTCTACACATATTCTGATAGTCAGGCAACACCTGCCTTCATGGAGGTGGAGTGAGAAAGAGCAAATACCTGCTTGAACAAACGTCCACATTCATAGCCATTTTAGGATGTAGTTTGCGGAGCAACAAAAAGTAAAAGTTGTTTAGCATTCAGAAACTGCATTTGACAGTGAGTCAAAACACTCGAGGGAGTTCTGTGCAGAACAACATTACAAACAAAAACAACCCTTCAGATAAATATTAAGGGTGATAGATGCAGAGAAAATAGTGCTGAAGATAAACTCACATTAATGAACATCTGGATTTAACACCCAGCTGTAGGCCGGTACATTGAGCTCGTGCGGCTGCTTGATTGTGCTCAAATGAGATGAGCTCTGTGCATCAATCTGAGTTGATCAAGCGGCCGATGCGAAGCTGATCTTGGCACAGTGATCCGCACACCGCTTGGCAGGAGCGCCTGCTTTTGATGTGATGTGCCGTGTTAGGCCAATTTCCATTGATTAATCTCTTCCCCAACGGCAACGTTTAAAACACAGGCCAACATTTGACTTTGGTGCAAATTTGTGGATGCATAGCCTACTACACAGAAAACTCTGTGGAAGTAGTGATATCAAATCTGATATTTGTTGGTTTTATGCAGTTTAAGGGAGTAGTAGTCGTGGCCTAATGGTTAGAGAGTTGGGCTTGTAACCTGAAGGTTGCCGGTTCGATTCTCACACCGGCAGGAATTGAAGGTGGGGATTGTGAACAGCACTCTCTCTGCCTTCGATACCATGACTGAGGTGCCCTTGAGCAAGGCACCGAACCCCCAATTGCTCCCCGGGCGCTGGAGCAATGGCTGCCCACTGCTCCGGGTGTGTGTTCACGGTGTGTGTGTGCGTGTTTGTTCACTATTCACTGCTGTGTGTGTGCACTTGGATGGGTTAAATGCAGAGCACCAATTTCGAGTATGGGTCACCATACTTGACAATACGTCACGACTTTCACTTTCACTTAGTAGCACTGAAAACAATTAATGTATGTGCATTATTTATTTTTCCAATTCTTGTCTGTTATTGTGGTGTAATCTATTCAGATAAAGCCACAATTAAATGGCAAGTAAAAGTCAAATGCTTACAAATGTTGAATGAATGCTTGAGGATGAAATAGTAACTAGATTTGCCAAAGTTTGCCAGGTTAGTTGCATCAAATCTGTGCATCTGTGATTTGGATTTTGTTGTTGTTGTTTTGCATCATTTTACACTTTTACACAATTTTTTGTGTTTTCTGTACAACTTTTGCCTGCTTTCCAGTTTCAATATATTGCTGCAGTATGATCTGTTTAACCCACATCTAAATGCTAAAAGCAAAACAGACTGTGGTTGGCTGTTTTGCGTCAATCCAGATGGTCATTTCCTGTCTGTGGCTGTTTTTTGGCTGGAATGAGCTGCGACATCATAGTCAAATGTTTACAAATGCTGATGCAGTGAACTTGAGGATGACATAGTCACTAGGTTTGCCAATGTTAGCCAGGTTTGAAATCTTTGTATGATACTCTAAGTTTGGTTTTAGGTGCGTTATTCGCAAATAAACTTAAGCATATGAAATATGTAGGGTTTTTTTTTATTTCATACTATTTTTTGTGTTTTCTGTAAAACGTTTTGCATGGTGCTGCATCATTATTTGGATAATTATTTCTCCAATTCTAGTCTGTTATTGTAGTATAATATATTTAGATAAACCCATGCTAAATGCTAAAAGCAAAACAGACTGCGGTTGGTTGCTTTGCATGTCAGTCAGATGGTCACTTCCTGTCTGTGGGCGTTTTTTTGAGCGAAATGAGCAGCAATGCCATAATCACATGCTTACAAATGTTGATGCAATGAACACTTGAAGATGAAATAATCACTAGATTTGCCAAAGTTTGCCAGGGCATCAAATCCTTGTATAATACTCTGAGCACTGGAAACAATTCATGTTAACAAATGTTGATGCAATGAACGCTTGAGGATGAAACAGTCACTAAATTTACCAGGTTACTGTATTTGCATGAAATCCTTGTACAATACTCATACAATACAGTTAATATAAGGTGCGTTATTAGAAGTTAAACTAAAGTGTCTATAAAATATTTACTTTTTCGCAACATATTTTTACAGTTTCAGTCTGTTATTGCAGTATAATCTATTCAGATAAACCTGCACCTAAATGCCACGTACAAGCAAAACAAACAGCGGTTGGCTGCTTTGCATGTCAATCAGACAGTAACTTCCTGTCAGTGGCCGGAATGAGCGGCGATGCCTTGGTCAAACATCTGATGCAATGTGCGCCAATCCATGACATTACTTCCTGTCTTTCTCATGATGCGTTATCCACCTCAGTGTGGCGGCGTGGCCCGTGATGGGATCTCTGTGATGATGCTCGCCGTCTCTGTAGCTGTGGTTGTGATGTAGAGGGTCCATGTCGGCGTACTCAGGCCTGAGCTGAAGCTTGCCTTGAGGGGAGGAGGACACATCCCTGTTGACTGAGTAGCCAGGCTGGATGCTGTAGACCTCCATCACCGAGCGCAGTGACCTAGACTGAACTACAAGAGAGAGGGGAAGAGTAAAACAGACCTTGTACTGAGTTGCTCCATCATCAGTCTCGACACAGTGACTCACTGCTGCATATTCAGTGCGTTCTTTTCACAGTCAAACATGTACGCGCAGTGTCAGTAGTCGATTTTTTCATTTGTAAGTACATAGCATTAAACGCTCGCCCAAAAGCAGTTCCATTATACATAAGTATGAAAACAGGATCTTGCCACATTCGCTTCATGAAAAAGAACAGAATGTACCAACATACATGTTCAGGGATCTGTCATCATTTACTCAACCTTAAGGGTCACAACAACATGAGGATGTGTAAATGATTTTTGAATGAACATAAGGTTCTTCAATTGTACCTTTTTAGGTTCTAGGAATAAATTTCTTATCAAGACCCATTTTTGGCTGAATAATGTTCTTGAATTTAATTATGTGGAGATAAAAGGAAATTGTAGATTGGGACATTAAAGGTTCTTCAGATCAGTGTTTTGGTTTCTGGGTTCTTTAAAGCAGGGGTTTCAAACATTTGAATGACATTGACTATATATGGTGATCCTCTTGCTAAAAAAAAGAAAAAAAAAGAAAAAAAAAGCAACTGTATATTTTCATGTATAAAGACTCAAAATGTGTGAGAAAGGTATTTATTATTATTTATGTTATTTAGTTTTGTAAAAACATATTTTTATTTACTTACAAAATCATACTTTTCTCATACAGTTTGGGTCTTTAAACATGAAAATATACAGTTGCTTCTATATTTTGCTTTTAAATAGTAAATATAGAAAAAATATAATAATGAAATATATTTTAAGTTTTTATTTATATTATTAAATATATATATATATATATATATATATATATATATATATATATATATATTTATATATTTTATTATATTTTTTTCTATATTTTAGTGCATGTATTGTATATCCTTCAATGTATTCCTATTTTTACTGAATTTAAAAGTAATAAAATGATTAAATTTTATTAAAATGTTCAAATATATTTACTTTGTATCAAGCTGACTGTATCCATTTCTCTCCAACATTCTTGATACCTCAAGAACATCTTTTTCAATTCACATTTATTTGTATAGTGCTTTTCACAATAAATCTAAAACCTTTTACAGTTAATTTTGTAAAATTACTTTTTTTCTGTTCAGTTTTCCATGGACCCCCTTGAATCCTCTTGTGGAGCCCAATTTGAAAACCCCTGCTTTAAAACAGATGTAAATGACAGTTTCTAAGACTTAAACATTACCCAAAGATATTCTTGCTTTCAGCATCTCCTGCGTAACCTTGTTTTGTTGAATGCAAGCAGACGGTGAAACGAACGCTGTCAGAGATTAAACCAAGCAGAGTACGAGAAAAGTCAAACTCGAGTTGCGAAGAAAAGTTGTGCCACATGAAAAATGAATGCTGGTGAATGTTCAGTGTGCGTCTGTGTTTGTGAGGAACACGTATTGTATAACGTCTGACAGCTGTGACCCTGCTGCTTTCTGACTGCTGCATCGCTCAGAAAATACAGAAGCACCTGACTATGCTCAAATGTGAGCTATAAATTGTCTGTTCACTTCAATGTTGCATCCTCCCAAATGACTTTGGCCTGTTAAAGAAAACCTGAATATAAATCAGGTTACGCCTTGATGTGGAGTATCTGTATTATACAGATGAAAATCAGCAGCTTATATATGTATAATGACATTTTGAGTCAGTAAACAAGGTTCACTGTACGCCTCAGATGGTAAACAGAGATGTCTGGTAGTTACACAGTTTTCTGAAATGCATGCAGAAGCATAATATGATGCAAATGCAACACTTTTATGATGCTTGCTATGATCTGCAGTGCTTTTCATGTGGCATGATGGATGTCCAAGCCGATGTTGACTGACCTTTTGCGGTGCTGAAGTCCCCAGGGTCAGCGGCCCTCCTGTGTGAGATGGGTTGTAGGCTTGGGATGAGAATGAGAGAGAAAGAGAGGACCAGCACCTAGGAAAAGAAGGAATATTAAACGAGAGGAAGTAAATAAGCAAGTCCTGCTATATGGGTCAGCTGATGACCTACATCCTTTAAACGGCTTGTTCCAATCAACACTTTCATTATAACCATCATCCTCATTCGCGTTCTCTTTCTGCTACATGCACAGGAAAGACAAAAAGATGTACAAAAACAAGGATGTTATTTACTATAGTCAGCAATATTGCAATATCTTCTCTCATATACTTAAAATTATAATTATGTATATCGTTCAGAAATTTGGGGTTGATGAAATTTTTTATGTTTCTGGTACATCCTATGTATTTCTCACCAAGGCTGAATTTATTCGATCAAAATATCAGTACAAAAAAAAAAAAAAAATATAAACTGTTCTATTTGAATATATGTTAAAATTATTTTTTTTCCTGTGATCAAAATTGAATTTTCAACATCATTACTCCAGTCTTCAGTGTCACATGATTCTTCAGAAATCATTCTAATATGCTGATTTGCTGCTCAAGAAACATTTCTGATTAATATCAGTGTTGAAAGCAGTTGTGCTGCTTCATATTTTTGTGGAAACCATGATACATTTTATTTTTCAGGATTCACATTTCAGGATGAATAGAAAGTTCAAAAGAACTGCATTGATTTAAATAGAAATCTTTTGTATATTCTGTATTACTGTTACTTTTGATCAATTGAATGCTTCCTTGATGAATAAAAATAGTATTTTTCTAAAAAAAAAAAAAAAAAACAACTCTTAAAAAAGAACAGTAGTGTACATTAATAAATGATAATTATTATAGTTTATCATAATAAAATTAAGTCCTTCCTTCCTTCCTTCATTTCTCCTGGGCTTTTTTCTCCCTAAATTCTTTTCTTCCCCCTTCCTTCCTTTTCAGCTCTTTCCTTTCTAAACATGTTTTTGAGATGCTGTAAATCACGAAGTCTGCTCTGTACACACGTCAGCAATATTGTAATATGCAGACACTCCACTCCATTTATCTTCATGGCATCTGTGTTAATTTGAATTCAAACACCCTCCCGGTGCTCCACTTTCAAAATTATTCATTCATCCGCTCAAGGGAGAGATTCAAGCTAGGATTTATTAATAAAGGAGAATGTAATTGTATCGACTGACGCATCTTGACAGAGAGCGGACAGTGGCGAGTATGAAATGTCTTGCAGAGCAGAGAGACAGACAGTTTATGATACCACAAAAAACGTTAACACTTATTATTGTTTCTTCTGGTTTTTTCTTTCAATGTCAGGAGTATACAAAGAAGTATGTGAAGAACAAAGCTCAGAACATTTGGAAGAAATTATCTGAAAAGATCTTTTAATAGAATATTAATTTAATAAAACTTTTGTAAAAAATATATATATATATATATTAAATCAGTATATTATTTAATTAAATTTAGTGCTGTCAAACGATTAATCGCGATTAATCACATCCAAAATAAAAGTTTTTGTTTGCGTAATATATGTGTGTGTTCTGTGTATATTTATTACGTATATATAAATACACACACATGCATGTATATATTTCAGAAAAATATGTTAGTTTATATCTTAAATATATTTATTTATAATATAAATTATATGAATATAAATATAGACATGTAAATATTTTCAAAATATATACTGTATGTATGTGTATTTATATATACATAATAAATATACACAGAACACACACATATATTATGCAAACAAAACTTTTATTTTGTATGCGATTAATGGCGAGTAATTGTCTGACAGCACTAATTAAATTATTTAATAAATAACTATTTTACACACACACACACACACACACACACATATATATATATATATATATAGTAAATTATATATATTAAAAATTTTCATATAATACAGTAATATCCAAGGAATATAAATATTTGTAAAAAAAAATAATAATAATAAAATAAAAATATAATTTATTATATTTAAATTAAATATAAATCATATTTATTTTTAGTAAAATTATTTAAAATTAATTATTTATATTTGATTTTATACATTTATATATTATTTTATAATTTAATTATAATATAATTATAAAAACTATAAAAAATTCTATAAAACTATATAATTTTTTAAAGTAGTTAATTTCCAGTTAATTTGTAATTTATTTATTTTTTATTTATTTATTTATTTATTTATTTTTTTGGTCACATTTTCCACTGACCCCTTTAAACCCTTTAGAAATGTTTGAGATTTCTGACTTCTTGTCAGACTTTATCTTGGAAAATCTGTGCAAAGTTTTGAGACATTGTTAAGCTCTTCTGGAAAGTGGCAGTGAGTTCAGTCACTGATGTAATCAGTTGTAATAAAGCAGAAGAGTGAGTTAATTAAGTAATGCTGACAACACTGCTGAAATCTCTCTCTTCTCTGGCCTATGTGTCACCGAATATTTACTTTTCTCCTTTTTCTACCTCTTCTGCAAATGTTCACTTTGAAGCTTGACTTTGATTGTGCTTCAGTTATAAAAACGCCTGGAGCGGATTCCTTCAAAGCTTGGAGCTTCCTTCCTTCCTTCCTTAATTCCTTTTCCTTTCTTAGGCTCCTCCTCCTGCGCTGTCATCTTACCAGGATGCAGGTTCCCGTCTGAGCCGGTTTACTGGAGCCGTTCATCACCAGAGACTGCAGCCTGCGTAACTGCTCCATCAGAGACCTGACAGATAGATGGAGAGAGTGCGCTCCAAGTTAGAAGAAGCGGTAATGGAACTTCCATTTGATGTGAACTTTGGAAGTGTAAAGTACTGAGTCGTGCTTTAAAAAAGAACGGCTTCATCTGAGGACAAATATGCAGCATGTGGGAGGATTTCACTGCGCTGCAAAGTGTTTTGAAAATGTCAGTAGGGTTAAAATAAGTTTTGAATTTCAGTCAATCAACCCAGATGCTTCTAGATCATCAATATATTCTTCAGAATACTGTTAATTTGGAGCCAAAAGGATCAATCAAGAATCCTCAAAGTGTCAAATGGATCCTACTGAAATTTGGAATAAATTCTGATTGATAAATATATAAATAGATATAAAAACAGAATAAAAACTGACTTAATCCTAAATCTTTATTTACTGTTATAGGATTGTTGTTTAATTCCGTTTGGAATTGTAAATTATGATTCATTAAGAATTTTCTGACATGGGACTGAACATATTTTTAGTTAAGAATGGTACCACAGGAACAGGTTTAAAACTACACTGTGTAACTTTTGGCCCCAGGCCTGGTGCCAGAGGGGGGCCGGGGGGGCTTTACCCCCCCCACGGACATCCCTGTCCCCCCCTCCAGACCGAGGGGGATGGCCAGACTTTAGTTTAGTATGTATAATAGTCTAACTCATAGTGTAAAATAGTCTAACTGATAGCTTTTAGATGGAAAAGCTCCTGGTCTAGGATCTGTTTTCTTCGTAATAATAGCATAACTAAATAGATCTGGCAAACAATCCAGTGTATCTGCCCTTCTGCTTTGGAAAGCATCGTCAAATGATTTTACAATGCATTTTCACAGAGGCGAGCAACGTAGCCAATCACAGACATGTTTGTTGATTTCTACAACGCAATGGCCAATCAGAGGTGTTTAGGTTGGAATCCACGCACTCACCGCTTTTTGTCCAGTGCTGAGTTCTATCATGCTTGTAACTTCATTAAAAAAAAAATAAATAAAAAAAATGAGTTGTGCTTTGGCTCTGGTATAAACTCTCCCAATAACAAAAGAAAGACGGATACATGAAAAATATGTCCTATGAGCAGGTAAGCAGCTGATATGCCATTGTTGTTTTCACAATTGTTTTAAAATAATGTTACAGAAGTTTACCAATGCTTACTTCAGACATAAAATGTTATTCATATCAAATAATGGTGTAAACTATTTGCAAGGCTATTTATAGGCAAATATACCAATGCATTATCTGTTTTAGAGATTAGCATTGTTACCAGCATAAACATTGTTTTGTGAACCTAGTCAATGCACAGCAAATGTGCTCTGCAAACCTTGATTCGTGTTTTATTACAGATGTCACGTTGCATTTTTGCTTTCAAACTTTTTTGGTTGGAGTTTCAGTTGTTTTGGCTATAAGCTACTTTAACTGCATATACAGTAGTAGCCTGACCTGATTTCCTTTATTTATGGATATGGAATAAACACGCACAGAGGAACGGCGGAAGTATGCGGTTTCCCGGGAAATCTGTCCCGACAACAGTAAAATATGAATATTTATTATAGGCTTACCATAATGATGTGGGGTGAGGCAAAAACACGGTTTGGAAGATGGTATATGATGTACTCGATCATTATTAAAACTGTGTTAATTTCAAACAAAAAAGTTACATTGTGTAGCTTTAGAAAAAAAAAAAGTAAAAGAACCATAAGCCATTTTGTAAACCATATAAAAACCTAAAAAATGAAAATATTGTGATGGAACATTTTCTAACAGTGCTGGTTTGGTATGACTGATATATTCTGGTGCCTTTGAATGCACATGAAAAACACATTTTCTTTCCATCTTGCCTAACAACACTGTTTAAATGTGGTGAAAATGTGGTCATTATAATGCACCGCCAATCATGGTTTATTGTGCTATTTAATGTTTGTTTTCACTAGACGTCTCCTTGAAATTTAATAGCTGATTTTATAGCATGTTAAATAGACTGTAAAATTACCAATAAAAGACTGAAAGAAGAGACCTTTTGTAAATGAATCTCTTAATGGAATGTGACTTTAGGAGGGTCAGGCTTGTAGCGCAGTTAAAGAGCTAGTTTACATGAACAGGTTATAAACCTACAGTTTCTATTTTACAGCGGTGGATCTCAGCTGGTGGGTCATGTTTTCACTGTCCATGATATGTTTCTATAGAAGTTTGTTACTTTTAAATTCATAAATGTATGTTCCCTTGAGTTCATTCATTCTATGAATAAAAAGTGATTCAAAATGTAAATATGAGATAATACATATGTAAAAATGTGATGAAAGTATTCACAAACAGCAGGAGGGAAAGCAGTGTCAGATGTTAATAAGCATTTAACTATATAATCTTGCATAGTTCAAATACCAAAATAAATCTGAAAATGGTAGAAGCTGGCCAAGATGCCAGAAAGATTGTGACATGCACTCATTCTCAAAGACTGTAGGAAGAAAATTGTATACTTAATTTATTTTTTAAGGAAATTTTTCTTTCTTTTTATACAAAAAGCAGTTTCAGTACTGTGTTGGGCCACTTGATGTCCAATATAAATCCAGATCCTGAAACAAAACTGGTTGAGAACCATTGATTTATAGCCCTGTCAGAGTGGAGTGCATCTGATATTGTTGTAAAACGAGACTTACGTGTTGGTCTTCTCCAGCTGGAGGACTTTCCTCTGTAATTCCAGATTCTGAGCACTGCAGGCAGCCATCCTAGACCAGAGTATATTGGCCAATTACTCACAGTGATAAATCTGACCTACAAATACTCCCACACACACTCTGTCTGTCACAGCAAGTGTCCGTGTACACACAAACACTCCCTAAATAATGGTGCTGGATGCATCAATAACATTAGACGATAATTCAGTAATATCTGTTGGTCCAGTTATTCTCATGAACGAGAGACAAATGAGCCGTAACACTAGATTTCTAATTTGCAAAATGACAAACATTGTAGAGACTTTGATGCATTCAGATGAATCTAACAAAGCACAATGTCCAAGTCACGTTTCACCTCAAAATCAATAAAAACAAAAATATATACTAATTAGGTAAATCTTTAACTGATGTTATCCTTATTAATGCCGAAAGTCTCTTTCTATTATGTGTATACTGAATAAATGTAAGTAGTTTTACATAAACATTACAGATTTAATTAAAAACAGAAGATAAATCTCATCCAATTCCTAACTTTCTAGCTTAAAAATGTTCTGTTGACTTCCTATTGGTTTTCTGAATAGCAAAATGATTAATTTACAATTTACAAATCTTATTTCATTTATTTTTCCATTTTCATATATATATATATATATATATATATATATATATAGATAGATATATATATATATATATATATATATATATATATATATATATATATCTTTTTTATTAACAAAATCAAAAACTAGATGTTTTCTTTGAGGTCAGTACAATCCCACAGGTGTTTGTTAGCATCAGACGGTGATGTTCACAGGACTGATTTGTGAATGTGTGAATAAAAAACAAGATGGCTGTGGTGCTTTTAGCGACTGCAGCGCTGGCTGTGAAATGAGTTTGTCCTTTGGACAGATAAACCTACGGGCTCTTCCTTAAAGGGCAATTTCATGCCCGAAATTTGTGCAGCAGTGTGTTCTAAATAATTTCTCCAGCCTCTCGGAGGATATTCGATTCCTTTGATCCTAAGTTAAGATAAGTTCGAGCCTGGATTTTTAATGACTTTCGACCTCAATTTCAACTTAACTGCAAGTTTACTTAGTAATGAGTTTTTCTTTGATGTCATATTCATTCATTCAGTCAGACTGTGTTTACTTGTAGCATAAACAGGACATCTGAGGTGAATGCTTTATTGTACACAAGTCAGGTACATACTGTACAGCAGTTCACAATAGAAATTACCATTCAAAAACTTGGGGCCAGTAATTTTTTTTTTTACTGTTTTTAAAATCTTTTCTGCTCACCAAGGCTGAATTTATTTAATCAAAAATGCAGTAAAAACAGTACAATTGTAAAATACTATTACTGTTTAAAATAACTGTTTTCTATATGAATATGTGTTAAAATGTAATTTATTCCTGTGATGCAAGGCTGAATTTTCAGTATCATTACTCCAGTCTTCAGTGTCACATGATCCTTTAGAAATCTTTCCAATATGCTGATTTGCTGCTTAAGAAACATTTCTGATTATTATCAATTATTAAAAACAGTTGTGCTGCTTAATATTTCTGTGGAAACTGTGATACATATTTTGATAAATAGAAAGTTCAAAAGAACAGCAGAAACAGAAGTCTTTACATAGAAAGCATAAATATCTTTCCTGTCACTTTTGATTAATTTAATGAATCCTTTATGAATAAAATCAATAATTTCTTTAAAAAGCCCAACCCTAACTTTTGAACAGCTATGTGTGTGTGTGTGCGCGCGCGCGCGTGTGTGTGTGTGTGTGTGTGTGTGTGTGTGCGCGTGCGTGTGTGTGTGTGCGTGTGTGTGTGTGTGCATGTATGTATATATATGTGCTGTAAAAATTTTGTTTACATTATATATGTATGTGTACTGTGTATATTTATTATGTATATAAATACACACACATACAGTATATATTTTGAAAAATATTTACGTTTATTTATGTATTCATATTCTTATATTTTATATTATATATAAATATATTTAATATATAAACATAACATATTTTTCTTAAATATATACATGCATGTGTTTGTATTTATATATATATACATAATAAATATACACAGTATACATACATATATCATGTAAACAAAATGTTTACAGCACATATATATACACACACGCACACACACACACACACACACACACACAAACACATAGCTGTTCAAAAGTTAGGGTTGGGCTTTTTTGTATAATCACCTGCCCTCCAGTCCATCTATATATTCCTTCTTTTTCTTGCGACTCTCCTGCGCCGACTGCTTGTTGCGGATTTTCCTCCGAATCTTCTTCAGAATCTTTTCTTCGTACTAAGAAATTCATGAGAGAACAGGCCAGACAAAATGTTTAGTTGAATTTATCTTGAAATGAGAGGGCTACATTTCAGACATTTATTTTGATAAAGATTTTATTAGGTCTGAAACCCCAGGCAGAACGTGAGTCAAATCAAATCAGCTTAATCTTGTCATTATCCATTATCCTAGCACACAGAGGGAAAAACCTCTGCGGCTGAAAGAAAGGTGTTATTTCGATGAGAGGTGCCTTTCATCACTGACTTCATTCATCTCAGCTTCTGTAAAAGCCTCTTTCCTTCCTGCTGATGTCTGATCAGGCTTCCAGCAGTAAATATAGAGACATGGCGCAATGACACGTGTAGGACATGGAAAGGTTGTTACTGTGATGATATTACAAGTGGTCATGTGATGTTATGACGCCATCACCTTGAGTATGAGAGATGCTTTATACCTTGAAGACTTTAGATATACCAAGGTGGAGCAAAGCAATCAGCAAAAACATCACAGTAATCCACAAGATATCCACACGACTCCAGTCCACCAATTAACATGTTGTTAAGCAAAAAGCTGCATGTTTATAAAAACTAAACCATCATTAAGACATTTTAAATTTAAGCCGTCATTTCTGGCCAAAATATGAGTCCATAATCCATAATAACGCTTCCTCCGGTGAAAAAGTCCATCTCCTGTTGTCCTCTCACTTATCCACGCACATATTTGTTTAAACCTATTTTGGACTGTTTTGGCTTGTAAACGGTGCTTGATCTGTGCATATTATTTCTCTCCTGATTCAGATGAGATGACTTTTTGACTGGAGAAACATCTTAATGATAGCATTGATGGCACTGATTGTGGCTTTTGGCTTCTCAAGATGTTAACTGATGGACTGGAGTGGTGTGGATTACTTGTGGATTATTGTGATGTTTTTATCAGCTGTTTGGACTCTCATTCTGGCAAATTTTCTTTTTTTCTGTGAACTCTTCTATTAATGCTGTTAGTTTTAATTTGCAATAGCTTGAAAATATGGCTGCCAAGTAAACAGACTTTTCATAAAAGGAACAAGAGGTTGAGGTTTGGCTCAGTTATTAGCTAGTTATGGCAGAGATTTGGATAGAGGGCGTGGTCTAAATGTTCAACATACCTTGTTAAGTGGCAGTTGGTTGGGAAGACTGACTCCTTCCTTGACTAAAAGTTTCATCTCATCTTCATTGAGAATCAGTTCTTGCTGGGATTGCTGGGCGGAGGGTTTCGACTAGACATAGAAACACATTTCGTTACTAGACAGAGCTGCAAAGTGGCACACAAGGACACTATATTTAGTCTCAAGTATCAATGCACTGCATTGCATAATGACAACAAATCCTTTCAGACTCAGGAATTCAGAAAAGTGCTGCACAAATACATCTGCTCACTTGTTGTTGTTGTTTTTATTATTTATTTATTTTATTTTTTTCAGCGTACATCACATCACATAAATCAATGACTCAATGCAGCATCAAGCCAAACACTGAAACAGCATCTGTGGAGGTATTAAAGCACTGTGAAATGCACTAACAGCTCTCTATTGTGCTTTATATTGCCCAGGAATGTTTACAGGTCAAAGTCTTTACCTTTGCACTACGGTAAGAGCTGTTTGATTGAACACATTCTAAACGTTTTTATCTGTTCAGAAAACACTATTTAACTGCCTCGCTGTTTATCGTCTAGACAGGCAGCTCCTTTTTAAGAATGCATTCTTACATAATGCGGTACATGTACATACATAATAGTACATGTGCTGTTGCATCATGCCTCACTATTTATTTGTGTTAAGATAAAAGTTTAACATTTAAAGGCCCCAATGTTCCATTTCATTTTTTAAAAATGTAAATTTTTAGCAGCCTTCACAGTTTGCATGCTTTCAGATTTGCTCTATGTTGTGTCTTCAAATTTGTCTTTGGCTATTAGGGTGCATTTTCAGCATCCTATCCTTGAGTTTTTAAGCTAAAAGCTTTTTTAAATGCTCTTGGGACACCTGCATTCTGTTGCACTCCACTGCACATGGCATTCATTCTAGCTGTAACTGAACACACCTTATGTAAATGCCACATAAGAAGTGGATATCAGGTCAACCTGAGACAGTCAAAAATATATTGGGCATCCTTAAGACTGATTAGTCAGCTGGGCATTTAGGCAAACCCTGGACTACTTGTTTTTGAAAATATGTTGATTTTAACATCTTTAGCACACAAATATTGGGTAAAACACTCAATTTTTTAAATTGTTTTTCATCTGTTCTTTTTAGCATTTAATTTTATATGTGCAGACAGAAGTTTGGAATAATTAAGAAAAAGTCTTATGCTCGCCGAAGCTGCATTTATTTGATCAAAAATACAGTAAAAACAGTGATATTATCAATTATTATTACAATTTAAAATAACTGTTTTTTTATTGATATATAGCCTATTATAAAATGTAATGTATTGCTGTGATCAAAGCTGAATTTGCAGCATCATTACTCCAGTCTTCATTGTCCCATGATCCTTCAGAAATCATTCTAAAATGCTGATGTGTTGCTCAAGAAACATTTCTGATTATTATCACTGTTGCTTTTGATAATCATTAATTAATTTGCTGAATCATATTTTTTTTGTGGAAACTGCTTGTTGCAATGCATTCTGGGAATGCCTTAGTGAAGAATGCATGCGAAGCCTTTGATTTTAGCCAAAATCAAAAGTTGGTACACTGTAAAATACTATTTTAGTCTTTTTACTTAAAAATGTCATGTTTAATTCAATACGCTACTTGCCTTTTCTTTGTAATTTACTAGCAAATTCAGAGTAAAAATTGTTAATCCTACACCAGATTTTTTTTTTTTAAACATTGTCTAGGTATCTCACTAGCTTTTGGAGGAGAGCGTTTTCTTTTTCTCTGTCATGTATTTCTTCCTGAGTTCTTCCACTGTTTCCACTGTTCATCTCCTGTTTTCTAGTATGAAATCTGACATCTCTGCTGCTCCCTCTGTCTCTCCTCTAGCTGGTTGTCATTAGCATCCGTGTGGATGTCACACTAGCTGTATGTTTTGCACTGAATGTCACAGTAGAACAGTTGAGTCACATACACTACATGATGTCTGTTTGTGTTCTCTCAGTACTCACCGCTTCTCCGATATTGGAGAGCAGCAGGTCTTTTACGGTGAGCTGGTAAATGGTGGCTGGTAAAGTTTTCGGCACTGCTGATGTGCACTGAGAGTCTGTCAGACCTTCAGAGAACAGGCAGGCCTCCCAATCTGCTGCGTGCACAACACACACACACACACACACATACACACACACACACAGAATGCATTTACATCACACTATGCCTGAAGACCAACAGACAGCAAGGATCTTTCATTTTCTGAGTGCTTTTTACTATACTGCTGTGTGGTAGATGGTGTTCTGGTGCTTTCTAAGGTGTTGCTCTTAGCACATTTATACATTTGCTACTGTTCTTGGGTGTTGCTAGGTGGTTGCTAAGATGTTCTGATGGTTGTTAGCACATTACTATTTGGGTGCCACCTGCTCTAGGGTGCGTTTCCCCAAAGCATCGTTAGCTAACTATGGTCGCAAGTTCCATTGAGCTCTATTGGTAATGACGGAACTTGTGACCATAGTTGCTTTTGGGAAACCTAAGTAGAATAAGTTAATTAAATTTGTCTTTATTTTAATGTAATACAAAATATTTTTTGTCAGTGATAGAAATATGATATAAGATGGTAGTGTAAGAAAGTTTAAGCAAGTTTAGTTTTAAAAAATTTAATGGTAACTAAATAAGACAATAATTGTTGACGTTGTGTTGAGCTCGAGTGCGCAGTTCACCATCACTCATTTACGAAAACAAAAGCAAAACTTTGCTCAGTGTTTATTCACCTCTTCAGCATGCTCTTTTATTCAGCATAAACTTTTCACAACTAATACGTATCAGCTCTAGTACAACGTAGAGACGTTAAAAAAAAAAAAAAAAAAAAACGTAACAACATATGTCATCACTCCCGTACCATGATACCTTCAAATAAAACAATAGGTAATTTGGCTGATACTGTAATGCAAAGTATAAAAGTGCAACACTTAACACCCCACTCGCTCTTAGCTTATTGTATTACCAGAAAAATAACAAAAACAAAAACAAACAAATAAGACTTCTCTTCTACATAAATAATGTAAACATACATACAAGTGTTCCAGTGTTGTTCTGTTGGTTCAGCACAATGCTGAGATAATTTACTGACAACAAAACTTAAATCTGGTCGTGTGCAAGTGGACAAGTAGATTAAACTTCCCACTGCCTCCCTGAACTTTCTTGATTCTTCCATTTTTCAGCATCTTCTGAATAATCAAGTTTTGGTTCACATGGAGTTTCTCTTGATTTACAGCTTTGCATATCGAAACGATCTAGTATTTTCCTCACATATCTCTCCTGTGACATTTTGACTAGACCATCTGTTTGTTCAGAATCTATGCCCAGGAAATATTTCAACCTTCCAATATCTCTCATTTTGAACCTCTCAGTGAGCATCCCCATTACACTCTCCAGAACACTTCCATTGTTAGCTGCTATGATTAGGTCATCAACCCATACTATCAGGATTACTTTCTCGTCACACTTTTCCTTTGTATAGACAGTTAACAGCTGGGTTTTGTGTAAAACCATTTTTAGTCAAACATTCATGTAGTACAGCATTCCAGTTTTTGCCTGATTGTTTAAGACCATAGAGAGATTTTTCTAACTTGCATACTAGCTTTTCACCTTTTTCATATTTCTACTCATAACCCTCTGGCTGTTCAGTATAGATTTTGTGATCAGTTGGTGCATGCAAATAGGCTGTCTCAACGTCCATCTGATGCAAGACCAAATTTTCTTGCGCTGCCTTCTGCATAACCACTCTCACACTTGTCATGTCAGCTGTGGGTGAGAATGTTTCGTCATAGTCAGTCCCTTGTTTTTGACTGTATCCTTTTGCAACGAATCTTGCCTTGTACTTTTCAGATCCATCAATATCTCCTTTAAGTGTGTAGACCCATCTGCCTCCAACTGGTTGTTTTCCTGGTGGCAACTGAGTGAGTGTGAAAGTCTTGTTTTCCTCCAATGAATGCATTTCTTTGTCCATGGCATTTTCCCATTGCCTTGACTTGGTTGATATTATGGCGTCCTGGTAGGTTTGGGGTACAATGCATACTGCTCTATAACAAAAGTCTATGCATGTGTGCAGTTTGTCCTCCATATTTTCTATGTGGATTCAGTCTGTTCAGGCAAAGTCTCGGAAACACCACTCTGAATGTCTTGGTCTGTTACATCTTTCACATCAACATTTTCCTCATTGTTAATGATTTTAGGATTTATATCATCGTACTCTGTGTGTGTCTCAGATGTTTGTGTTTCTCTTTCTTTGGTTGTCCTAGTTGTGAACTTCACCAACCTATGTTTTTGGACCTTCCCTGTGTTAGGATAGTACACTAGATAAGCTGGACTGTTTTTGTCGTAGCCAATAAAAACACCCTGCTCGCATCTAGAGTCTAATTTACCTTTCTCTTGTCTGTAGGCAAAACATATCGATCCAAATTTCTGCATTTTGGAAACATCCGGCTTTCTGCCTGTGAATAGCTCATATGGTGTTTTCTTTGTACGTCTACAGTAGCACCTGTTTCTCACGTAAGATGATGTTTGCATAGCATAGTTGCACAACTCATCTGGTAACTCACTCTCTATCAGTAAGCACCTATTCATGTCATAGAGTGTTCTCCAACCTCTCTCTGCTGTGCCATTCTGGTGAGGCGAATAAGGTGCAGATGTTTCATGTCTAATCTTATTCTTTGTTAACAGTGCCTGAAAATCTTGACTCATAAACTCAGTGCCATTATCTGAACGGATGCACTTGACTTCTCCATAAGGTGCTATGTCTGCCAAGAACTTTTCTGTGGCTTGTACTGTGTCTGCCTTAGACTTCAGAAAATACACTAACATAGTACCTGAGTAGTCGTCTGTGAAAGACTGTGCATATCTGTACCCTTCTTTGCTCTGTGTAGGCATAGGGCCGGCCATATGTGAATTAGTTCTAAAGGTTTCTCTGCCTTTCTGTCTGGCTCTCTGTTTCTTGTCTGAGAGAATGTTCCTTTCATACACACTTCACATAACTGATTTTGTCTAACTGTGCTTCTTTTTATCTCCATGCCTCTAACCACACCTTGTAACTTTTGTACATCTTCGTAGTTACAATGACTCAAAATTTCATGCCACGTTTGTAAATCATGACATACTTTGCACTGGTCAACACTTTCTTCAATAGTTGGCAAATAATACAAATTTCCACTTTCATGGATGTCAAACTTGCTACCGTCTTTGGTAACCATCTGACTGTCCCCCTTTTTAAAGGTAATCGTTGCTCCTTCCATTTGTTGCCCTTGCTACTGAGAAAATGTCATGTGGGTACGAAGGCATGTACAGTGCGTCCCTTAGCTGTGCTCTGTGATGTCGTTCAGTGTCTTCTAGGAAATGAGTTTCAGTTTCAGGTTGAAAAGAGCTGTCAAAGTTTTTGAACTTTCTGATGTTGTTCACGATGTGAGATGTCGCTCCGGCGTTTACCATGATTCCTTTCTTCTTTACGTTGTCTGGCGGTCTTTCATACTCTGAGTGTTCAGCTTTGAAGAGGTGGTCTTGATCACTGTCTTGTTCATCTGCAACCTTTCTGACACTATCTTGGTCACCCTTTTTCTTGCACAGGAATTCTCCATGTGTACTATTTTTACAATGGTTGCACCACACCCTCTTGTAACACTTTCTTGCTTTGTGTCCTTTTATTCCACATTTGTAACATGTCACATCTTCATCTTTTCTATCCTTAGCGTCTGAGTTGGAAGGGCCTCATCCTTGTCTTGTATATGTCTTCATCATATTATCTGTAGTTTCTGTTCTTTTCATTTTCTCTCCCTCCTCGTAAATCCGCAGTCTTCTTTTGAAGTCTGTGAACATAACTTTGTCCTCATTTTGCATCATGTGGACGGCTAGCGGCTTGAAAGAGTCTGGTAGCCCACGGAGAATCATAGCAATGGTCAGCCCATCGCTCATGGTTTCTCCTGCATCTCTCAGGGCTGTGATGATGTTCTCTGCTCTTATTAAGTAATCAGTAACACTCTCGTTGTCAGTCATGTGTATCTGGGTTAACGATGTGTACATATTTATTATCCATGGCTTACTTTTTCCTAAATAATGCTCCTTCGTTATTTCAGGGCTTTCCTGCCATCGTCAGTAGCTTCATGTCTTATCAGTGATAGGCTTTTATCATCTATCAGTCTTATCAGTTCAGCGTAGCAATCAGCATTTTTTCGTCTGTCTTCGGCTAGCTGTTCAGCATCGGCATCAGGGGGCTCATGCAAAATAGTCTCTTTTAGCTTTAGAGTATGCAGATAGCTTAGGAATCTTGTCTCCCAAAGATCATTTTTATCTTCCGATCCGTCAAACAAAAGCTGCGGTACCTGGAATCCTGCCACTCTACTCGCCATTTTGTGGAGTCGCCGTCTTTTTGCTTCCTTTCAGCTCTTTACTGAATAACGAGTAATACGTCACATATAACTTGCTCAAAAATGCTCGCTTGCTTCCGTGACTGGGCCCATAGCCTGTTGAGCTCGAGTGCGCAGTTCAACATCACTCGTTTACGAAAACAAAAGCAAAATGTTGCTCAGGGTTTATTCACCTCTTCAGCATGCTCTTTTATTCAGCATAAACTTTTCACAACTAATCCGCATCAACTCTAGTACAACGTAGAGACGTAAATAAAAACGTAACAACATACGTCATCACTCCCGTACCATAATACCTTCAAATAAAACAATAGGTAATTTGGCTGATACCGTAATGCAAAGTATAAGAGTGCAACACTTAACACGTTGTCAAGGTAACATTTGATAAGACTTTCCTTTCACAAAGAGAGTTCCAAACGCTTATACAAGAAAGTAATGCCCGACACCCTTCAAAGAACACACTTCAAGGGCTCTGCCCTTCGAAGGGAGTAGGGCATAGGGATGCTCACTTCCGTTTGGAATTCACACAGTTTCTTGTGTCGAACCGAGGGCTGTCCGAGTTAAAGCAATAATAAGGCATTACAGAAATGCCATTAAGGCGGGTTCTATTTGAACATATGAATCACAATATAGTTCCAGCCAGGGTTGCCAGGTCCACAGTTTTCCTTCACCAAACATTATTTGTAATGCGACTCCCATCCAATAATCGCAAACAGCTTTTGTGTTTTATTACTTCTAATCAAAAACAAAGTCTCAGCTTTCAACTTCTGTACATTTTGTAACAAATCAAACAATAAATGCCGTTTTGGCTCTCTTATATGTGGCGTGACAGATCGCTGTAGTAGCGATTCAGTTCAAGCGGCAGGACAAGTTACAGCGCGGACATGAACATCAGAAGGTATGTTTACAGAAACAGTACATCTTACTGAAATGTATCACGTTTAGTGTAATCGATCAATCAGTATTTCAACCAAAAGAAAGATGTCAATAAAACAGCTTGGGAACAATACGTCACTTAATGTTGCTTTTACCTCAGGAAAGTTATCAAGTGTTCACAGTTCATTGGTTAACTATAAAAAAAAAAACACTACAGGGAGCTTATTTACTGTTAATTATAAATGCATGTTTGATTAAATCTGTCATGACGTGCAATTGATTTGTATGTACAAACTTTTTTGAGTGTAATTATTATATATAATAAATATCATTAAATATACTGTAATAGTTTTGTTGTTAATTTTAACCTCTATTATGTGCTAAATAAGAGGGCTCCCTGTATAGTTTACAGCATTAGTTGGGAGAGATTCTTTTGGTATCAGCACATATTCTGAATAATCGCCTATCAGTGAGGCTGAGAAATCCAGTATCTGTGCATTCCTAGTTGATATTTGGTTGATAGGGTGTTTTGAGTGTTTTGAGGCATCTTGTTTGTAATGTGATTGTACAACAGAAAGACATTTGAAAACCTCATTTGAATGCCAAAGAACAGTGTTACATATGCATCTTTTCTGATTGAATCTGAAATATGTCATTGGTTTTACAATCACATTTTCAGCTTTTGCAATTATTGAATTGCTGGGTGTTTCAGTGACCTCAGACCTGCATTAGTGGCAGAAAACCTCTGCTGCGGTGAAGAAGTAAGTAAAATCAGATCAGTTATTACAGGTGGCTTCCTCTGGAAAATCACAGGCTTCTCCTGCCTGCCTCTTCTCCTTTTGACTCTGTTCAGGTTAGTGATTCTTCACTGCATTTACTCAGGCTTTGAACTCTGAAAGCTTTGAAAGTCTATTGTGTGTTCTGATGGTTTTGCAGACCCTACAGGTTTTTATGATTGAAAGAATAAATGGAAATTCAGCCAATCCCCACATTATTTGAGATAGCTTGCAATTTTGCCTTATTTCGGCAATTTTGAAGCAAGTCAATATCAGATGAATCCCAGGTTAACCGAGATCAACAAAATGTTTGTATGTTTACCTGCAGGTGTATTACAGAAAATTACTTTGTGAAGTGAGCATCAGTATGGCCTACAGAGGTTAGTACACTTGAACAATATGTACCTGAACAGAAAAACATTTTTTTTTTTTTTACCGTGTTGGTTTCTTAGCATAAATTCTTGTGTATACCCTAATTGACCTATTTTAATACATATTTACATAAAGATTGTTGATTGCATTTTATGGTTAGTAACTGTTTGAAGAGTGCAATCTCACCCAGATCAATGGAGATATCAGGCTCTGTGTTTGTGACAAGTGCATCCTGCTGCTGAAGATGCTGAGGAAGAAGATGAGGATGCTGAGGGAGGAATACAGTGTCAAAAAGCGGGCTGGCGGGCGGCAGCGGGCTGTCTAGGTGGTCGGAGGGGGTGTCGTCACTGATTCCGCTGTCAGAGGGTGAGGGGACCCAGAGAGGAGAGCAGGGCTGTGACACGCCATCTGACGCTTGCAACAGGGAGTCCAGGAAGTTATCAACAACACCTTCATCATGACACAGAATCTGAAGGAACACAAATAGAAAGTAATCAAACAAACTGTAATGTGACTCACACATCAATGATAAATGCACACATCTGCGACATAGCAGAAACACACATACACAGCTGTGATGCACAAACTAAAACACACACATAGCAATATTTCAGATGAGTCATTATATGCGTTGCCTTTTGTGTCTCTGAAGAAAATTATCTTGTTACATTTACTTTAACATGAACTAAAATTGCTCCTAAGATTGCTCCTATATCTATCTATCTATCTATCTATCTATCTATCTATCTATCTATCTATCTATCTATCTATCTATCTATCTATCTATCTATCTATCTATCCAGTATATAACAAAAAAATTTTAAAAAAACAAAGAAAAAACTAAAAAGAATTCTCATTTTTAATAAATTTATCATTTGTGGTGTACATTTAGAAACAAATAAATATACAATTAATCATTTTGAATATATATTTGGATTGAAATATTGTTGTCATGTTTTTTTTTTTAACAAATGCAAATCTTTTTCCCGGGTGCATTTTTGTCAGCTTGCTCAATAAAATTCTTAAACTTAGTTGTTACCTATGGAAATATTCAAAAATATTGCAATTTGAAAATAGACAGTAGTACAGGTTTTCTGCCTGTCCCCAGTATTGCTTTGCACACTTGTTAGTACTAATAGCAGCTTTAACAAATTAACCCAGCCAACTATGACATTCATCAATTTCCCTGATGTAACAGCACATTTCAAGGGAAATTAAAATTTCTAAAAAAATGAAAACCATTTCTGACGCAATGAAATATACATTTTAAACAGTAACAAACTACCTTTCAAAAGCTTGAGGTAAGTACATTTTTTTGTTTTTGTAATCAGGATATTTGGAGGATCATATGTGACACTGAAGACAGAAGTAATGATTCTGAAAATTTTGCTTTGAATCACAGGAATAAATTACATTTTAAGAAATATTAAAATAGAAACAGTTATTTTAAATTGTAACAATATTTCACAATATTGCAGTTTTTTACTGTATTTTTCATCAAATAAATGCAGCCTCGGTGAGACTGTGAAAAACATTTGAAAAAATCTTTAAACATTAATATATAAATATTAAGCTTTTGCATCTGGATGGTGCCTATGATGTCTTAAAATGCTGTCCATGCTTGCAGCTCACTAGATTTTTGACTTATACACACACACACACACACACACACACACACACAAGTTGACAGATAAATTTGGGTCAGGCACGTAATATGCTGTCACTGTGTTTACAGGAATCCTTTCAGTGTGTCTCATTAATTAACCAAGTTAAAATAACTAAAAATAAAATGTTCTCAGCATGTTCTCAGAAGGAAGGTTGTCTTGCGATTTATCACATAAACTCAGGTCACAGATATCAAATGGCAGTTCACTCACGCTTTGATCTGTGATTGACCACGCAGAGTTGCACTGGTCACCGTTGCGCTCCATATGAGGGACCTTATGGGGCTCGAGGAGCAGGTCTAGGAGTTCAATCCCAGAATAACCCTGAGATATAGAGGAAAGATGAGAAGTTGGAGGAAATGGGGGACAGAACAAATGCAAGCCACGTCATAAATTGCTTTCACACATTAAACCTCGTAAATTACTGTAAAGTTACCAGATTGACTTTTCTGGTAAATACACAAATATGCAGTTCACACAAGCCACGGCGTTCTGTTTTATTACCTTTAGATACCATTCACAAATCAGAACCAAAATACTCGTCGGCTTTGTGATGTCAGTCAACAAAATGACCTTTAAATGCTGCGCCGTATTCCTCATCCATCCGGCTGAGGAGAAGGGCTTTTCACACTTCAAATAGTTAACTCTGGGTCATTCTAAACCTCGGGGAAACAGAATCCTGGGTTATCTTGCTTCATGTTTCACACTGCTCATATTTTATTTGGGTTTGCCAATTAATCCAGCACTCTACAAAAAGATAGTTCTTTAAAAGTTCTTTACACATACACTCTTAAAAATGAAAAGTGTTTTTACAGTGATGCCATAGAAGAACCAGTAAAAGAACCTTTTTTTTAATCTAATGCAAAGAACATTTTGTAATTGAAAGATACCTTTTTCCAGTATAAAGCACTTCTTGTGGAATGGAAAGAGTCCACGGATGTTAAAGGTTCTTCGTGGAACCATCAATGCCAGTAAAGAACCTTTTTTTAGGAAGCTGTTTTTAAGAGTGTAGTAACAGTTCTATTTAGAACTAAATCATCCTATAAAAAATAAATAAATAAATAAATAAAAAAAAAAAAAATTATTCTGAAATGGTTGTTTATTACCGTTTAGAGTTCTTAATTCTCGTTATTGCACCTCATTATTTATTTTCTGGAGGTAAATGATTTCAAAAGGTAAATTATTTCTCTCTAAAAAAAAAATGTCCATACAATTTAACTTTCAACTTGTAAGTTCTCACGAGTCATGTCTTTTTCTCTATTTAGTGTTTTTTTTGTAAACGTATGAGCAGCTCTGTTCAGCTGAGGACACTTCTCTCCTCTTCTCTTCTCTGCTATGATATTGAATTTATGATTCATATTGTTGTTTTAAATTATTACTTGGGTTAACTTTTATTACCTTTTACCACTGTGAAGGGCTCAGGCTACTTTGAACTTTCATAAACATAATTGGAAATAAAAGAGATACACTGTAACTCTAAACTCAATTTCGGATGCTGTCACAGCACACAACCTCATCATCTGCAGAGAGAACCTGCCAGTCAAAATACTCACACAATGATGGACTTAAAGGCATCATAGAGAATTGTGAAGCTATTTCAATGGACCTTGATTGCATCATCTTCACTGCATCTATATTGCGTTTCTGTTTTATTTATGTTCAGTGTCAGTTATCATGTATTAATGTATTCAGCTAATAACTGTTATTAGAGCATTGTCATTTTTTTCTACAGTTACCCATGTCTTTAAAAAACATAAAAGTACCTAATTGACACAGCTGGCCATTTTTTCTTGCAAAATCCTAATAAAAGGCTACAAGATACAAGACCAGGCATATAAAAGGTTAAAAACAGTATTAATGAGTAAAATAAAAACCAATATTAATAAACCATCAAACCATTCTTTCTAACATAAGGTCCTATGCAGCACATTTAAAGCATAGAACCTTCTAAAAAGGGTTCTATTTAGCACCAATAAAGGTTCCACTGTTGTTTCAAGCCAAATGTAGTACTGCTTAGAACCATCTTTCCAGTATTCATAAAGTGATGTTTCACACTACATCTGTGGTTTTAGTGTCATTGTCTGGACAAATGCAGCACAAATGCACAACTATCAAGATCTTCCTCACTGGACTTTAGGGATTGTAAAATTAAGAATTAAACACTCATTTCCCCTCAAATACTTTTTATAAAGCAGACAGTGTTTCTGTATCTGTCCAAAGCATATAAGTTTACACTCTTAAAAAATTGTAACAGCGATGCCATAGATGAACCATTTTTGGTTCCCCAAAGAACCTTTCAGTATACTGTAACTCTAAAACTGTTTGCACTACAAACCAGGGTGTTTCATATCAGTGCCATAGAAGAACCATTTTTGGTTCCTCAAAGAACCTTTCAGTGAAGATTTCTTAAAAGAACCAATATTTTCTTAGTGTAAAGAACATTTTAATGCTCTAAAGAACCTTTTTCCACTATAAAGAACCTTCTGTACGATGAATGGTTCCATTGAACCATCGAAGCCAGTAAAGGAACTATATTTTTAAGAGTGTAGAGGAATTTTTTTTTTTTTTTTTTTTTTTGATACACAGAAAGCACCCAGAGCACCCTGCAACACTTTGGTGACCACTCAGATTTTCTTCAGAAGATGTCTTTGTTGTTTTCACATATCCGGGGTCCTGAATGTAAAACTCCCCTTCACAATTTATAAAGAATGAGGCAGGAAGCTGCTCCGACTGTTAAAGTTTAACCAGGTCCATTGTACTGGCATAAAGTATTCATCTGAAAGCCTGCAATGTTATTATTAGTACTGTAGCACAGAGAACACCCATAGAATATGACATTTGAAACACAGCTCCACAGGCCTGGTTACAGAATAAAGCAGCAGGTCAGCATCAGATGTGTCAGGAAATGACTAAATAAACATTGAATCAATGTGACCGGGCCATACACCTGATTTAATGAGCACAATGACACAAAAACTTGTGACCCAGATGCAGCTGTCATATCTGACATGTTGAAGATGAGAAGTGATGAAGACTTTTGAGCCTTCTCATCAACTCTGCTGACTTTAAAGACACAGAAAAATCAGAAAAGAGGAGAAATACAAATGAAAAAGAATATCATGCTCTGAACAACATCTTGATGTGCTAGATTTGAAAGCCACGAGTGAAAAATCCTTCTACCAGAAAAAGTAAACTCGACCCCAGAGCAGTTAGAGGACTGTTTCAGAGTTGCAGACACACACTGGATTGAAACAGAAATGATAGGCTTTGAGTCACTGTTTTATTGGTTTTCTGTTTAAGCTTGTTTTGGTTGATAAGCTATCTGTGCAGAATTGCATTAAATTGTTGGTTGTGCTTAGCCGATAGACATGATGATGCTTGTAATGTTTCTAGCAACATTTTCTCACGCTAAACTTCTAAACTTCTCTTTTTATCTTGGTAGATAAGTCTTTGCTGCATTTTATTAATGCCTTTAGGAATAAAAATCATAATTGAGATCATTTCAATCTTTGATCTCAATTGCTTTTTGCAGACAGAAATTTGATTAAATGTAGATATTTATTCAGAGATAAAATGGAGATGTTTGCTTACTGTAAATCTCCTGCCATTAAATTTATCCTTTGAAAAACATGCCGTGGTAATATATTTCTCAACTATCAGATCTTAGTGGCACTGTCTTAAATTGTGTTCAGATGATATCAAAGTCTGCAGTCAAAAGTCTAAATATGAACTCATCAGGAAATATCTTTCATCAAATTCTGCGAAGATTAAATTATTTGTTCTATGCTTATTAATCTCAGAGATCTCTTTAATACAGACTAGGTCTAGTATAATTAAGATACTGTTATAGTTTTATTAAGTTTTTATTGATAGTTTGAACTTTTTTTGTATTTTCAGTTATAGTAATTTTGCTGTATTTTTGTCATGTTTTTTTTCTATTTTGTCTGTATAGTGTTTTTTAATGTAAATTTTAGTTATTTTAGCACATTAAATTAATAAAAATTAAATAAAATGAAAAATTACAACATTCATATATTTTAAAAACTTTAGTATGAGTTGCTTTGGCAACAAGCTAAAATAAGTATATATATATATATATATATATATATATATATATATATATATATATATATATATATATATATATATATTAGTGCTGTCAAATGATTAATTGCGATTAATCGCATCCAAAATAAAAGTTTTTGTTTACATAATATATGTGTGTGTACTGTGTATATTTATTATTTATATATAAATATACACACATGTATATATTTAAAAATATGTTATATTTATATATTAAATATATTTATATATGATATAAATTATATGAATATAAATATATGTAAATACTTGTAAATATTTTCAAAATATATGTTGTATATGTGTGTATTTATATATACATAATAAATATACACAATACACACACATATATGAGGTAAACAAAAACTTTTATCTTGGATGTGATTAATCGTAATTAATCGTTTGACAGCACTAATATATATAATACAGTATTATTTTAGTATAATTATAGTTTTAGTATAATTATAGTATAGTTTATGGTAGAGTTTTTAATTTGAATTCATTAATATTTTGATTTTCTGTATTTTCTGTTTTAGTAATTCTGCTGTCTTTTTGTGACATATATATATTTTTTCAATTAATAAAAGTGAAATAATAAAAATATATATATATATATATATATATATATATATTATGATTTTCATTTTCGTCAGTTATAACAACCCTGCTCTAAAGGTGCCATAGAATGGAAAACTGTATTTACCTTGGTATAGTTGAATAATAACAGTTCTGTACATGGAAATGACATACTGTGAGCCTCAAACACCATTGTTTCCTCCTTCTTATGTAAATCTCGTAAATGCAAAAGACCACTGAAAAACAGGCTAATCAGAACATAACACCGACTGTGACGTAACAGTCGGAATCACTAACAGTTACGCCCCCATTGTGAAGAAACAAGCGAGGACAAGAGCGAAAATGGCACATCATGGAAATAACTGTTATGTTCCAGGCTGTGCAGGGGATGTGATGTGCAGGGATGGGTTGGTGTCTGTATTCAGAAAGGCACGGAAAACAAATAACGTGTTCTAATAAAATAACATGGTTAGCTTCTTAGGGACATGGTTAGCTTCTTGCTAGCGGTAGCCTGTTACATTACAGTACATAAGATTTCACTTACCACATAAACAGAGTAAGGAGAGATGACTGAGGATGATGGCGAATGATTTACAGATCCTGAGCACCACTGACAAGCATCTGATCTTGTAAAATGTGTGGCAAACTACTGCCGCTCCATAGTATAAACAGAGTTCGTGAAATCGTGAATCTCGATCGTGCTTTTGAAGCAGTTTCAATGCCCCGCATATGAATAGCGGCTTCCTGATGCCCGCATTTTATATACAGTATAATTACCCAACAATATAACTGCGCGAGAAAGTATTGAAATATATATTTTCCCTGTGTTTCCTTCTGTGTGAGCTACTGAAATGAGCCGCACTGTGAAACAGCCAATCAGAGCAGAGCTCAACATTATTATTCATGACCCTTCCAAATAAGGTAACAACAGTCCATTTCATTCTAGGGACAAATCCTAGGGTTGTAAATGAACATGTAAAACCGTTTCTGGAAAATTTTTGCCCTTACCTAAACCACATACCTTCCATGTAGATATCAGAGAACAATTTAAAATATTGTATCAATGCATTCTATGGCACCTTTAATATCTCAACTGTTTCCAATGCAGCAATAGTATTGAAAGGAGATCGAATACTTTATTCTCAGCTGTTTCTTTGATTATTATCCTAGAAATCTCACGCGTCTCGTCTAGAGTTTTAGACAAAATCTCAATGTTGTTTACTTTAAGAAACATCTGAGACAAGTTGATACTTAAATGAAACACATGAAATCCTGAACTATGAAAGAGCAATTAAGCGTTTCTTTGTCATTGCATAGTCAGCTGTGGTTTATTGATGGATTCCTAAAGGAAACGTGTGATATTTGGTATGACAAACACATACTGAAAACCAAAAACTGATACCAAGTGCTAAGAAAGTGAAGGTGGCAATAGGTGTCTAATACCAAAACAGATCAATTTCTCCACACCCTTGGGAACGTCTAAACCTCAGCCTAGTTTTCATTCCAGACAGTTTATTTGTGTTTCATTGACATGATTCCTCAGCACCCTGCGACCTACTTTACACCACGGTCATGAGCTTTTGGAGTGAAGATAAGCTTATCACATCTGAGCAAAGTTTTATACGGTCTTAAAGTTTTATAAAGTTTTATAAGAGTTACACACAAAGCTACGCTTGACTGGTCAACCTCTAAAGAGCACGAGACAATTTCATAGCTGGCGGTTTCGAGGACACGGAAGGATATTGGTGAAGTGAGACTCCTCAAACGAGAGCAAAAGCCAGGCACATTTAACTGTCATCAAACAAATCTAAGAAACCTAAACAGCATATACACAACAAAAGAGCAATGCCCAAACTCCGATTCCATTTGGGAGGTTTTGCATAAACTGACTGCTGAACTAAATCAAGATTATAAATGGCAAAATAATCCACCGACACAACAAATAGCTCTCACAGATGAGTGCGCGTGGGTAATTACGGCATTTTGGTCTAATTGTGTAGATCTGTTGAACTTTATTTGCCTCGACTCTGAGAGGAGCCTTGGGTTTTATTCTTGTTTACATGCATGCTGAGCTATAGGCTAATTAGGAAAAGATAATCATCACCGGGGTTTGCATTATTGTCATTTCCACAAGCACTGCATATACACTGGTTCATTAACACGTCAAAATAGCAGATTACTCTTAAAAATGAGTTTAAAAACTGTAATCTCATACAAAGCTCCTCTATTTCATAAGAGATCTCAAGATTGTCTCAAATTGTATTCAGAATTGCCACGATCATGCATCAGATATCTCAATATGAACTCAACATTTTTTTTTTAATCAAATTCATCCGAGACAAGCATTTTCTTTGGTATTCTGTATTTTTGAGCAAATAAATGCAGCCTAGGTGAGAATAACAGAATTCTTTGAAAACACATTATACAATCTTAATTATTCCAGACTTCATGTATATATATATTTGTCATAAAATGAATTTATTTCAAAGCGAAAATTGGCAGATACTACCAGTATATACTCAAAATATATGAATGTTAAACAATATTTTAGAGGATGCACCAAGGTGGTCCCTATTTACTTTAAGCATGAAGTTAATTCTTTGGGCCTGAGGTTCGACAGTAACCTTTTTCCTATGAAGTTATATTTAAAAAAATAAATAAAAAATGGCACTGTTACCTGAGAATGACCCCATTGCAATATGACACAAACAATAATGAAAATCACAGTAAAAGCAAAGTTTTTTTTATGATTTTCATTTTCAACCACTATAACAACCCTGCTTTAATATCTCAACTGTTTCCAATGCAGCAATAGTATTGAAAGGAGATCGAATACTTTATTCTCAGCTGTTTCTTTGATTCTTATCCTAGAAATCTCATGTCTCGTCTAGAGTTTTAGACGAAATCTCACTTGTTTACTTTAAGAAACATCTGAGACAAGTTGATACTTAAATGAAACATAGGAAATCCCAAACTATGAAAGAGCAATTAAGTGTTTCTTTGTCATTGAAATTATATTTAAAATATAAATAAAAATGGCACTATTACCTGAGAATGACCCCACTGCAATATGACACAAACAATATTGAAAATCACAGTAAAAGCAAAGGGAATGCAATACTTCACCTTGCCTGAGAGAAGTGCCATGTTCCAGGCACTAGAATCACCAACAGAAATACAAGCAAACAGAAGAAAATGGTTAAAATCCAGAGAGAAAAACTGAGTATGTCAGTGTGATGCCGTCCTCCACACGGCTGTGTTCCTGATTCGCTGTTCTAGGACAAAGTTGAATCTCCAGATAAACTCCAGATAATGAGCCGATGATTCAGTTGGTTTGTTAATGGTCAGAGGGCTTTGACCGACAGGTTAAATCACACATGTGAGGATCTGCATTCTGTTTATCAGTGAGATGATGAAGGTGATGATGATGATGATGATCTCATCAAAATAAATTAACATGATAACAGAAGAGGATGATATCAATGTTCGACTGAAATCTAAATTAAATGGAGCTATGCAAGAAGATTTTATTTCTAGAGGTTTCTATTTCACAGCTCAAGACACTTAAAGGAATAGTTCACCCAAAAATTAAAATCTGTTGAATGTTTACTCACCCTCAGTCCATTCAAGAAGTATATAAGTTTGTTTCTCATCAGAACAGATTTGGAGAAATGTAGCATTACATCTCTTGCTCACCAGTGAATCCTCTGCAGTGAATGGATGCCGTTAGAATGAGAGTCAACAGCTGATAAAAACATCAGCTTTTCACTTCTCAAGATGTTAATTGATGGACTGGAGTGATGTGGATTACTTGTGGATTATTGTGATGTTTTTATCAGCTGTTTGGACTCTCATTCTGACGGCACCCATTCACTGCAGAGGATCCATTGGTGAGCAAGTCATATAATGCTACATTTCTCCAAATCTGTTCTGATGAACAAACAAACTCATCTAGATCTCTGAGTAAAGTTTCAACAAAGTTTAGTTTTTGGAAAAACTTTTTTTAGTGTTTTAAGTATACACCAATCAATCAGATGTTTCTCTGAAAATTCTTTTGAAGCGATAAGAATTAATCTAAGTAAGTCAATAGCTGACATACAGCTATAAAATAAATGTGGATAAGTTATTTGAAAAATTTGAGATCATTTTGAGATGTTTGACTTTTGAATAAGGCTTTGGTATCTTGGCAAATCATATTGTTGAGATCTTTTCTATTATTATTAGGCTCTTTACCTCAGAAGAAACGTCTAAGAGTCATCTATTTGATGTCAATTTCATTGCATTGCTTTCTGGGAGATATTAAAGAGAACTCACTTGTGATTTTTATATCCCAATGAGGTAACGTATTTATGTAGACTTGCGGTGTGTATTTACATACTGAAATCAAATCCTCTTGCAATAATGACACGCTGCATGTGCATGAACCTGAATATTCATGACCCCTCTTAACCTGAGGTTTGGTACACAGATAAACCCAAACCTGAAACTAAACATATCTTTAACTGTGCAATCAGTGCACGCTTATCCTGTATTTGTCCTGGCTGTTATCACAGAGGATAAGACGGCTAATATTGGGAACTGCACATTGTTCTGCTCATTAGAAAAAAACAAGGAAAGCGTTATATAAATCCACTCATGCACAAACTCCAGACATGTTTCAGCGATTATTTAAGTCGGCTTGATAAAATGAACATACTATTATTGTGCAAACTTCCATGTCAACAGCCTCAGAACCAATTTAAACACATTTAGCAGATGCCTTATTAACAACACAAAGCACATTACCAATTAAACAGTTACAGTGCCTATAGAAAGTCTTCATACCCCATTGTTTTATTTATTTTTTTCACATTTTGTTGTTGCGTTATTATGTTAAACTGCTTTAAATTACTTTTTTTTCCCACATAAATCTACACCCCACTCACCATAATAACAAAGCAAAAACCGGATTTGTCACAACTTTGAAAATGTATTAAAAAGGAAATACTTTAGGCACTGTAATTCATATTCATATACACTATAAAAAATATTTTTCTAAGTTAAATAAAGCAAAGATTATTAGATTATGTTTAACTATAATTGTATCCTGACTGGTACAAATCCAATGTCTGCTCATAACAAAATTCTGCCTTAATAAGAAGAGCATTAAAATTCAACATTCAGTTGAAGTATTCTATTGTTGATTGTTTTCTGCTCAAAATTGTTTTTACAACATCTTGACCTTTGAACCTTCTCCCATCTTGATGAAACCACATGACAATAAAACATGTTAAGACCATCTGGCAGTAACAATGTTTTTCTTCACTGCATTTGGCCAAACAGTTTTCAAAAATTCATGAGAGCTGTAGTGGGAGAAGTGGACTCTGTGTAACATAACATATATACCTGGAATATACGAACATTATCGTTTCAATTTTAAAACATTTGTTTCTTTCTTCCTTGGATTTATTAGATGCCACAGCCAGAACATTGTTTCAGCAGACTGTGAATGCTGTTTAAATTGGTTTCTGATATATATATATATATATTAAGAAAAAAAAAACACACACACACACACACACAAATAATAATTTGTTTTTCTTGGCTTCTGTTGTTTTCATACTGAACATCAAGCACCATCTTTGAGAGGAAACCAGCAGTGGTCCTGAGCATTTCCAAAGGCAAAAACACTTTTTAAACAAGCAAAAGTACAACTACAGCAAAAGCACAACACAGCCAATGATCAGCACGCATTTCAATTGTATGGATTAGAGCAGCTTTGACATTTTCATAACCTAATTTTATGTTCCACAGGTAAAGGTCACCTGTTTGAAGCAACACGAGGGTAGATAGATGATGACAGAATCTAATTAAATGATGGATTATATGTAAAATAACCTTAAAGGAATAGTTTTAAAATATCTGAATAAACTTTGCTGAAACAGATCAGAATAGATTTGGAGAAATATAGGATTACATCACTTGCTCACCAATGGATCCTCTGCAGTGAATGGGTGCCGTCAGAATGAGAGTCCAAACAGCTGATAACTAACATCACTATAATCCACAAGTAATTCACACCACTCCAGTCCATCAATTAACATCTTCTGAAGTGAAAAACTGAATGTTTTTTAAGAAAATATTCCATCATGATATTTTTAACATCAAACCGTTGCTTCTGGCTAATCTTCTTTAGAGAGTCTTCTAAGAGTCTTCTATCCAGAATTTTTATTTCTCCAGAGAAAAAGTCATCTCGTCTGAATCAGGAAAGAAAGATACACAGTTTAAGCTCTGTTTACAAAAGAAAACAGTCCAAAACAGTTATGGAGGACAACAGGAGATGGACTTTTTCACTGGAGGAAGCATCATTATGGATTATGGACTGAGAAGCAACAGTTTAAAGTAAAAATGTCTTAATGATGGACTTGTTTCTTACAGACATGTAGCTTCTCACTTCAAAAGACATTAACTTATGGACTGGAATTGTGTGGAAAACTTTTTTTTATGTTTTTATCATCTGTTTGGACTCACATTTTGACAGCACCCATTTTTGCATATTTAGAGTTTCATGATAACAATAAATAGTAAGTTTAGTAAGCCGTTTTGGCTGGTTTCAGATTTTACTTTCATTATGGTGAGATTTGGTCATCCCAGTGAAGGCAACACCTGAACCACATACAGTGGGTACGGAAAGTATTCAGACCCCCTTCACTTTTTTCAATTTTGTTATGTTGCAGCCTGATACTACAATTGTTTAAATTCATTTTTTTTCTCATTAATCTACACTCTTTACCTCATAATGATGAAGTGAAAACAGAATTTTAGAAATGTCTGTAAATTTATTAAAAAGAAAATACTGAAATATCACATTTACCTAAGTATTCAGACCCTTTGCAACAACACTTGAAATTTCGCTCAGGTGCCTCCCATGTCTCTTGATCATTGCAGAGATGATTCTACACCTTGATTGGAGTCCGCCTGTGGTAAATTAAATTGATTGGACGTGATTTGGAAAGGCACACATCTCTCTGTAAAAGGCCTCACAGCTGATAATGCATATCAGAGCGAAAACCAAGCCACGAGGTCAAAGGAACTGCCTGCAGAGCTCAGACACAGGATTGTATTGAGGCACAGATCTGAGGAAGGCTACAAAAAAAATTCTGCTGCACTGAAGGTTCCCAAGAGCACAGTGGCTTCCATAATTCTCAAATGGAAGAAGTTTGGCACAACCAGGACTCTTCCAAGAGCTGGTCCCCAGCCAAACTGAGCAATTGATGGAGAAGGGGCTTGTCTAGACTGGTGACCAAGAACCTGGTGGTCACTCTAGTTGAGCTCCATGATCATATATGCAGATGGGAGAAACCTACAGAAGGACAAACATCACTGCAACACTCCACCGATCTGGGCTTTATGGCAGTGTGGCCAAACTCAATCCTCTCTTCAGTGAAGACACATGAAAACACACTTGGAATTTTCAATAAAGCACCTAAAGGACCCTCAGACTCTGAGAAACAAGATTACCTGGTCTGATGAACCTCAATTCTAAGCATCATGTTTGAAGGAAACCGGCTCTTCTCATCACCTGCAGAGTACCATCCCAAAAGTAAAGTGTGGTGGTAGCAGCCTCATGCTGTTGGGCTGTTTTTCAGCGGCAGGGACTGAGGAACTCATCAGAGTAGAAGAAAAGCTCAATGCACCAAAATATTGAGATAGCCTTAATGAAAACCCAGTCCAGGGCATTCAAAACCTCAGACTGGGCCGAAGGTTCACCTTCTAACATGACAATGACCCTAAGCACACAGCCAAGGCAACACAGGAGTGGCTTAGGGACAACTCTGTGAATGTCCTAGAGTGACCCAGCCAGAGCCCTGACTTGAACCCTATCGAACATCTCTGGAGAGACCTGAAAAAGGCTGTCAACAGACGGTTCCCATCCAACCTGACCGAGCTTGAGAGGATTTGCAAAGAAGAATGGCAGAAATTCCCCCAATCCAGTTGTGCAAAGCTTGTTGCGTCATACCCAAAAAGACTCGAGGCTGTAATTGCTGCCAAAGGTGCTTCAACTAAGTACTGAGTAAAGGGTCTGAATACTTATGTAAATGTGATATTTCAGATTTTTCTTTTTAATAAATTTACAAACATTTCTAAAATTCTGTTTTCACTTTGTCATTATAAAGGACAGAGTGTAGAGTAATGAGAAAAAAAAAGAATTTAAACAATTGTAGTATCAGACTGCAACATAACAAAATTGAAAAAAGTGAAGGGGGTCTGAATACTTTCCGTACCCACTGTACATACATACATACAAAGATAACATCTGAATCCATCCCTTTTATTCTTTTGGCTATGAATTCCTCTTTTGTGCATCCAGGATTTGAAACAGTGAGTTAATTGGTTTTCTTGACCTTTTTTTTTTTTTCTTTTTTTTTTGTGGTAGATTCTATCAACCATTTTCTTGGAAGAATTGCTTGGTGTGAGACTTCAGCTGCTTAACCTGCATTCGCCCCACCTTGCACACACACACACACAAGTCAATAATATCAAAGATCCTAATACCCTTTGGTTAAAGTTAACAAAAAGCAAAAAGCTTCACTGTCTGCTTGACAGAGTCAATATGACCTTTGCTCTTGAATGTGAGCTTTGTTGAAAGAGTGCCCCGATTCTCTGGTCATGTTGGGCTTATTAGGCTTATTAGTATTCTGACCTCAATTACAGATTTAGAAGAACAATATGTAGAGAGAGAGAGAGAGAGAGAGAGAGAGAGGGAGAGAGAGAGAGAGAGAGAGAGAGAGAGAGAGAGAGAGTAGACTTCATGGGGAAACAGTTTGCCCAAAGACCAAATTCATTTCTTTAAATGCTTTTTCTTTGCTTTTGCAAAAAATATTGACACCATTTTCTGTGATAATTTACGACATGTCACAGATCCTGTATTTAGAAGTCCAGCTGTATTAAATATGCTTTTTTCTACACTCAAAAAAAGGTGCTGTTGAAACAATGTTTACTCAAAAAATGGCTAGTAAATTTCATAATTATTTAACAAAGAAAGATCAAGTAACACTTTGTTTTAACATGATGTTTTGAAATAGTAGCAGTATTTTCTTAAGACTAAGAAACACACAAAGAAAATAAATGGTATAACTGCAATAAAATATAAAAAATATAACTTAAATTTATTTTATTTCAGCTAGTTGCCAAGTAAACATTTTAATTTTAATTTAACTTAACTTGATGAACTAAAATAACTAAAAATAAAATTGAATTCAAATTATGTCTAAAAATAAATATTTTTTTTTTAAATATTGTGTGTGTGTGTGTGTGTGTGTGTGTGTGTGTGTGTGTACGCATACATGCATAAATACATATATACAATAATTTTAAAATTAAAAGAAAAACTGAATTCAAAATATCAATAAAAACCCAATTCAGAATAATAGTATCTCAATTAAATTATCAGTTCACTGCAGTAACCACTGACTCATACCGCTGTATTTATCAGTTAAGTGTTCTGAAGCATGTTCTGCTTCGGTTTTATGATGGATGCCATAAAATATGTCCAAATTCTTATCTGGCATGCCAGATAATAAGTTGCACAACCCTAAACAAAATGGTAATGCTTGAATCATGCAAGTGATTTCACAGCAATCCCCTGAAATGACCTAACCAGAGAAAGAACAACTAGGAAGGGCTGCTTTTGTTACTAGGGAACAGTTTTTTTTCCCCATAAATATGAATGAACTCTCCTGACATTCATTCAGCTGTAACACTGCACTATTGGTCTGTGGCTCAACAACTTCATCTGCTGGCCTCATGGGCTCATAGAAAATACTGAAAAAATGAAGAAAGTCAATATGTAAAACATAATACTTTCGTGGTTATTTTATTTTGTCATTAATATCCTCAGAAATGTCTTCAAACTTCTCCAAACATTAGATAAAACCTACGTAAGCAGGCAGCAAACACAGAAAACTCAAACCAGAGCTCCCATAATTCAAAGGGGCTCCGACTGCGCATGCGCGCGTGTCAGATGGGACGTAAACAAGCTACTGGAAGTGCAGCTGTTATATTGATCATAGCGGGTTTGTGGACGGATTCTTTTTTTAGTATATTTGTACGTGTTCTTTAATATTTTATCAGAAATATGGCTTATTTCCTCGCTCACACAGTGTATTTGTCTTTTAAGAATTTGAAAGGTTGACTTCCGAGGTTCGTTAGCAAGCATGCTAGGTTATGAATCTCGCTTTATGTACATGTGAATGTTATATTATTAGCACTGATGGTATTATATGTTTTTCTCGGTGATAAAGCATCTTTTAAGTGCGGTTTATTAATTGTTTTAACACGTTTTGAAGGTATTCTGCCATATATGTTCTGGCTTGTGTTTCATTCAACGAAACAGCAGCTGTCAGGAGAGATTTATTCGAGAACATCTTTCCTTCACAATCTGTCAAAATACCTTTAAATCGCTACGACTGTGAGAGTTAAATCCGTGTCACTCTGTTCTGAACGTAATGTGATTTCTTTCGATGTTTTTTTTTTTTTTTGGTTGTGGCAGGGGCAGGGCCCACAGATATTGTATAATATATAAAATGGAAAGTTGACATTAAACTTCAGCAGTGTGATACTTAAGCCTAAAAATGATCTAAAAGTATTGTTTATTGTACAAAGTAGGATTCTTTTACATGCACTTTTTTAATTATCTTAATTTTTGTCAGTTGCTTAGATTTGCAAAAAAAAAATAAAAATAAATATATAAATATCTAATAAAATAAAAAATATTATTAAAACTGTGGGAAAAAAAATCATGTCCATGTTATTTGACAACTAGTACCCACATGAATTTTATTGATGTAAGTTGTAAGACTTTTTTAGTCAATTAAACTAAGCTTAAACTCATCACGAACTCAGAAATGACCATATTTACTTTCTAAATACATGTTTCTGGTCTTATACGGAATGATTCATACATTCATGTTTTTATATCAGTATGTAGTAGTTTGCTGCGCTTAAATGACCCTTACCTGTTGGAGACCACTTGTTAGGATCCAATCTATTCTGATTGAAAATTAACTACATCCTACAACTAGATCTGTTTCTGTGACATCTGGCTTTATTAAATATGTCTGTCTCTGCTGAGCATGTGTTTGAGCTTGTTATAGTAGTATTTATGGAGAAAAATGGGCTGGTTTGGATGTATCCCTACAATATATTATGTAGTTGCTTGTTTTACTTAATTAAATAATATTTGTGACCCTGGCTGTGAAAACCTAGCTAAAGTTTTTTTTTGTTTTTTTTTGTGATTTACTATTTTCTACATAAAATCATCCTTCATGAAGTAAAGAACATTCTGTGAAAATGTAATCTTGATATCTTTAATATTGACTGACCATGTCAAAGATTGAAATCATAGTTGAAATCAAACTTTGATACTTGTTATCTCATAATTAGATTTCGAGACTTTAGCCTGGATTTCACAGAAAGTGTCACATTTATAGATCACTTTTAATGAAAGCCAGTATCTCTAATTGGTGCTGCTAATTGGTCATTTTTTAGTGTTCACAACTTGTAGGTGTTTTTGTGAATGGTTTGGAACTGAGAAAGTTTATTTAAAGCTTTGTTTAGTTTCTGTTTTTGTGCTGTTGTTGAGATTTTAATCATGATTGTAATAGTTCTATAAATCATTGAAGAATTCACTGTCATTTGAAATGGAGAAGGTGACTTTAGTGTTCCGGTTTGTAATTCTCAGCCCATAAAACCATTTTTATTGCAGTGACAAAATTCATTCAGGTTTTGAGATGCAGAAATCCTTTTGGTCACTAGAGGGCAGTGGTATTATTTAGGCCAAATATTAGCTGATTTGAACATTTAATCACACAAATTCTGACAGAGTTTAAAAAAATGGGTTTTGAGAGACATCCTGATCATTTATTTAAAAGTTATCTGTTCATCTGATGTAAGAACACTGCTGTTTACAAAACGCACTGCTGCCATGAGGGCATAATATCTGCAAAATCAGCTTCAACAAACACAGCAGACATATAATTACAGTTCAGATTCACTGTTGTGCACCAGAAGAATGACATAACCAGCTGCTGTCCTGAAATGAGATTTAAAGTGTGAGAATTTGAAATAACTGTTTTTCCCCCTCAGGTGACATGGACAGGTGACGCGCCATCAGAGCCAACAGCCAATCCCAGGGCATCGTGCTTCCAGGAGCCAATAGCAGGGCGGCGCAGAGATGACGGAGTGCTTCCTTCCACCCAATAGCAGCCCTGCGGAGCAGAGGAGGGTGGAGCATCCCGGGGGCGTGGCTCGTACCCCTAGCTCTGAAGAGATCAGCCCCACTAAGTTCCCAGGCCTGTACCGTACGGGCGACCCCTCACCCCCTCACGACGGACACCACCATGAGCCGCCCGACGCGGCATCCGATGACGAAAAGGAGCACAACAAGAAGAAGAACAAGTTTAAGAAGAAGGAGAAACGCAGTAAGATAAACACACGCTCCATATTTATACTCAACAATGCCCTTATATTGACACTTGCATCTAAATAAAGACTTGAATGTTGTTGCATTAGATCATAAGATATAAATCAAGTGGCATTTATTCACTGGAATCACTGGAACACTTTTCATGCCAGTGTTATTTTGGTATCATTGAGATACTATTATAGTTTTTATTAATATTTTATTTTTTTTTTCTGTTTTCATTTTAATTTTTGTTAAAGTTTTAGTCATTATTTTTTTATTATTACTTTTTTGAAATATGTAAACTATGTAACTGTAACTATATATTAGTTTTTAATACATTTATTTTTAGTTATTTTAGTACATCAAGTTGAACTAAATGATAATGAGAAATGTTGCCTTGGCAACTAACTGAAATAAAATGGGTTCACATTTTATTTTATTTCAATTAAAGTTTATTCTATTTCAAGTAACATTTTTTTTCTATTTTTAGTTTTAATTAACTATAAGAATCCCGTTTAGTGCAAAACATTTAACAAAGACATTTGTTCAGTTTGAATACTGTAGCATTTGAGCTTCTCTTGATTTAAATATTTATTATTTCATGCCATCATATTCAAACATTTTTGAGTGTCTGAATTCCTTTTAGAGCCACTGTATATCTTTGCACAAGAAATCCTTCAATCTTTTGTGTACAGAAATCTGTTTGACCCAAGTCTGTAATGGGGCAGAGCAAATATTCACTATATATCTTTATGATAGACCTACACTACCGTTCAAACATTGGGGTCAGTATGTCTTTTTTATTGAAAGAAATTAATACTTTTATTCAACAAGGTTGCATTAAATTGATCAAAAGTTGCAGTAAAGGCATTTATAATGTTACTAAACATTTATATTTTAAATAAACACTTTCTATTCATCAAAGAATCCTGAAAAATATATCACGGTTTCAACAGAAATATGAAGCTGTTTTCAGCATTGATAATTATAACAATCATATATGAACAGTAAATCCGCATATCAGAATGATTTCTGATGGATCATGTGTGACACCAACGCTATCTCATGACCAATTCATACATATTTTACGAGGTGGCTAATTCTTACGAATTCGTACGACCTCACTCGTACGATTTTGTACGATTTGTCTAAACCCCAGTGGTCATTCGTACAAATTCATACGAATTGGCAACTCGTAAAATACGTACGATTTAGCAAAAATCATATGAATTTGTACGAGTGAGGTCGTATGAATTCGTACGAATTAGCCACCTCGTAAAATATGTGCGAACTGCCGTGAGATCGGGCTGGTGACACTGAAGACTTGAGTAATGATGCTGAAAATTCAGCTTTTTATCACAGAAATAAATTGCATTTTAAAATATAGTCAAATAGAAGTCATTTTTAATTTGTAAAAATTTTTAACAATATTACAATTTTTACTGTATTTTTGTTCAAACAAATGCAGCCTTGATGAGACTTATAAGAGACTTCCAAAAACAAGGATTTACCAACCCCAAAATTTTGAATGGTATTTTATATATGAAATATCATCGAGGATAGTGAAATATTGTTTTTTGTAACTGTATAACCCAGCTCTAATGGATAGTATGGACTTCTGCCCTCAATGTGCACGTTCCAGTTTCTGTTCAGCTTCAGAGTGAATTCGTTATTTTCCTGCCGCTATATTTAGCCACCCTGCAGCAGCCTATTGCACACAAGCAGGAAGTGCTTTTAAAGACACACCCTGTCCATCCCTGTAGGTGTGTTATAGTGGCTGAGGAGGGGCCGGTCATGAATGCTGGCTGATGGGGTCAGAGCCGCTGATTACTGTTCTGCTCAGGGTGAAGTCAGTGTCAGGACAAGGAAATGGATCACTAAAAAAAGAGCTGGCACAGGGGGATATTGCTAAATTGTAAGCTGACCTCTTTAGAGCAGTTTTCAGTGTCTTTCTCTTGTTCTCGTTTCGTTTTGCTCGTTTTAGTCTCACCTAACCCTGAGAGACACAGACGGTGGGACAGTAAATTTTGCACAGCCGTTAATAGGACTGTTTCTATTTAGCATCAGGTATTGGAAGAAGATTCTCTTCTCTTCTCTTCTCTTCTCTTCTCTTCTCTTCACCTTATCTCTTGTTTTTTATCTCCTCTCCCTTTAGCCGAGGGATACGCTGCGTTCCAGGAGGACAGTTCTGCCGATGAGGCCGAGAGCCCGTCTAAGATGAAGCGCTCTAAGGGCATCCACGTCTTCAAGAAGCCCAGTTTCTCCAAGAAGAAAGAAAAGGACTTCAAAGTGAAGGAGAAGGGGCCTAAAGAGGAGAAGGCTAAGGACAAGAAGTCCAAAGACCTGACGGCAGCAGACGTAGTGAAACAGTGGAAGGAGAAGAAAAAGAAGAAAAAGCCCAGCGCTGAGCCCGAACCCGTCGTCACGGAGACAGCGACGACGTTCCGGCCGATCTTCGGAGCGCCTTTAGCGGAAGCGGTGAGGAGAACGGCGCTGTATGACGGGATACAGCTCCCGGCCGTCTTTAGAGAGTGTGTGGACTACATCGAGAGCTACGGCATGAAATGTGAAGGCATCTATCGTGTCTCCGGTATAACCCTGTTATACTTCCTGTGAACTGAAATCTCATGTTTGTTTATTTAAAGGAATATTCTGGGATGTATTCAGTTATCGCACACAATAAATTTAACTTGTACAAAACAACTGACCTCATATTAGTTATTAATAATTATTTTATTATTTTAATTATTAGAAATGGTGACCAATATAGAATCTACTGACACATTAATATACATTTTAACCGAAATTATTAAAACTAGAGAGTTCATGTACATATAATACATATAATATAATATACATTATAAAAAGTGAGTGATTCAAGTAAAATGATCAACAATACATCAACAACATTAAGCTAAAAATCACCCAGAATTTTCCTTTAATCTTATTTCCTTCCCCCTAATTTGGGATGGTAATGTTACAAGTTGTAAGATTTTCTTAATGTTTTGAAAGAAGTCTCTTATGCTCACCAAGGCTGTGGTTATTTGATCAAAATTACAATACAGTAATACTGTAAAATATTATTACAATTTAAAATAGCTATTTTCTATTGCAATATATTTTATGATGTAACTTATTCCTGTGATGCAAAGCTGAATTTTCAGCAGCCATCAGTTGTGCTGCTTAGTATTTTTTTTTTTTTTTTTTTTTTTGTGGACACCAGATTCTTTTTCCACAAGTTCTTTTTCAAAAGTTTAAAAATATAAATTACTTAAAAAATAGATTATACATGTTTTTACTGTCACTTTTGATCAATTTAAAGTAACCTTGCTGAATAAAACTGTTAATTTCTTTGAAAAAAAAAAAATAAATCTTACAGACCTCAAACTTTTAAACAGTATATGTAAAAGTGAACAAATGTACAAAGCAAATCTCAACATCTGTAATCTCAAAGTGTTTTCACGTCTGTGTCCAAATTCAGACTTTTAAAGCACTTTAAAGTATTAAAAAACAGCCTAGTTTTTTTTTTTTTTTTTTTTTTTTTTCCATATTTAAATTGTTCCTACCTTAAAAGTGGGCTTGGATCGCTTTTTGGTCCACTTTTGATAGCATTTTAGTCCACTTTCTATTTATGATGTTTAATTCAGTAACCATACAATAATGTGTACTGTAGGTCTACCTTTAAAGTGCTCTAACTTCATGCATATCTGAATGGACAACCAAGACATGCCCCTTGCCAGATTTTCTTTTGTCTGCATGGAAAAGTCAGAATCAAATGTTCCTTGCAGCTTTTGACTATTGCCCCCATGCTTTTCCTGTAGGTATGAAGTCAAAGGTTGATGAGCTGAAAGCAGCGTACGACCGTGAAGAGTGTCCGTGTCTGGAGGAGTATGATCCTCACACGGTGGCCAGCCTGTTGAAGCAGTACCTGCGAGAGCTGCCTGATAACCTGCTGGGAAAAGAGCTGGCCCTGCGTTTCGAGGAGGCCTGCGGGCGGCCTAGCGAGGCGGAGAAACTGCAGGAGTTTCAGAGGCTCCTGGGGGAGGTTCCCGCAGGGAGCAGAATCCTCCTGGCCTGGCTCATCACTCACATGGACCACGTCATCGCCCGCGAGACAGACACCAAGATGAACATCCAGAACATCTCTATTGTGCTCAATCCCACCGTACAGGTGAGTTTATGTTCTACAGGTGATGCTCGCTTGATGCGATATGGGTTGTTCAGCAGTTGTAGTGGCATGTCCATCTGAAAATGTTTTTTGAAAATTAACATGCTATATTAATCAAATCTTCTCTTTCATCATGCTGAATCATTGTAGGGTTTTAATACATCTGTATAAAAATATTAAAATTACTATATAATATAAATAGTTTATTAAAATATATATTAAAATTCATGCTGAAATATTTTTATTAAATGTTTTAGTCCTATAGAAGAATATTTTTTATTACCATAGTTCCAATCAGATAAATCAAATTTGTTAGTAAAATTCCTTTTTTAAAGCATTCTTAGTTCTTAATATGATCAATCTAGTTCTTATTTTCCACAAATTAGCAAGACTTGCTTTTTATGTTTCATGTTTCTCATATCAATCCACAAGCTCTTTCTTCTTACATTAAAAAATAAAAAAAAATTAGCTGAGCAAATATCATGAATAATACTGGGTGTTTTCCATTTGCAATATTTTGTAAATATTCAGCACGTTATTGATTTTTTCTAAGTAATAAATGTAGGTTGATTTGATTACATTTTTACCATTATAAAATAAAAAGGGTTTTAATAAAATTAATGCTTTCTTTTTTTGAGTTTTCCAAATATTAGCAACAATTTTGTTTTACTATTATCACAAATTATTATTATTGTTTTAAATACAGAATTTTAAGTTTCTTGTATTACTTTATAATCTTTCTTAAATATCATGAACAATACTGGCCCTTTTTCCATGTGCAGTATTTTGTAAATATTCAAGTATGTCCAGATTTGCAAAAAGTGAATTTTGTACCCTGGATGGAAGTAGATAGTAAAGATTTTATTCTGTACAAGATGTTTAATATAGTGAAATGTTGCAAACTGTTGCTAATCGTCATTGATGGTGTTACAGTAGATGGTTTTGGATGCATTTCTGCTCTCAGACTGAAGGTTGTCCTACTTTATAGTCTCTCAGGACACATGGAGGATAGAGGTGCCCTCATACTGCTAATGAGATCTTTGTTTGGGGTCATTTTGTATTTGAAAGAGGACCGCAAATGATGCAGAGAAGAGGGGAGAATATGATTGGGCAATAACAATAAATTTACCTCCCATAAACAGTGGTTCTGCCTTTTTAAGGTTCACCATGGCTGTATATTCCTGTATGACACAAAATCAATCCTTTGCTCTCTGGTTTGTAGATTGGGAATCGTGTGCTGTACGTGTTTTTCACTCACGTCCGTGAGCTGTTCGGTGATGTGGTTCTGAAGCCGGTCGTCCATCCTCTGCGTTGGTCCAACATGGCCACCATGCCAACCCTACCTGAGACCCAGGAGAGCATTAAAGAGGAGATCCGCAGACAGGTGGGGCACAGGACTGAAACAATACAGCTATAGGCCTACACTTAAAATAAAAGAAGTGTCAATCTCACAAACCTGTGTAATGGTTCACAGTTCAACCCAAAACTTGATCAAAAGATGAAGGAATTATATTTTGCGTAATGAATAATGCATCTTGTGAGGACTGTTAAGATTTTCATGACAATTTTGTCATTTTGAGATCCAGATCATATGATTTACCTGGAAGAGGAAGCTGTGTGATGGAAGAAGTTTTGTTATGTTTTACATAAAATAATTCGTTTTATTGTGTCAAAGGCAAATATGACCCTAGAACAAGGAAATGCGTGTGACATTCAAAACAGGAGATGAATCCAAACTTTGTGCGTGAGGAGAGACTGGAAACAAAAACAGGTCTGGAGCAGAGAAAACGAAAACAGTCCTGATGTTTGTGAATCTATGGCTGCTGTTACATGACTTCAGCAAGATAGCAATAACAGTACATTTTATGGCTCAGAGGTTGCTCTTTGTGAGAAACGTTCTCAATTTTGTTTGTTAGATGTATCAACTTTGTCTCTGATGTTTCTTATTAAAACCTGTTGAAGGAATAAGACACAAATTCATATTGAAATCTCTGACTTTTGATTGCAGATTGCTGAACACAGTTTGAGAGGTTGAGATTTCATCTAGAGCTCTCGTAAAGACTGGGGTCTTTTTCTCAGGAGAAAAGTCAAAGCAACAAGAGACAAAACATGAGAAAAAAAACAGCCTCATTTGCTCTAGGACAGCTAAGATTTGTAGAGGTCTTGTTTGTGAGTTATAGTGAAATTTCAGAAACCAAAAAATGTCACTGAAAGAGCAAAAAAATGCATTATCGGTTTCAGCCGAAATGGTTTTGGAGAACCGAAATCATTGACCAAAGCAGTAACGTTTAATTAGCGGTTCTCCAATGGCACATATTACACTTATTTATCATTATACATTTAACTTAACCTGTTAATGATGTTTTATTAAATATATGTTTGAATAAATCTGTTATGAATGAATCTGTCATGAAAACGAGATTTTATTCATGTTTATATTTCAATGACGAATTGGAACATAAAACGAATTCTAGTTTTATATGCGATTTAAATGTTTGTATACCCAGTTTTTATATTACATATTGATAGATTATTTCATTATTAAATTACCATTATTTTCACTTTCTGTAAATGGAAACTTCTTCTATTTCAGTTTCAGTAAAAAGTTCATTTCAGTGCATCACTAGTGATTTTACATGTGTGCATGTGTCTTTCTGCAGGAGTTCCTCTTGAACCGTCTGCACAGAGATCTGCAGGCCGGTGTGAAGGATCTGTCCAAGGAGGAGAGACTCTGGGAGGTGCAGCGGATCGTCACCGCACTGAAACGCAAGCTCCGCGAGGCCAAGAGACAGGCAAGAGCTCTGACCCCTGCTTTACTGGACATGAGCACACATAGAGTCTCATAATGAGTTTGCCTGAGAAAGAAGAATCAAATACAAGGGTTTGTAGTGGAAAACTACATTTGCATTTCCTTACAGAAAGAATAATGTTGACATTTGAAGTTGGAAATGTTATCAACTCAAATACAAATAGAAAGAGAGCGGTATTGGGTAGATATGAAGGAAATATACAGTGTGGAAGAACTGACTTTTTTATCTGTTTAAAGTGTTGCGAGAAACAGATGGAGTACTGTAATGTAAACAATAATCAATGATTGTGTTTGTGTAAACCTATACTTACCTCAAAAATAGCATGTATACCACTTGAATTGTTTTAATTTATTTTTTTCTTTTTACCCTGTATTTCTTTAATACTATATAAAAATAGCTGAAAATGGGGGGGGGGGAAACAAAAAACAGAGAGAGAAACTTTTGATTATTTTTGATCCTAAATCCTTTATCCTCGTTTTTAATTAAATGAGATCAGATTTATTTTTAGACTTTTTAATTAAATTTGTTGCTTTTATTTATTTATTTACTTTTTGCTATTTTTCACTTGTTTTTCGCTATGATTATACAGTAGCTTTGTTATTTAGCATAGTTATAAATTATAAACAAAAAGTTTTATTGATGACCACTTCTGTAAGAAACTGGCCACTAAAAACAAATGTTTGCAACTATAAAATGTAATTTACGCCCCATCGTTTATCATGCCACACTTCTAAAAACCTCCTCATGTGTTGTTTGTTCTCTGTCCCTCTGAATCTGCAGGAGTGTGAGACTAAAATCGCGCAGGAAATTGCCAGCCTCTCCAAAGAGGATGTATCAAAGGAGGAGATGTCTGAGAATGAGGAAGAAGTCATTAATCTTCTTCTGGCACAGGTGAGGCCACCTGCTGGGATGCTAGCGCTAATTTCATTGTATTTCAGATGCCAGCTCGACACTGAAACAGCTTTCTGACAGATAAACAAATCAGCTGGTCAATGATAAGCAGCACTGTACTTTGCGTAGTATTTGCCAGAGCTGTTTTTAACACGTGAACCTACAGAAACACATAATGTGCAGATACTTGCATGCAAACGTAAGAAGCATTTGAAAGAGGGGTCTTTTTCTGTCATATAGCATGTTACAATTCTACTCGACAGTTTTGCTGCACTTGTGAATTGGGATGCAGCCGAAGATTCTTTCTGTGTGATGTTTGGTTTGTTTCTCTACCGCCCCCTGCAGGAGAATGAGATCCTAACGGAGCAGGAGGAGCTGATATCACTGGAGCAGGTGCTGCGCCGGCAGATCGCCACAGAGAAAGAAGAAATTGAGCGACTGCGTGCAGAGATCGCAGATATACAGAGGTGAGAGTTGACACACAGGTAAAATGATCTAATTTGCTAAATATAAATATCATAATCATGTGATTTCTGTGGGAAGCAACGTTTTTGAAAAGTCTGTTCTGCTCATCAAGGCACGGTCACATGATTCTTCAGAAATCATTCTAATATGCTGATTTGCTTAAGAAACAGCTCTTATCATTATTATCAATTTTGAAAACAGTTGTGCTGCATCATAATTTTGTGTAAACTGTGGTACACTGCCATTCAAGATTTTATTTAAAGAATTAATACATTTATTCAGCAAGGATGCATTAAACTGATCATAAAGTGACTGTAAAGACATTTATAATGACACAAAAGATTTCCATGTCAAATAAACACTGTTGCTGAAATGATGCTGAAAATTCAGCTTTACATCACAGGAATAAATTACATTTCAGCATATAATGCAGCCTTGATAAGCATAAGAATCTTCATCTTTAAAAAAATTATTATTAATTATTCCATACCTTTGAACTTTAGTGTATGTGCAATTACCAGTGAATTTATCAAAACAGGGCTGCAGTACAGCAGATCTGAAACATGCAAGGGTCATCTTTCTGCTTCTTTTCTTTAACTCTTTGCCTTTCATTTTCTGCTTGAAATGACACACACACACACACACACACACACACACACACACACAGCCGTCAGCAGGGCCGCAGTGAAACAGAGGAGTATTCATCAGACAGCGAGAGCGAGAGTGAAGATGAAGAGGAACTGCAGATGATTCTAGAAGACCTGCAGAAACAGAATGAAGAGCTAGAGGTGAGAGGCAAGGACGTGAAGATTTGTTCAAAGTTAAAATTTAATTGGCCATTTGCTGAGGCCTGCCCTCTTTAGTTACTGTTGTTAACTTGGTCAAACTTTCCTATTTGTGCTTGTTTTGTTGCATTAAGTCTGAATTACATCAGTTAAGAAATAATAATAATAATAATAATAATAATAATTATTATTATTATTATTATTATTAAATTATTATTAATAATAATTATTATTATTATTAAATGAGTCCTAAGAAGAAAAAAAAACTTGTAGGTTTATAAAACAAATAATTCCGGCTCTAAAATCTAATTGGATAAAACATGTTTAAAACTGCTGAAAAATAGTCAACATAGTTATTTTAATACAATTGAGATATTATAGTTTGTTTTAATGTTTTGAATTAGTTTTAATGTTTGTATTTTAAGTTTAGTTAAAAAAAAAAATAATAATTTTGTTGTAAGTTTTAATAATTTTGTTGTGTTTGTCATTTGCCAAACATTTTTCTTTAAATGTCTAGTTTTTATATATTTTTAGATCAGTTTTAGTTATTTTAGTACATAAAGTTAAACTAAGTTAAAATGAGAAATGTTGACTTGGCTTCTAGCTAAAAGTTTATATATATATATATATATATATATATATATATATATATATATTTTTTTTTTTTTTTTTTTTTTTTTTTTATTATTTCAAGTAAACCTATTCAAGAAGCTTCCGATGGACAAATTCAAGTGCCATCCTACTTTTTTTTTTTTTCTTACTCAAGAAGTATATTGTTTTTATTCTGATATACATCACACAAGAAAAGGAAAGTCGATTGTTTTAAGCCAGTTTTAATGTGCAGAGCCGCTTGGCTTCTGTAAATGGCTAAATACTTAATTATATTATTTGCTTCTTAGCATTTGGCATAAACTACTCATTTAATTCTATGCATCAGTCTCATCTTTGTCTTTGTTTTGTTGCTCTGCAGAATAAAAACACTCATCTGAATCAGGCCATCCATGAGGAACAAGAGGCCATATTGGAACTGCGTGTTCAGCTCCGCCTCCTTCAGACTCACAAGCTACAGCAGGAGCTCACATCCCCGCCCACCTCTGAACAGGCCCCGCCCTCCCAGCCCAGCCCGGAGGAACGGTCTAGAGTGGACGAGCCAATCAAACGTGCCACAGCGGTCACCATGGAACCTGCTGCCACCGCCGCCTCAGTCAATGGGAAGCCAGGAAAAGATGCCATGAAGCCATCGCCCAGCAAAGACAAGAGGGAAGCCAACCTGTAAATCATCTTACCATCACTACACCTGCGCTTGTGTTTGCTCATCACGTAACTGTGACATCTTGGGTCAAGGGTCAGCAAGGTGAAGTGAGATGTTCATTACACTGGGAGAAAACTGGACAGCAGAGGATGGAGGCGAGATGCGATTTGTAGGTCAATAGGTCTAAAGAGAGGTGGGAAACATTTCTGATTGGTCATCACAATGGAGTGAAATTGCATTCTTTTGACACGTTTAAGTTTGTATGTAAAATTGCAGCAGCACAATCAGATCTTTGTGAGTGCTCAGATTCGATCTGCCCTTTGACCCGTCTAAAAAGACAGGCTAATTCTCTTTATTTCTAAATAGTTAAGAGTATTAGGGGTTTGTGTTTAAAAAAAATTCCAAGTTTGTTAAAAAAACAAAGAAAAAAAAAAAGTGAATCTCATCTGTCCAGGTCAATTTTTACTCCAAAATCAAAAGAAAAAAATTGATTATTATATTATATTATATTATATTATATTATATTATATTATATTATATTATATTATATTATATTATATTATATTATATTATATTATATTATATTTTTTTCTTTTTTTTTTTGCATTCTAACATTATTTGCATTACTATTAAGCACTTTTCTACATAATTGCCATTACCTTAATTCAAATAAATGTAATTCTCATGACGGAAATGTGGTAATATGGAAAAATATTGATATATTATTTACATTATAAACTATATATCATGGAATTATTTGTTGTACTGCTTTTATGCAGATTTACATTCTCATGACGGAAATGTGGTAATATGGAAAAATATTGATATATTATTTACATTATAAACTATATATCATGGAATTATTTGTTGTACTGCTTTTATGCAGATTTACATTTAAAACATTATAGTATTTTAAGTGCAAATTGTTCTTAATAGTCATTAAATTAATGTCACAATGCAAAAAAAAGTTTCATTTTCTTTATGCAAACATATTTTTCTTTTCGATTTTGGGTTAAAATATATGAAAGCCCATTTCCATGGAATAAAAATAAAGTGTAATTGCATCTCCCAATTTGGGTTGTTTTTTTTTCTCTCGCAATTTTGACAAAAAAGGTCCGAATTGTGAGAGAGAAATTCAGAATTCTGACTTTTTTCTCACAATTCTGAGTATACATCTGACAATTCTTTTCTTGCAATTTACTTTTTTCCTCAGGATTTTGAGTTTACATTTCACAATTCAGTTTTTTTTCCACCGCAGGAAAAAAAAAGAGGTAGTTGCGACTTATTTCAAAATTCAGACTTTGTTTCCTGCAGTTGCTAGTTTATCTCATAATTCTGAGGGGAAAAAATAGAATTTTGATAGATGAACTCGAGATAAAATTTCAAGATAAAATGTTGCAATTACCTTTTTATTTATTCCATGGTGTGAATGGGCTTTTATATAAATGTGACATGTTTTCTTAAGATTCACTTAAATACTTCAAACATTTCAAGAAATACCAAGCGCTACTAGGATGACACAACACTTAATTGCATCCTGTGTGAAAGCTCCAAACCACAGGCGACGAACATCCGTATCTTCTGTGTTCATATTACATTCAGTACAAAAACAATCATTTCAGACAAGCAGGTTTACTTTATTGGTTATTACTAAAAAATGCATTTTATTTATGCAGTTCTGCTCATAGTTAAGTCCCAAAGGAGTAAATGCATTGAGAAATTACCTGGATGTCTGTTGCCAATGCAGAAATAAGGGGATGAGAAATCATAATAGGCTGCCAGCTCTCCAATTGTGGGTCCAGGTCTAGAACAGAGATCAAACTGAGTGAAAATCAGTGAAAATGAAGTCGTGTGTTTTCTGAAACCACTGTGCCATAGGTGACTCTGTGCAGCTGCACAGAAGAGTTACTTTGAAGATGCTCTGGGACATTGTCATACAACTAGATTGTATTTTTACCTATTAAGATGTTCAAAGGAGACGGTTTTGAATGTTTATTGTAAATTTCAATATTTAATAATCAATATATATATATATAAACATCTAATCTGTAACTGAACCGTGCAGATCTGCACTTATAGAATGAGAATGAGTTGATTGCCGTTTGTTGTGGAGTTAATAACATTTTTGTTAGTTTCCGTACGTTCACGTAATGTCACGCTATGTTTTTTAAAACAAATTTCGTGAAGCACAAGAATATTTTTGATCAATGATGAAGTTTGAGGGGTTATTGTGGGTGGTTTTAACAAGTGTAGGTGATCAGAATCAAAGAAATGAGATATTGCATGAATAAAATGATGCTTATATTTGAAAGAAAGCTTCATTTTCTTTCTGCAGAATATCTTATTTTTTGATTTGTGGTGAAATATGAACATAACTTTTTTTGAGAGACCGACCCAACCGGTCCTGAAGTTTTGGCACAGTTGTTACAGATGTTCTGACACGCTGATTGATAGTCAATTTGGAAACTTGCACTAGATTGTCACCAATTCTTTCCTTTTTTTACTACCAATATTCTGTCAGTTTCATTTTATTTTGTGATTATTATTTTTGTCTAAAGTGCTTGTTGAATGCTAGTGTACTACTGGATTGTATATTATTATTCTCTTTCAGATACAACACATTTTCTCCTTCATTTTGATTTTGGTTTTTCTCTCTCTTGTCATGCTGTCAAGTTGCATTTCAGAAATACTGTATAGTTCTAATCAAAGCTATGTGTGCTATATGTATATTTTGTATTTTTTTTCTCCTTGATGTCTCTCTGTTAGATCTTATCTCAAAGAGATACATACCTGCTCATCTACTTTTGGAAATGATAGTTTTTCATGTTATAAACAAAGCTTTTGTAGCTCATGATCATTACAAACAGAATGCTGCCATCTAAAATAAAATGATAGGTTGGACAGTAATTCAAGTTTAAAGATTATTCACTGGAATACAGAATATGAAGGATTGACCTGTTGCTCCTGCGGTGAAGGTGAAGATCATGCTGGATACTCTGTGACTGCTGTGATAGATAGGTGTTACCACAGTTATGGACAGACGGAGGTATGTGGTCTAATTTAACACGAAGCTTAGATATGAAGGTTTTATCTCTGTCTAGTTCCAACTGCAGGTCTTGCAAGTCCGGAGCTTAAAATCTAAGACCATCTAATCATACTGTGATTTAAACAGCATTCATTTTCTTGTTTTATTGCATATGAATTTGCATGATAATGACAATAATGATAATGAATATAAATACAGTAAAATATCAATGTTATTTATTCAACGATTTGCATTATATTAGTATATGTTTTTATTATTATTATTATTATTATTATTATTATTATATCAGTATATTATGGATTTATAAAATATCCACATAATTATGCATTAATCCATAAAGGTAAAATGTGACTCTGGGCCACAAAACCTTAAGTAGCACGGGTATATTTGTAGCAGTAGCCAAAAATACACTGTATGAGTCAAAATGATCGATTTTTCTTTTAAGCCAAAAATCATTAGGACGCTAAGTAAAGATCATGTTCCATAAAGATATTTTGTAAATTTCCTACTGTAAATATAACAAAACTTATTTTTTATTAGTAATATGCATTGCTACGAATTTCATTTGGACAACTTTAAAGGCGACTTTCTCAATATTTAGAATTTTTTATTTTTTTTTTTGCACCCTCAGATTCCAGATTTTTAAATAGTTGTATCTCAGCCAAATATTTTATAGCCAATCCTAACAAACCATACATCAATGGAAAGCTTATTTATTCAGCTTTCAGATGATGTATAAATCTCAATTTAAAGAAAAAAAATGCCCTTATGACTGGTTTTGTGTTATATAAAAAAATTAATTTCTGAATAAAGTTAATCTCTAATCCAACTGAAACTTAAAACGATCAGTAAAAGATACCAGTAAAAATGTGTATATATAGACGGATAAGATAGATAGATAGATAGATAGATAGATAGATAGATATAGATAGATAGATAGACTTTAAAAAGATGAAAAATAAAATATGCATTTATTCAGTTCACTCTGAATTTTATTATTATTTTCATTATTGTTATATTATTATTTGAAGTAACAATAGCTCTCTCTTTGAGGCGTGGTTTATGTGATCACGTGATGTGAGTGACAGCTCAGTCGAAGTTCTTCAGTCGGTTTCCGTTAGATTTGGGAAGGAGATGGTCAGAGTTTGTGTTTTACGGATGAACAGTCCGCTGTAACCGTGATGGATGAGAGTCGACAAAACAAGACTGGAGACTGTTAAAATAATGCTTCAGCTGCCTTAGCGTGCTTTACAATGGCCATCAGGGAACTGAAAGTTTGTCTGCTCGGGGTGAGTGTTGAGATTCCTCCGTCTGCGGCTTCAGGATCATCGACACAAACAGACTGACTGGAACTCTGATTATTTCTGATTCCTTTTCTCATACTCAACACCTAGTGATGTTTTACCGTTACGAAGTTCCTCTTTCGGTCATGTGAACCATCGTGATTTGTTAACACAAATATCGTCGGGTATTTTATAAGAGAGCTGGAGCTAAAGCTGGACGTGTTTTCGCATAAATTCATTCTTTAGGAATGTTTGCGGCCATGACGTCACCGCCGGCTGGATATTGGCTGTGTTCGAAATAGAATTCTAGCGCACTGCGTACTTCACATTGCGCAGAATATACTGCGTGTTGCATATTATTTAAAAAAAAAAAAAAAAACGTAAAACAGAATTCATTGGCTATGAACGGAAGAGCATACTACCATACTACTCTGACTGTGTGTGCACCATGTATACTGTGCGCAGGTTTTCTTTTTACATGGAGGGCCCTAGCTGTAACCAACTGTGATTTAAAGGTCTTTATGACTTATTGATTGAAATTAACCTAAAGTTGAGACAAAATTGGATTTAAAATGAATTCCGAGGTAATAACCAACGTGATTATAGCAAACGGTGTAATAAATCCAATTGGACAACAATGCAGCATGCAAAAATTAAAAACACTTATTCGCTAGAAACTGAAGGTCAGGTTAAGTGCATTGTGGGATATGGTATTTTGTGCAGTATGCTGCAGTCATATGCTGTGCGTTATGGCAAAAGTATGTCATCCAGTCATTCTGTATTTTATACATGCAGAAATTTGTATTCCATACAGCGTGCAGTATGCATACTTCAGAAATTACATATTGCAGAAAAAAAAAAAAACATGAAATCTCAAATTCTTACTGTCCACATCATTTTGTCTAATTCTATAATAGTCTGAAGTTATGTGTCAAACAGTGAAAGACATTTAAACATTGATCACTGGTCATATATTTGATCTTTCACAATGTTTCAATGCTTTTGTTTTTCTCACAATCACAGGACACAGGTGTGGGGAAATCAAGTATCGTGTGTCGATTTGTTCAAGATCACTTTGACCACAACATCAGTCCAACGATAGGGTAGGTGCATCTGTTTACTAAACACTTGATGTAGTTGTAGGGATTTGCACAAACTGAGGTGAAGAAATCACATCCGTCAGCTCATGTGGAGGAGGAAGAATGTGTGTCTAAATATACCTTCATGAGTCAAAACAACAGTTTTGAACAGCCGATTCAGAGTCAGTTCAGTTGTTTCCTCTCAGTTTTGTTTACATCAGCACATGCTGATTTCTCTGTTAGGTTACTCATTACACTTGGACAAAAGAACAATTTGCACTTAAACTTTTTTTTTCTTCATATTTTAGTCATGGTCACTGTGATGTAATTTCCTCCTTGAATGAAGACTGTATTACACAGTTTATATATATGTATAAAACATGTATTAAAAATAAATTAATATCTTAATATATACGAATGAATTTTTGAACTATTATATATATATATATATATATATATATACACACACACACACACACAGGTGCATCTCAATAAATTAGAATGTCATGGAAAAGTTCATTTATTTCAGTAATTCAACTCAAATTGTGAAACTCATGTATTAAATTCAGTGCACACAGACTGAAGTAGTTTAAGTCTTTGGTTCTTTTAATTGTGATGATTTTGGCTCACATTTAACAAAAACCCACCAATTCACTATCTCAACTAATTAGAATACTTCATAAGACCAATAAAAAAAAAAAAAAAACATTTTTAGTGAATTGTTGGCGTTCTGGAAAGTATGTTCATTTACTGTATATGTACTCAATACTTGGTAGGGGCTCCTTTTGCTTTAATTACTGCCTCAATTCGGCGTGGCATGGAGGTGATCAGTTTGTGGCACTGCTGAGGTGGTATGGAAGCCCAGGTTTCTTTGACAGTGGCCTTCAACTCATCTGCATTTTTAGGTCTCTTGTTTCTCATTTTCCTCTTGACAATACCCCATAGATTCTCTATGGGGTTCAGGTCTGGTGAGTTTGCTGGTCAGTCAAGCACACCAACACCATGGTCATTTAACCAACTTTTGGTGCTTTTGGCAGTGTGGGCAGGTGCTAAATCCTGCTGGAAAATGAAATCAGCATCTTTAAAAAGCTGGTCAGCAGAAGGAAGCATGAAGTGCTCCAAAATTTCTTGGTAAACGGGTGCAGTGACTTTGGTTTTCAAAAAACACAATGGACCAACACCAGCAGATGACATTGCACCCCAAATCATCACAGACTGTGGAAACTTAACACTGGACTTCAAGCAACTTGGGCTATGAGCTTCTCCACCCTTCCTCCAGACTCTACGACCTTGGTTTCCAAATGAAATACAAAACTTGCTCTCATCTGAAAAGAGGACTTTGGACCACTGGGCAACAGTCCAGTTCTTCTTCTCCTTAGCCCAGGTAAGACGCCTCTGACGTTGTCTGTGGTTCAGGAGTGGCTTAACAAGAGGAATACGACAACTGTAGCCAAATTCCTTGACACGTCTGTGTGTGGTGGCTCTTGATGCCTTGACCCCAGCCTCAGTCCATTCCTTGTGAAGTTCACCCAAATTCTTGAATCGATTTTGCTTGACAATCCTCATAAGGCTGCGGTTCTCTCGGTTGGTTGTGCATCTTTTTCTTCCACACTTTTTCCTTCCACTCAACTTTCTGTTAACATGCTTGGATACAGCACTCTGTGAACAGCCAGCTTCTTTGGCAATGAATGTTTGTGGCTTATCCTCCTTGTGAAGGGTGTCAATGATTGTCTTCTGGACAACTGTCAGATCAGCAGTCTTCCCCATGATTGTGTAGCCTAGTGAACCAAACTGAGAGACCATTTTGAAAGCTCAGGAAACCTTTGCAGGTGTTTTGAGTTGATTAGCTGATTGGCATGTCACCATATTCTAATTAGTTGAGAGAGTGAATTGGTGGGTTTTTGTTAAATGTGAGCCAAAATCATCACAATTAAAAGAACCAAAGACTTAAACTACTTCAGTCTGTGTGCATTGAATTTATTTAATACACAAGTTTCACAATTTGAGTTGAATTACTGAAATAAATAAACTTTTCCATGACATACTAATGTATTGAGATGCACCTGTATATACACAAAATTGAATTTATTATTATTATTATTATTATCATCAAATCATATGTTTATCATGATAATATAATCCATTTTTCAGTGCATCTTTTTTAACTAAGACTGTCCCCTGTGGAAATGAACTTCACAAGTTTCTGATTTGGGACACCGCAGGGCAGGAACGAGTGAGTGAATTTTTATTTTGTTTTATTTTTTTTAGAAATTGGAGCTTAGGTGTATGAATCTTTTATGAAACTTTTACTTATTTATGTGTTTGTTCATTTTTATTTCATCTGAGACCGTCTTTTTCTTCCTTAAAGAGTTAGTTCACCCAAAAATGAAAATTAGCCTGTGATGTACTCACCCTTGAGGCATCCTAGGTGTATATGACTTTCTTCTTTCAATTTTTAATATAACCCCGATTGGATTCGTCTGAAAGAAGAAAGTCATATACACCTAGATTGCTTTGAGGGTGAGTAAAACAGGCTAATTTTCAGTTTTGGGTGAACTAACCCTTTAATGTCATAATTCTGCATGAATTCTGCATGTTTATTTGAAGATCTTTGAGCATATTCGTGTATCCACTTCTATCTCATGCAACCTGAACATAGCTTATTAGCTAAAAACACTCCATCCCATGATTCCATAGCATTCAGCTTCTGTTTTCCACACATAGACACACACACACACACACACACACACACACACACACACACACACACACAGGTTTAACATGTTTGGATTCCTGTCAGCGTATCTGTGCCCATTAACTCCTAACCTAAAGCGATAGATCACTCAAAACAGAAAATTCTCTCATTTATGTTTGGAACATCTTGTGAGTGAGTAATTGATGACAAGTTTATTTTTGGATGAACTCTCCCTTTAACACAAGATCAAAGGATGCAAGATGATTGTAAGTCAAACCTCTGTGTCACATTTGACATCACAGTTGTTATTTAGAGAAATCACATTTCATTTCCAACACACACAGAGTTAAGAGTTCACTGTAGGTGTGACTCATCGGGTGTGGTGGAAATGTGTGTGTGAGTTTGGGAAGTGCTGGCATGACTTTGTGTTCACGTCTGTATGTTCAATATTACTGTCTGTTCAGATCGCTCGGAAAATATGTGTATCCTTTTGAACTTGACGTCATCTTTTCTATAGCACATCTCCTGCACCACAAGTCATCCTAATATGCTTTATTAAAACAATGCTACAGTAACTACATGTTTTTTTTTTAAGAAAATGTGAGTGGTGTTTTCCTCTGCAAAACTTGTTAGAAGTCACTAACCCCATGTAAGAACAATAGTAATAGAGATTCTTGCCTTATTTAAAATATAATCATCAAAATGAACATTTTAATCTTTAAAAGCTCCCAACATTGACAAAATGTTATTTTTCTGCAGTTTCATTCGTTGGCTCCCATGTATTACAGGGGCTCTGCAGCAGCCGTTGTTGTTTACGACATTACAAAGCTTGTAAGTTGTATTATAGTATGTTTGTGCAATTCATTTTCAAGTTGCTTCTATTTAAAAAAAAAAAAAAAAACCTTTAACTGTGTTTAAGGTGCAGTACACTGAAGTGTGTAATTTTGATTCATTTGATGTGTGTTTGTTTATAATCGTGGGAGAAATTAAGAAGTTTTGAAAGAAAAATAACAAATGAGAGATCCTGCCTATATATCAGTTGTTTCTCAGAAAGCAATGAGATTGAATGGAGATTAAACTGATTTCACATCAATGTCTCAAACTGTGCTCAAATCTTTCAAAAAAAAAGTCAGAGATGTCAGTATGAATATTTCTCTTCAAATTCATCCAAGATCAAATGATCTGAGCTGCTATCCACGTTTTGTAGCTGGTATCCTCAATTTTATAACTCTATATTCTTACTAGATGACAATTACTGATTCATTGGTGTCTATTTCATTTGATCTCCTGTGGAATTTCAGAAGCATCTGAGACAAAGTTGATACTTAAATGAAATGTTTGGAAGGGCAACCTCTTATTTGAATCTCCATGTGTATTGTGATGTGTCTGGTTCCTGCAGGACTCTTTCCAGATGTTAAAGAAGTGGGTGAAGGAGCTAAAGGAACACGGGCCGGAGGATATAGTTGTGGCTATAGCAGGAAATAAAACTGATCTGGGTGATATCAGGTTTAAACCCTCTTCCTCTTTCTGAAAATTTATTATACTCTCTAAAGTTTCTTTCCAAAACCTGTAGCCGCTCAGCTTATATTTTCATATTTCTTACGTCGTATGTGATCATTTTACTTGGTCGACATGATATTAAAATTGCACATTAAGAGCAGATCAACTTAATCGAAATGTTCATAACTAATGCTCATAATTTCATAAATAAAATGTAATAACTTGCTATACAGTCAATTCCTAAAGTATAAACACGAGTCCTGCTTTTACATTGTGGAAGTAAAGGATGGCCTGCGAATGCCGTTTCACTTTATTTGTGATTATTAGAGTTTATTTTGAGCTTTTTCAGTTCTGAGAAGCTTAGACTCACACTCATCTCAATGGCTGCAAACTGCACCTTCAATGATAGTTTTGCTGAGACCGTGTCACTGTTAATTAAGCCATTTCCATTTAGAAATTTTTAATCATGCTTAATCACTTTTTCCTCATAATTTTCCCAACTGTCGGTCTTTGCGTCTTTATAATTATTTGACATTTGCAGGCAGTCCAGTGCTCGTTTACCACAATCCCCTCTGATGTTTGTTCCGGTCCTGTCCTCAGTTGAACACGTTCCTCAGGCTAAGCAAACATTCGATGATTTCTGTGAGTGAGCTGATTGTTTTGCTAATATTCAGTGGGGTTTTTTATTCTAGGGAAGTTCCAACTAAAGAGGCAAAAGATTTTGCAGAGTCCATTGCAGCCATATTTATGGAGACCAGTGCCAGAAATGCAGTAAACATAGAGGAGCTGTTTCAGAAAATCAGTAAGTATTACTAAGACTAGTCATGTCCCTACACTACACCTGGCCCACCGTAGCAAACCCGAACACTACAGCGTATAGTGAATTGTTACTGTCGCATCTTCTCCCTCATTCTCTGTCATTTTCCAGCTATTTTACAAAGCGTTCTCAAGTCAGTATGGATGTTTATTTATTGCGAATTAAAAGTTTACATCTGGATTTTTAAGCAGAATTCAGAGGGGGAAAAAAAGTCAAAATTGCAATAAAAAAAAATAAAAAAAATTGTGATTTTCTAACTCATAATTGCAAGACAATTTTACATATAAAACACACTATGTTCAATAACTACACTACCATAGCAAGATTTGTTTTTTTTTTCTTTTTAATTACATAAATTTTTACATTATTTTTTATTCAGCAGGGACCCATTAATTTGATCAAACATGACAGTAAAGACATTATAATGTTACAAAATTGCTGTTCTTTTAGACTTTCTGTTCATTAAAGAATACTGAAAAAAAAAAAATTAAGAAAAATGTTATAAGAACTCTTACTGACCCAAATGTTTTGCATGGTAGTGTACATTTATTAGAAATAATCCTTCCTTTAGTAGTTTATTAGTCTAACTATAAGTGATACTGTAGATAATATATCTAGACCTGTCATGTGCATGATATGCATGATCTTTGCACAATATTAAATTTGTGCCAAGTTAAAATATTTCCTTTAGTGTAGTATTTTATTCCAGTAGTCAGTGATAACGACTCAGAGCTAACTTTATCTTGTCATGAGAATTAATCATCATCACCTCTATCACATTTGATGTCAGTTTATTGTGAGAGATTGCACTTAATTACATAAACACTTATATTTCACTGCATTTTTTCTAATGCAGTGACATGAACATAATGTTTTTGAGCTGGTGGTGGCATAATTGTTCATGTTCTCACATCTGTGTAGGTCGACAGATCCCTCCGCTGGAGAACACAGATGCTGACAGCCACGAGTCCTTTAAACTGACACGACAGCCTCCTCCCTCCAGCAAACGCTGCTGTTAGACATCCATCTGCAAGTCACTACAAACACCCTACAACATGATTTCCTGTGGTATTTGACCCATGCGATACATAGATGAGGATCACAATTCACACAAATCAATGTGTGGTAATGTAGGAGTCTATGAACCTCATGTGGATACGATCACATGACTGATAGACATACATATTGCTGTATGTCTACACAACATGGTCTTTTTAAATGCAGGATTGTGACAAATAGAAATGCTAGTAGTTAGCACAAAGTTTACACTAGAATAAGTGCCTTAAAAAATGCCATTTTCATGTTTGGCATTGCCGTTTTGATGCATAAAAACAATAGTTTTAATAGGTTCTTTCTAATCTGGGTTTATTTGACCACTTACGATGACACAGGATCTGATGAAGCCTAGATGAAAGATAGACGTTCGCAAATGTGTTGGTCACATTTTGTATTACAGTGTTCATTGTATTATGTATTTACATACCACTACTGCTTCATACTAATAAACCATGTATTCAATATGTCATTTTTGTAAAGTTGTGTGTAATTGCACATAGTAATTGTTTTTATTTCAATAATTCATTATATGGACACTGTAAAATAAAGTGTTGCCAATTTATTCATACTAAAAATAAATAATGGTTAAAACTGTGGTTATTGGTTAAAATGTAAAATGTCAAGATAATGTAGAATTTTTACCTTTAATAAATGAAAATATGAGGAAATCGATCACCAGGGGGCACAATTGGCTTTAAAGTGAATACACGTTTTGTTAGTCCTTCTGCAAACCTCTGCTTATGCTGGATACACACTAAAAGATTTTTAAAATCTTATAAGATCTTCAAAATGTGAGAGACCACAAACATGAGGACAAAAAAAAATCCTAGATTTAACCGTTTTGCTCCTATAGTGTGTGGTGTCCTCAGGGTTCCCCCCCACACATCAGGATTTCTGATCCTAAATATTCAACATTCTTCCGAGCAGAGTCAGTCACTCTTAACTGAAATCTGATAAGATAATCTTTAGAACCATCAAGATAATCGGGACATTACCTAGGTTTGTCGGAAGGGGAGAAATCGGCCCAAAATCAGCCCGATTATCTTGTGGCGTGTACCCAGCATTACCTGTTGCTGTCAATGTTGAAAAGTCTCAACTGTTCATATTTTTCCCATTAAAATGTCTAAGGTTGGTGATTTTTTCAATTTGGAACTGAGAAAAAGTTTGCAAGTAAAGCAAACTGTTACTAGGTTAATTTCCCCCAAAAAGTTTAAACACTGTGATTCTGTGGCTCTTTCTCTCAGCCAGTGGCATGAGTTACAGGTATCAGTTCGACTGACCTGTCTCACATGGGGATCGTGCCGACGGTTGGGTCATTATTTTTGCAATTCCATTTAGTGACACTAGTGCTTCAGAAATTACACACTTCACCTTTAAAGCTAAAAGCATAAAAGCAGGGTAATTGTGCGCTCTTACATAACCAGCCTACCTTGGTGTGGCCGGGCGTGGATTGATTGCCTGTCCTGTATAGTAGTTTTTCAATTTTGTAATCAGAATGATCTTTTCTGTCAGTCACAGCAGGCAAAATCACACATGTATCACATGCAGCGCTGGTTCTCCTCTAACAGTTTTGTTTTTTGTTCATAAATCATCACAGTCATTATTGACAAAGCATCACATGTAATTTAACATTTAATATATCTAATTATATCTCTTTTCTAAGTTAGAAAGACTAAAAGTTAGTGTGAATTCACATGGATGCCTTAACCTAGCAAATTTGGTCTGAATCATAACAAAGCTAGATGAGATCTGGTGATAATGGTGTGATGTCATTTTCAATTAAGCATTTTGTAAATAACTTTATATCTGTATTTTTAAACCTACCTTTTCTTAGTTAACTTAATGTTTCCCTTATGTGATGTGACAATGGTATCAAACACATTTTGTACCAGAAGTCATCAATAAACTACAAAGGCAGTATGCAAATGTTTGCTTAGAATATTATTGCATATTTTCTTCGTATTCAATTGTTTTGATTTATGAGTATTCCTACAGACTTGGACAGAAGATGTAATTGTTTTGGAAGATAAAAATCACAGTATTTATCTAAAGGTTACAGTACGACAGGTTTTATAAATCCCTAAGGAGCAATTTAGCACACAGGCAGCTACAGCTGTCCAATTTTTGTTTTCTTCTTCAAGCGAACTATGGGTCTAAACTTTTTGGCACTGTTAAGGCCATTGCACACTGAGTCCGAAATTTTTGTGTGCGTTTTTCCGTTTTTTCGTATTCCTCATCCTTTCCTATCAAAATGCATGCTACAGATGCGAAAACACAGAAAATCGAACCTGATCCAAATTTTTTTATGACGGACGAAAGTTTTGGAGGCAGTGTGTAAACGTGGTTGACACAACGTGAGGTCGTATTTATTTTTTAACGTGCGAAAATTTCGGACTCAGTGTGCAATGACCTTTACTGTATCTCAGCAGTAGTCTTTCCAGAGCAAAATATCTGTTTTTTTTTTCTGTTTTTGAAAGAAGCTCATCATCAAGGCTGCATTAATTTCATCAATAGTGCATAAAAACTTTTAATATTGTGAAACATCATTACAATTTAAAATAACAGCTTTCTATTGTAATATATTTTAAAAATGTAATTTAATCCTGTAATTCATAGCTGAATTTTCAGCATCATTACTCCAGTCTTTATACTCCAGTCATATTATCCTTTAGAAATAATTTTAATATGCTGATTTGCTGCTCAAGAAATATTTCTTATTAATATTTTTGTGGAAACTCTTTGTGGAAATATTTTGGGACTCTTTGATAAATAGAAAGTTCAGAATAACAGCATTTATTAGAAATATCAATCTTTTGCAACATTATAAATGTCTTTGATGTCACTTTTGATCAACTTAATGCATCCTTGCTGAATAAAAGTATTAATTTCTTCACAATTAAATCTTCCTGACCCCAAACATTTGAACAGTAGTGTATATATAAATATGTGTGTATATATTAATATGTTTGATTTATTTATTTATTTATGTGGATGAATTGGACAAAGTAATGAAGGAAGAGGATCAAACAAGTGTGCAGCATACATGAATATATCATGAACTTGGACTTTTCTGCAGCTTTCTACAGGTACATCATTCAGGGTTTCATTCAGGGATTCAGACAAGTTGTATTCAAATCACATGATTGGGAGTACATCAAGGTTCAATACTTGGTCCTCTTCTCTTCACAATTAACACACATCACTGAGTCCGAGGCACATGATTGTTTACGTATCACTGCTGCACTGACAACACACAACTCTACTTCATTTTTTGCACCTTGCTATATGGTTGCTTGAGAGTTTTGAGTGGTTGCTTACTGACCCAAGTCAGAGTCTATATGAAATTCAGGTGTCTAGCTTCCTCCTTCAAAGCTTATGGGATTTTCCTGTTTTATCATCTGCCAGTTGGAAATGGTAAGTTCAAACCTCAGAAAAGTAATTGCACACCTCAACAAGCTGTACAATTTGAGGTTTCATGTTTTTAGCACAAATTGTGTGGCACAGAACAAACAAACAACAGGAAAGATTTTAGGCTTAGTAAGTGCCACTAATTAAGACTCTTCTTTTACCATCTTGTTTGTCACATCACAGTAGAAGACAAGACATATTTTCTCTTATACACTCTTGTAAATAAAGCTTCTTTATTGGCATCTATGGTTCCATGAAGAAGCTTTAACAACCATGGTATCTTTCCATTCTGTCTTTATAGTGGGAAAGGTTCTTTAGCTTATTAATGTTATGCGCAAAATGGTTCTTTTAAGACTTGCTCACTGATAGGTGTGGTATCTAAACCACACCAATGGGGCGAACCTCAGGGTTCGGTGCTTGGTCCTCTTTTCTTTACAATTTCCACACACTTCACTGGGTCCCAGACACATGAATTTTTACATATCACTGATGCACTGACAACATAAAACTCAATTTTTTAGCACCTTGCTATTTGGTTGCTAGTGTGTATTGAGTGGTTACTTACTGACCCAAGTCAAAGTCTGTAGAAGTATATTCTTATAAAAGATTCTTTTTTTGGCATCTATGGTTCCATGAAGAAGCTTTAAAGTCGGCATGAAATCAAAATTGAAAATTCTTATTTTTAATGGAATACTGTAGTGTTTATTATAATTTATTCGTGCACTTCATTATTATTTTATTTTAATTCATGTGCCTCATATGTTAACCTCCCCTCCCCCTCAAAACGACTCATTTTCTCTTCCGGTCAGGAGCTATGGCGCAAGGGCGAAGCTAGTGACGTAAGGGGTAAACGCTGGGATAAACGACAGGCTGAAGCTGATGCTTCACTTTATAGAAATAAATGCATTGACCAGTGCTGACGTGAGCCGTGGGGGAGTACACTACCCTTAAAAATTGAAAGGATATTAGGATATTCCCACAACATTACTCTTAGGACATCGCAAACTATTTTTTTTTTATTTTTTTTTTATGAATATGACTTAACCTGATGGAGGATGCGCTCAGTCATTCAGGCAGCAGGCACTCTCTCTCTCTATGTTAATTTTGTGCCGTTGATCATCCTCGTCGTCGTCATCCTCAATAAATCAATTCTTCATGCTAGGGTGTCGGCGGTGAATCCAGTGGAGAGAAATCCCCCCACAATTTACTGCAAACTGGCTTTCAGATCTGCCTCCATTTTGTTTGCAACGCCCCAACTTCCAATGATCCAATCAATTCTCGAAGGACGAAATCAAGTCCCGCCCTCTCATTTCATATGCCGTTTCACTCGGATAGACGTCACAGTAGAGAAAAAAAGACAATCGCTACTTCCATTTCATGGTGACTTTAATAACCATAAAATCTTTACATTCCTCTTTTATTGTGGAAAGGGTTCTTTAGATTATTAAAATATTCTGCACAAAAATGGTTCTTTTAAGAATTGTTCACTGAAGGGTTCTTTGAGGAACTCAAATGGTCCTTCTATGACATCACTGCGAGAAACGCCTTTTGGAACCTTTATTTTAAAGAGTTTCATTCATTTTAATTCTGATTTTCAGTGCAGTGATATTGTGTTTGTGACATCTGCTAGGTCAGAGCTGTGTTAAGCACAACTTCATTAGAAGAATTGTTTTGATTAGGAACCTTTGGAAAGCCCTTAAAAAGAAAGGAAATGGAACGATGTCTTGCTCTCGTATTGCTTCTGCCAAGAAAATAAAGGCTTTTGTTCTGTGCAGATTACTCCTTAAGCTCAGCTAACTCTCTGGCTGACCCCGCAGACCCTCTTTCATCTCAGGTAAAACAGCTGTAATACCTGAGTGACCTTTGTGATGGCCAGAGGTGACGCAGGTGTTCTTGGCCCGTGGGTGTTTGTGACAGGTTGACGTTGGGGTTTATTACGCTCATCTCCACGCTTCTCCTTGTGTTTAACAGATCCACGTGTGGACGCCCACTGCTTGCCTGGACTTTCTCACTGATGAGACAAGTGGGCGATTCAAGAGAGGAGAGCGGAACAAAATAACTTGTGGCCAAATGTCAGTAAATCGTGTAGCCCGCATCACCATGGGAACGAGCTGGGAAGAGACAACAACAGTGGTGGCGGTGGACCGGGAAGCAGGTTTTTCACTGCGCCGTGTCTGCGGTTTCCTGAGATGATCTTTTTATTCTTTCACAGAGGTTCAGATGTTATTGTTATGCGCGCTTTGACTCTTTCTACCTCACAAAGCGGCTGGAAAATGGCTCTATTTTAGTCAGAGCCCTGCTTTTAGTAGAATCTGACTTGAATGAGTGTAATTTTGAGTCTCTGCACACCGGCGTGAATGGATGTTAAAATAGCATCGTGTGCCATATGGCAGGAACCATTTCATTTCTGTCATTGTAGGCACGTTCTGTAGATGTATGTGGAAGCAAAGCAGAGGTTTTTCGTCTCCTCCTCCTCCTGCTCCCAGAGTTCAACTGGGTTCAGTAAGTGTGAGAATGACCCGACAGAGATCATTAGACCTGTTGTTTACACTGCTTGTTAAAATATCATACCGTGACATTTTCTCAAACATGTTTGGTGGCTCCTGCTCTTGTTAAAATAAAGGTTCCCAAATGAGGAGAGCAAGTTCCTGTGATGCCTCCTGTCAATCGGTGGTCAGCGTTTTTGTCTTAAACAGCACTGAATTTGAAGGTATAAGCATTAATGTTTCCTGTTATTGTATGTTCTGCTGTAAGTTTGATAGAGATGCATTTTTTTTTAACTTGTCAGTATACAGTATATTAAATTGATTAAGCACAGCTATTTTTGTGATTCTAGAATTTACAAAAACTGTATCTGTTTATTAAATAAAACAATAGATCATAATTACAATTATTACTGCAGTAAAATGGGGGGTTAATATATTTCATTTCTTATATTTGATTTTTTCATGTTAATATATTTCATTTCTTATATTTGATTTTTTCATATATGAAAAAATAGCATTAGCAAACGCGAACAAACAGTGAGTAGTGTATATTTTATAGCATTTATTAATCTTTGTTGTTAATTAATAAAATAGAATTGTGTGTGTGTGTGTCTATACACACATTCAGTTTTTTAATTTATTTTTTACATTTTAACTATTTTTTTTTCTTTTAATATAATTAAATATCATTTTAAATCATCCTTCCAACCCATTTTAAAGGAATATTGGTTTAGACACAAGATAAAGTCTACTGACAGCCCCTGTAGCATGCATACAAAAAACAAGTGTCTACATACATTGGAAGTCTGTGGGATGTGCAACACTTACGATGAATGTTTGTTAGATTTTACAAGCTGAGAAATTAATTTAAATTATTTACAACCATTCTGCAGATGCTGTAGAGCTCAACTGGTATTGAACCTGGAGGTTTAAGTTCTTAATTAAAAAAAAATCTTTACACAGTACCTGTACATATACAACAACATACATTTATGCATTCGGCAGATCCAAAAATCCAATTACAAATTATCCAAAATGACTTACATTGCACTTAATGTTTACATTTTATCAGTTCATGCATGGGAATCAAACTCCTGACTTTTCTGTTGCTAGTGCCATGTTCTACATGCTATACTGTGTAAGCCACAGGAATACTGATTTAAAGAATGTACAATGTTATAACTATATAATGGTTCTTGATGAGAAGAAGGCTCCTTAATGAACCTAAAGTGCTTCAAAGAATCAGTGAAGAACCAATATACAGGTGCATCTCAATAAATTAGAATGTCGTGGAAAAGTTCATTTATTTCAGTAATTCAACTCAAATTGTGAAACTCGTGTATTAAATAAATTCAGTGCACACAGACTGAAGTAGTTTAAGTCTTTGGTTCTTTTAATTGTGATGATTTTGGCTCACATTTAACAAAAACCCACCAATTCACTATCTCAACTAATTAGAATATGGTGACATGCCAATCAGCTAATCAACTCAAAACATCTGCAAAGGTTTCCTGAGCCTTCAAAATGGTCTCTCAGTTTGGTTCACTAGGCTACACAATCATGGGGAAGACTGCTGATCTGACAGTTGTCCAGAAGACAATCATTGACACCCTTCACAAGGAGGGTAAGCCACAAACATTCATTGCCAAAGAAGCTGGCTGTTCACAGAGTGCTGTATCCAAGCATGTTAACAGAAAGTTGAGTGGAAGGAAAAAGTGTGGAAGAAAAAGATGCACAACCAACCGAGAGAACCGCAGCCTTATGAGGATTGTCAAGCAAAATCGATTGTAGAATTTGGGTGAACTTCACAAGGAATGGACTGAGGCTGGGGTCAAGGCATCAAGAGCCACCACACACAGACGTGTCAAGGAATTTGGCTACAGTTGTCGTATTCCTCTTGTTAAAGGAAAACGCCTCCGTTTTTCCATATTCTAATATGTTCTTCCCTCAACTTAGACAATTTAATACGTACCTCTCCCGTCTCACTGCGTGGACTTAATCGCTCTAGCGCACGGCGCAACTATGCTAGCATTTAGCTTAGCACCATTCTTTCCTTAGGATCCAAACAGGGATGAATTTAGAAGCTACCAAACATTTCCATGTTTTCCCTATTTAAAGACGGTTACATGAGTAGTTACACGAGTAAGTAAGGTGACACAAAATAAAACGTGGCGATTTTCTAAGCGGATAAAAAATGATAACTATAATGTATGGAGGAAGAGCACGTCGCAGCACTTCGACCTCGGCGCAGTAATATCATCATGCGCCAAGGTCGAAGTGCTGCGACGTGCTCACTTGAGTGATGATATTACTGCGCCGAGGTCGAAGTGCTGCCTAATGGTTAGGGAGTTGGGCTTGTAACCTGAAGGTTGCCGGTTCGATTCTCGCACCGGCAGGAATTGAAGGTGGGGATTGTGAATGAACAGCACTCTCTCTGCCTTCGATACCATGACTGAGGTGCCCTTGAGCAAGGCACCGAACCCCCAATTGCTCCCCGGGCGCTGGAGCAATGGCTGCCCACTGCTCCGGGTGTGTGTTCACGGTGTGTGTGTGCGTTTGTTCACTATTCACTGCTGTGTGTGTGCACTTGGATGGATTAAATGCAGAGCACCAATTTCGAGTATGGGTCACCATACTTGACAATACGTCACGACTTACTTGCTTAAGTTTCCACAGTCTGTGATGATTTGGGGTGCAATGTCATCTGCTGGTGTTGGTCCATTGTGTTTTTTGAAAACCAAAGTCACTGCACATGTTTACCAAGAAATTTTGGAGCACTTCATGCTTCCTTCTGCTGATCAGCTTTTTAAAGATGCTGATTTCATTTTCCAGCAGGATTTGGCACCTGCCCACACTGCCAAAAGCTCCAAAAGTTGGTTAAATGACCATGGTGTTGGTGTGCTTGACTGGCCAGCAAACTCACCAGACCTGAACCCTATAGAGAATCTATGGGGTATTGTCAAGAGGAAAATGAGAAACAAGAGACCAAAAAATCCAGATGAGCTGAAGGCCACTGTCAAAGAAACCTGGGCTTCCATACCACCTCAGCAGTGCCACAAACTGATCACCTCCATACCATGCCAAATTGAGGCAGTAATTAAAGCAAAAGGAGCCCCTACCAAGTACTGAGTACATATACAGTAAATGAACATACTTTCCAGAAGGCCAACAATTCACTAAAAATGTTTTTTTTATTGGTCTTATGAAGTATTCTAATTTGTTGAGATAGTGAATTGGTGGGTTTTTGTTAAATGTGAGCCAAAATCATCACAATTAAAAGAACCAAAGACTTAAACTACTTCAGTCTGTGTGCACTGAATTTATTTAATACACGAGTTTCACAATTTGAGTCGAATTACTGAAATAAATGAACTTTTCCACGACATTCTAATTTATTGAGATGCACCTGTAGAATGTAATTGCATGAGCCTTTTGATCTCTTCGGTTATTTGTTTCATAATGTCAAAAATCTCAAGTAAAAATCAGACTTATTTTTGTATAGAAATGCATATGTTTACTTGTCCACAAAACGAAATCCAAGCATTTAAACATAGGCCATTAGATCATTTTTTAAAGATTATAATAGATTCAAATTTATAATAGGTAAAGATTAGAACAGATTTAATAAGAGATGGCAGAGAAAACTGGCTTTAGATTCTAATTTATTTTTTATGCATAGACTTGTCAAAAAAGCATTGATTTACTTTACACTTAATAAGATTTAATTTGTTAACATTAGTTAGGATGAACAATGAACTGTACTTCTACAGCATTTATTAATCTTAGCCCATCTTAATTTTACTCTTTTACAAACACATTTTTAAAATCAAAAGTTCTATTTGTTAACATTAGCTAATGCACTGTCAATTAACATTAACAGCAAACAATTGTTTAATTTATGATGTTCCATATGACACAACTTTCAGAAAAGATATTTTAAATTTGTTTTTTGTTTCTTTGTTTGTGTATTTTGAACAATTTCTTCTTCTTCTTTTCTACAATGATATCACTGCAAAGTGGCTGCAAAAAAAAAAAAAAAAACTTAATCAACTCTTGATGCACAAATAAAGTGTAAACACATAACAATGTGTCAATATTTGGATATTTCTGAATTGGTCTGAAGCCATTACCCTCTCTGTGATGATAGACTTTAGATCTGTAAACACTATCATCAGCGCTGAATGGGCCGCAGTTGGACACCAGCTTTTGTTATGCGACAGTTAAAGTGGATGATTATCTCAGATGTGCATAATACTTTCTGCAGATAAAAGTAAAGTCTATAATTAATATCTAATCCCCCTCATTGTTTCATAGAGAGATACTGTGGGCAAAACCACCAACCAGCTTTTGCAAGCTCATCTGTGCATTTGTATGCACATGTTGAAGACTTTTTAGATGATGGAATAGAAATGAAAACGTACTTGCATGACTAGTTCAGCCCATGATGCATCCTGGGAAATTAGAGTGAATGTGATCATTGTGGTACTTTCATAGCCATAATGCTCCTCACCTCTCCAGGCAATTAGTTAATTGCATTTTAATGTTAAGCCCAGACAGCGGATGAGAGAGACAGAGAGAGAGATGGAGAGAGGCTAATAAAGCAGCATACCTGGGGATGTGGTGTTGAACACAATTTCTGTTTTGCGTTAAAAAGGAGAAACACAAATTTCTCTACTCCAGATACAGTCATGGCCAAAAATATCGGCACCATTGGTAAATATGATCAAAGAAGGCTGTGAAAATTAATCTGCGTTTTTAATCCTTTTGATCTTTTATTTAAAAAATTCACAAAAAAACTAACCTTTCATTGGATAATAAGAATTTAAAATGGGGGGGAATATTATGAAATAAATGTTTTTCTCTAATACACACTGGCCACAATTAACGACACCCTTTTATTCAATACTTTTTGAAACCTCCATTTGCCAGTTTAACAGCTCTAAATGTTCTCCTATAATGCCTGAGGTTAGAGAACACCTGACAAGAGATCAGAGACCATTCCTTCATCCAGAATCACTCCAGACCCTTTAGATTCCCAGCTCCATGTTGGTGCTTCTTCTCTTCAGTTCACCCACTCATTTTCTACAGGGTTCAGGTCAGAGGACTGGAATGGTCATAGCAGAAGCTTGGTTTTGTGCTCAGTGACCCATTTTTGTGTTGTTTTTGAGGTTTGTGTTTGGATTACTGTACGGTTGGAAGATCCAAACATGGCCCATTATAAGATTTCTAACAGAGTCAGTCGCTTATTGATTTTTTTATCTGTTGGTATTTGATAGAATCCATGATGCCATGTGTCTAAAAAAGATGTCCAGGACCTCCAGCAGAAAAATAGGCCCACAACATCAAAAATACAGCAGTATATTTCATTGTACACATGGGGTACTTTTTATCTCTGTGTTCACCAAAACCATCTTGAGTGTTTGCTGCTAAAAAGCTCATTTTTTAGTTTCATCTGACCATAGAAGCCAGTCCCATTTGAAGTTCCAGTCGTGTCTGATAACTGAATATGCTGGAGTTTGTTTTTGGATGAGCTAGGAGAATTTTTCTTGAAACCGTCCCAAACAACATGTGGTGATGTAGGTGCTGTTTGACTATTTTTTTTTTTTTTAAGGTTTTCTGACCCCGAGACTCAACTATTTTCTGCAGTTCTCCAGCTGTGGTCCTTGGAGAGTCTTTAGCCACTCAAACTCTCCTTCTCACCATGCATTAGGACGATATAAACACACGACCTCTTCCAGGTAGTTTTGTAACATTTTATGTTGATTGGAAATTCTTAATTATTGCCCTGATGGTGGAAATGGGAATTTTCACTGCTCTAGCTCTTTTCTTAAACCCACTTCACTAATTTGTGAAGCTCAATTATATTTTGCTGGACATCAGAAATATATTCTTTGGTTTTTCTCATTGTGATGGATGATTAAGGGAATTTGGGCTTTGTTTTCCCTCCTATTTATATTTCTGTGAAACAGGAAGCCATGGCTGGATAATTTCATGTCCATAATCACCCTGGAGTGCTCAAAATTGTGAATATGAATGGGAATATACTTCAGAGATATTTTACTCATAAGAATTTCTAGGGGTACCAATAATTGTGTCCAATGTGTATTAGAGAAAAACATTTATTTCATAATGATATTTCCCCCCATTTTAAATTCTTATTATCCAATGAAAGGTTAGATTTTTGTGATTTTTTTAAATGAAAGATCAAAAGGATTAACAATGCAGATTAATTTTCACACCCTTCTTTGATCATATTTACCAAGGGTGCCGATATTTTTGGCCATGACTGTATTTAAATAGATGCATGCATTAATTACTCACGGTTCTGAATTTCATTTTCTGCTGTTTTGGTGGTTTATTAGTGATTTTGATGAACAGTTAAAGGAATAGTTCACCCAGAAATGAAAATGTACTCACCCTCAGGCCATCCAAGATGTAGGTTTGTTTCTTCATCAGAACAGATTTAGAGAAATTCAGCATTACATCACTTGCTCACCAATGGATGCTCTGCAGTGAATGGGTGCCGTCAGAATGAGAGTCCAAACAGCTGATAAAAACATCACAATAATCCACAAATAATCCACACCACTCCAGTCCATCAGTTAACATCTGGTGAAGTAAAAAGCTTTGTGTTTGTTAGAAACAAATTCATCATTACGGTGTTTTAACTTTAAATAGTCATTTCTGACCAAAATACGAGTCCATAATCCATACTTCCTCCCATGTAAAGTCCATCTCCTGTTGACCTCTCACATCGATATCCACCCACATCTTTGTTTAGAACTGTTTTGGACTGTTTTAGCTTGTAAACAGTGCTTGATTTGTGTATATTTCTCTCCTGATTCAGACAATATGACTGGAGAAAGCTATATTATGGATAGAGGACTCGCATTTTAACTGGAATGTTTTTATCAGATGTTTGGACTCTCATTCTGCCGGCACCCATTCACTGCAGAGGATCCACTGGTGAGCAAGTGATGTAATGCTACATTCCTCCAAATCTTAAAACTCATCTACATCTTGGATAGCCTGAAGGTAAGTACATTTCCAGAAAATTGAACTATTCCTTTAACTGGGCTCATGTGTAATAATATAAATAATTCAGGATTTTAAAGATGTCATAATGCTTCATTGTTTCTTTCTTGACATGTGAGCTAGCCATACTTTTGCATGCACAGACCTGAAACAGCTATATTTAAATCTGGGGAAAAGATTGTGTGTCTGCTGACTTTAACATGCGTTTTCTCCAATTAGCTGACTTTTGGAAAAGTTTTCTGCTTTTGCATGAACAATATGGGTGTGCGTTTCCATAGTCCTCTCTCCAAGTTTCCAGGGAAACAGCAGATCAGAGAACAGCAAATCAAACACAATTATACATCATCTCAGAGCACTATTTCATTCAAAACGCTTCTCTCTCACTGGCCAGCTATAAGATTCCACCAGTTGTGAATAATAGACAAAAGGTCTAATTGATGAAGCGCTTTGAATGATGCCTGTTGGAGTCTGCTCACAGTTATCCATGCATCATGATTTTCCTGACAGAGAGATGCGGTTTTCCTGCCTTGATTCAATCATGCTATATTCTGCTGTATGCGTACTATGTGAAGTATGTAATGCCTATGCTCCTTATTTAGAAATGTTTTGGGCTGTTTTGGCTTGTAAACGGAGCTTGATCTCTGCATATCTCTCCTACAGTAATTCACACAAGGCGACTTTTTCACAGCTGAAGAAAGCAATATTATGCAAAGAGGGCTCATATTTTAGCTGAAAGCAATGGTTTGAAGTTAAAAAACCTCTTGATGGATTTCTTTCTTACAAACAAGCAGCTTTTGGCTTCACAATACATTAATTGATGGACTGGAGTGGTGTGGATTATTGTGATGTTTTTATTAGCTGTTTTGACTCTCATTCTGAGGGCACCCATTCACTGCAGAGGATCCACTTGGTGAGCAAGTGATGTAATGCTAAATTTCTCCAAATCTCAAAACTCATCTACATATTGGATGGCCTGCAGGTAAGTAACCTACATTTCCAGAAATTGTTTTTTTTTTTTTTTTTTTTTTTTTTTTGTATGAACTATTCCTTTAACCTAGTCAATATGTGCTCATTTACTGACTATTTTCAAGTTTACTTTTTGCATATATTTTTAAATAGAATGCATAGCATACATATAGTATTTAGTAAGCAGTCTGTTCTGTTCCTGTTGTACTCCTTAAGTAGTAGGCAGCATACAGAAGGCTATAAACAGTGCAGTAAGCAGTATTCTAGTATTCTATTCCGAACTGCAGTATTCTAGTATTCTATTCCGAATTTCCGACTGCGAGTTATTCCAGAGTGGTGCGCGTTACCGTGCGCGCGCACCGTGCGCTATTAAAGCCTCGAGTAGACGCGTAGTGCCAACAGACAGTTCTGTCCTGGAGTGAGAGGTGAGACGAGCAACAACTCATGGATTGAAGCGAGGACACTTACTTCAGATCCCGAACACAAACCACTTCACGTAAGTTCAAATGAGATTCAACAGGTTTTTAATACAGGAGCAGCTTTGGAAAAGTTTAAATGCATGCATATATTCATTATATATTAGTATATTTAATTGCATGTGTATATAAAACTAATTATCGGAGCTAAATATCTGAGTATCAAACTATTGCTCATTATAATGTGTTGTGGAATGTGAAAATAGCAATCGCATCGGCTTTACCGCGTTACAGGTGTTCGAAATGATTGTCAAATATGACAATTATTTAGGCTACTATTTTGCGAATAGTAGCCTATTTATGTTCGTTGAGTTTTACATAACATAAAATGCCATCTGTTGAACATTTTTCTCTCTCAAAAATATACCTGGTCCGCCAAAGTACGTTATTTTATGAAAAATGGAAAGTAATTAACACTGACAAAAAAAATAAAATAAAATAATAATAATAATTTAGTAGCCTTTCTTGGAAGTACCTTCCTACACTGCTTGTAGGAGATCCCATATTCATTCATTTATTAAAGTTTTAGTGTAGTAACTTATTAGAAATTGTATTTATGTTATCTGTAGCCTATGTGTATTTGTTAAGAGATCATCAATCATTTCACATTTGCATGCAAAGTCTCTCAAGTGTGCCAATTTAGACGATGTAGATGGTTGTTTAAATAGACAGCGCCTGATATTATGAATAGGATTTACTTTTGAACAAATAAAGTCCCCCTTTGCAGCTCCGTCTCACTGTTGCGCTTCTGCAGTCACAGAGCAAATGCTGCGCAGTCCGTATATTCCGTATTTTCGTGTGCTGCGGTCTGCACTCGTTAAACACTGACCTGAAGTGCAGCTGTTGCGCATAGGACTCTTTCAGTGGGGAAAAGTTCCATGCATCAAGTGTATGGAGAAATTACCTATACTAGAGAAAGTGTTTTCAACGTTTATAGACCCAGGGACTCGTACCAAGAAAAAACAAAACAAAAAAAAAGTCTGTTTTTATAACACTTAATACTAACTTTCATTAAAATGATTAACAAAAATTACTTTGTAAATTGCTTGTGATGCCATTAGATAATGTTCAGTCTTTCAGGTCACTTACAAAAAATGGAATTATTAAAATTAATTATTGTTTTATCAGTTAAAATATTTAATATGACTAATTCAACTGACTTCATTTGCATACCAGTAAAAAATAATTGTTAAGGGTCAGATCAAGAAATAACTCACTAAACTGCACAGATTCATTTTTTACAGTACAGAAACGTCATTAAATCTTTCAGTCTCTTTAATATAACCTCATTGTAAACCCAATTCAGTACCTTCACTGACCCCCAGGTGTCCACAGACCTCTGCTTGAAAATCCTGGTAATAGAAAGTAAAATCTGTATACTCAAATGTGTGGTAGGATATTGTGATACTGGAAATACAACAAAAATCAGTATAGAAATATTTAGGTAGTACTTAATGCAATGACGTCAATAAAAACCTACTAGGTTTTATTGGTCAAAAATAAAATTTAATATGCCTGAATTAAACTGAATTGCCGAAGAAAAAAAAAATCAATTTTAAGATGAAAAAATAGAGAAATAGCTCACTGAGTCATTTTCATGTTTTTTTTGTATTTTTATACAGAGTACCTGCACTTACAGTTAATAAAATAAAATACATAGTGTTCACTGGCTTTTTGAAACCATCTGTGTACGTTCTGCATATATTTCTTATGTAAATAAGCTTTGCGGATTTAATGTGTAATGAAAGCATGATGCTGAGTGCATGTTGAGCAGCATCTCCACGAGGTGACAGTGTACAATTGATAATGGAAAAGGAGACAGGTGTCAGCTGTCTTTAACAATTGCTTTTTAGTGTTAGCAATGTGTTAACATAGTGTCAGAATCTCCCAAGAATCCACTGGGTGACAGTTTACCCAAAGCAGCGAGGAGGTAGACGGAATTCAGTTTGTATTTGCATTCATGAATCGCAGGTGTCAGTGTGGGCTGATGATATTTCGTCTCGCTCTCTGTACCCACAGGGTGCGATTGCACATCTCTTCCAGACCTTGCTGAGAGATGTGGCTGCTGGAAAAGATCCGCGGTTCAGTGGAGGGAAATGTTCTCCGGCAGGGAGACTCGGCTGACAAACAGAGCAAAGCCCCCTCCTACAGCAACGTCCTCACCCCTGACAAGATTCCCGACTTCTTTATTCCACCCAAATTGGTGTGCTGCCCCCCAGAGGAGGAGACACCAGAAATGAAGCCAAAAAACGGACTCCATTCTTCCACGTCCGAGCAGACCATATGCTGCAAGACGCCACAGGGCAGTCCACGCAGCCCGCGCCTCATTAACAAGCTGGCTGGAGACACCAAGAACTTGCTCAAAGCTGCAAACCGCCACATCATCCAGATTGAGAGCGCAGATGACTTGGTGGACGGGGAATTGGGCGACCTCAACACAAACGCAGACCCCCAATCCCAGACAGCCATGTCCTTGCCCTACGTACCCAAAGCACAAACCTCCTACGGTTTCGCCACGCTCATGGAAAGTCCTCACACGAGACGTAAAGAGTCCCTCTTCCATAGCGACCCCACAAGTCCGCTCACCTCGCCCAACACCCAACGCAAGTCGCAGGGTAACCACTTAAACCCCAGCGACTGTAACACGTCCCATTCCAACCCCTACCGGTACTTCAGCGGAGGGGAAAGCGACACTTGCTCCTCGGCTGAGTCCTCCCCATTCAACTCCCCTCTGTTGTCTCGTTCCGCATCCCTCCTCAAGATGTTCACCCACGAAACCCAAGCGAAAGTGTCCCGGGCCAAGCGCTCCTTCGCCCGGCACAGCTCTCTCTCCACCGACGAGTGCAGCTCTGTGGAGACCAGCCCGAACATTCAGAGGCGCTTCCGTTGCCCTCCTTCTCCAGCATTCCGAGGACGGAAACACGGAGGCAACATGGATCGCTTCATGCAGCACACCGTCAACCTCCACAAGGGAGGAACTCTCCGCATCTGCACAGACTACGACATTGATGCCGCCAGGCTTCACGTCCGCGTGCTGGCGGCCGAGGAGCTCTACGATAAGCAGTACGATGCGAAGAGCATCAATTGTTGCGTGGCTCTCTACCTGAACCCGGGAAAGCTCCAGAAACAGCGGAGCACCATTATCAAGAACAGCCGCAATCCTGTCTTCAACGAGGACTTCTACTTTGACTCCCTTCCGGTTGCGCAGGTGAAAAACCTCGCCATCAAGATGAAGGTAGTCAACAAAGGCACCAGTCTGAAGAGAGATACCTTATTGGGAGAGAGGGAGGTACCCCTGAAGGAGTTGCTTTCTGGGATCTAGAGGTCAGATTTCATCCTCCAAACACACCAATGAGGTCTTCACCTAACAGAACCAGACAAGGAAATATCCCAGCTTTGATTTCGAGTCCTCAGAGTGATTTGGTCCCTTTGGTTGCAGAACTCTCCAACTAACTGTGTGCAGCTTCCCAACATGTTTATCAGCAGTGAGAGTGTATGGATGTACAGTACTGTATGTGTGAGATATTCTGTAAATACGGCCCATGAGTGTACAGGCATGCTTCGATTGTATACATGTGAGTTTCCAGGGTTCGTGTTTGTGTTGAGACCAATGTCTTCTTGATTCCAGACCCTGCTGTGTCTCACTGTTGGAGACACCGATAGATAAAACAGCTCCCACATGGCGTATCTTGACAACAAAAGCACATTATTGTAGACTGGCACTTTGAAGTCACTTAAGGCCAGATGCAAATGCATGCTTTATCAGCCGTTTGAGCCTTAAAATGACGAGAATGACAAATATATATTTGTCCCCCATATTGCTATAATAACAGTGTTTTGCCTTATGCCTCTTTAATTCCACTCTTGAGACTGACATTTCTCTCAGTCTCACTGTAAAACTGGACTTTTGAACGCTGAATCTGTGCAGTTAAAAACACCCTTCAGCCTTATTGAGAGACAAGCTGCTCACTTTGAGTGACACGGAACTTTAGAGAGGGCGTGATTCGTAATTGGACAGAGCATATGTCATCATCATGAATGTCAAGACAATGTGATTTCTGTAAATAGAAGGCCCTTTTAAATCTGCTTCTGTGTAGCTGCATCTGAAATCACTCTCTATTCCCTATAATGTTGACTAAATACTACACAGTTTGGAGAAAGAGTTCAAAATACTACATGAGAACAAATGCGCCAAAAATTACCATGGTAATACCAAGTTTTTTGGACATGCTTGTGATAATGCTATGGCATTTTTTGCTGTAACTTGGATAGGCATGGGTTCTTGGGCACTTACCATAGTTTTGACACTTACCATGGTGATTTATATGAAAATGGTAATATTGTAGTATTACAATACCTGATCTAATACCATTGCTTTACCATGGTAATATCATCGTTTTTTGTGCATGTACTGTGGAACTACCTTGCTTTTGAACAAGTACCATGCTGATACCATGAAGTACCATATTTACATGGCAGTCTATACCCTTATTTTTTCACATGGCCCAAATTTTTGGACATGTAACCTGAATATATCATAGTATTTTTTGAACTGCCATGATACTGTGTATGTCAAAATATTGCTTTTCCATGGTACTGTTTTTACAAGGGATATACTAGTAACCAAAAGTTGCACAGGTCAAACTGTTATACCGAGGCTATGCTAACATACACAATGCTTGCAAAGAAGTTTCTTCAGAACAACAACGTATGTGTTTATGTTTCTAATGGACATTAACGGTGCCCACTAGTGCCATTTTAGCGTAAATCTCAGGTTAGGGAACATATTGTATTTTTGTATGTGTGCATTTTAATAGAGTACGTTGTTGACTTGCAACAGTTTATGGTGCATTGTGGGTATCGTTTAGTAAAGTATAAAAATGTTTAATAAGATGTGGGGCATCCCCCAGGAAATATGACGTTTTTTCATACAGCGTTTATGTTCAAAAAGTATTCAGATGATTATTCTTGTATTAAATATGTGCACAGAGTTTTGGCATGTTTATAGTAGATGTGTGTGTAGATGTTTTCCAATGGGAGCAGTTGCATGGCAAAGTGTTCAAGCCCACGTGTTTTCTTTTCTATTGTTATTGAGTCAGATGGTGAACATGTAAGATATAAGCTCACATCTTTTCTTCACATCATCCCCTGTATTGGATCTACAACACTAACACTATTTTGTATATTGTACTTGATACTTATTTTTTACCACAGAGCAAAACAGTGACTATACATTTTTTTCCCCAATTTTGGACATGTATTTTTTCATTCATTTTCTCCACTGGTATTTTGAGAAAAAGGTGTTAAATAATAATAGGCTGAAATGAGAAGTCTGTCTTAAAAGGTATATATCTTACAGTTAAAAAGCTGAAAATGAATTTCACCTCACCCTAAGGTTCCACTTAAATACTGTTGATTAAAGCCGAGTCAGATAAATTTGGAGTTTAAAATTACCCTTGTATAAGACACTGTAATGCATCATACTTGGCAAGCTCTTTGTTTGACCTAAAGAGTGTCCGGTAATATTGCTGAAAGCTCTTCAATCAGGTTACACTCTTCGATTCTTGAGTGGATTCACACAATTGCACCGCTATTAGAAGTGAGACAGATTGTCTCGCAGTTCTGGCTTCAGCTCAAGGTAACACATCTGTGTGTTTTTGATGAATCATTTGCATATCCTTAAGGGTGAAATGTGTAATTTATGTGCCACATGCGACACCAAATGGAACTGCAACTAGTTATTCATGTTTTGTTTTGTGAGTTATTTCCTTGAGCAAAAGTTTCTAAGGAGTTATTGTTGGTTGCCACGCTTTTGATTGAAGATTTTTGAGTTTTTTTTTTTTTTTGTTTTTGTTTTTTTTTTGAGCAACATGCAGATGAATCATGCACAATAAAGTTGCAGTCACAGTAGCAAAATTTCAGCAAAATTCTGCATGCAAAAATTGGCCCATTGTCTATTGTCTGTAGTTCATCGATGCAGGAAGTACAGCTCACTTTCAAACCAAACATCTTTCTGGTGGTAATGTGGCAAAAGTGCATGATCACCTTTAACCTGTTGCAAAACTTCATGGCTAAATCTTTCTCCCACATGCAAAATTCCCTTTTAAAATGGCTGGATTTTGACTGCAAAAATTCTAAACCTTAAGGCTCAGAAAGTGCATTAAGAAAACAGTCAGTTTTCATTTCATCTTGACTTCAATTGCTCTTTTAGATTTTAGTTTCATGATATAGCAGGTGGCATACATTTGAATGATCAGTTTTAGTGCTAAACAGTCTTTCCCTTTAAATGCAATTATTTTGTCTTTTCCGTTTTCCATTTTTCTTTCATTCGTTGATTTGTACCTGGATATTTTTTGCTCTGTTGAGTTACCATCTTTCATTGAAAGCACTTCCATGTCACTTTTGCCAAGCTGAATACGTATTATATATTAAAGGGGGAAAAAAAGCACTTTGAGCAAACGATCCACAATTACATGAATCACTCCATATGTGCTTCATGTGAATTTTTCTCCACTGTATACTTCCAGAGTACAATGATTCATTTAATAAATTATTTCCATTTCTATTTTCAGCTCTCTTTCAAAAAGGCCAAATTAGATTTCCCATCAGAGCCACGTAGAAAACAGAAAGCCTTATTCCTGTCGAAGACCGAGCTCTTTTTTACTGGCAGAGAATTCAAATTAGAAGATGAGAAATAGATTCCAGAAGGGATTCAATATGGGGGGTGTTAAATCACTTTCATCTCCATAACCATCTTCCTGTACATGAGATTAAAGTGTCTCGCACTTGTGTTTCAGATAAGTCATGGAAAATGAAGTGCCTATCCACTGTACTTGATTCCCGCTCCTTCCCTGAGCCCGTCACCAGCCGCAGCGTTCCTATGCATGTGTACATAAACACCCCTCACCTGTGATGTGCCATTTCAAACCCGGAAATCAACATTCCTAAATAGTGTGGTGTTTCGGCTTCTTGTTATTCTGAAGATGGATGTGGTTTTGATTAAATGCACTGTTGTCATGCTGTTTATTTTTGTTTGTTTGTTTGTTTGTTTTAGCTTCTTTCCAGTGGTTTATTCTCTCTCTGTATCTCTTCTTCTTTTCCAGACTGATTTTCTATTCATAACTTTACTGGATCATGCTATTGCTTTGTCTATTTTCTTACCTTGCTCAATAAAAGTTGTGTAGATGGTGTACAACGATTGATCTCTGTCCTTTAACCCTCAGTATTGAATCCAGTCCAGAATGTATCTGGAGATGTGAACGTGATTTTATGTGTATTTGCAGCTTTTCGTGCACACACACGTTTTTGTATAGACACTTGCATAGCCATACAATATCAACAGCATTTAAATCTTTAGATACATAAAAGTCCTTTGAGCTTTAAAAAATATCAAATTCATAGTGTTGTTTTATTGCATTTCTATTTATTTTAGACCCATGGCTGAATTTAATTGTCTTGAAAACTCTACAGAAAGAGTGCAAATTACATTACTTTTATAAGTCTCATCGGGATTTCATTTCTATATGAATTTTCCATTAAAAAGGTCAGACAAAGTTTCTCCATCTTTTATTGCTAAATGAGAGTTGCACTATGGCATTGTGTATTAAACTCAAACACCTGCATTACAAATTCTTGCAATTCCAGTTCTAACCTGATTTTAATGGATTTGTAATATTTCTAATCTCTAAGAAATGTCCGGCCCAATGCACAGTGCTCAAATGAAAGAATTTTCTGCAATGATTTTTCAGTTACAATTTTGAATTATGCATATTGAAGGAAATGTTTGAAAACTTTAATGTGAAAGGTACTGGTAATTGTCTAATTGTGGTGGTTTTATGATTTAACAGTTGCTGAGATGTTAAAATTGAATGCTATACATGCAAAAGCCTACAGAAAGTGGATGAGACCACTGCAAAATGTGATAACTGTTGACAGCGACAGATGATTACTGATTTAGTCTAATCAAATAAGAAAAACTTTCTTTAGAACATCAGTACGTTCTGTCTGAGCCTGAGAAATCATAGTTGGACACATTATGTGTTCTGGGCTTGTGTCCAAATGGCAGATTTGTTGTTTGTGTTTCTCCAGGTGCGCTGCCGAAACATCTGAAGATGCAGTTCATGGTGAAATAACAAAATTTTGTATTTTGCGATCAAAAAAGATTTGTACACATGCAGTGTGTGTATTCTGATGGCAAAAATCCTAAATGTTGGTTTCATCACACCGTAAAACCTTCTTGCAGCTGCTTGAGTCTCCAACAGACCTTTTGGCAAACCATATCTGAGATGTCAGATGGCATCTTTGACAGCAGCTTTACTTTGCTGTCGTCCTATAAACCTGTGGCTGGAGAAACACCTGAGACGCTTGCAGCTCCCTCAGATTTGTCATCGGTTTCTCAGTGGCCTCCCATGCATGGTCAATTTTTGAGCATGTCCTGCTTTTGGTACATTTATAATTGTACTTAAGACAACTCTTTCCATTACTGATTTAATTGAACATCGTTGATCTTCAGTGATGTGAAAAGTTCTTGTATTGATCTTTTTAATTACTTTCTGCATGGTTGCTTTGGACTGATATTTTTCCTGATTGTGTAAGTTCTGCCTCAATCCTGACACCAGTAAACTGCTGGTTTCTGCACATGCAATTAAACCAAACATTTGTGGTGCAATTAGTGTAAGTTCAAATGAGCCAATGGAAGAGATACAAAAATGTAGTAGAAACAATTTTCACTAAGTAATTTCTATTGAATTTCACAATTAAAGAAATGACAAGTAACACATTAATGTCATTGTTTTTGTGTCCAAACACTTTTTGGGATTGTTGTACATATAGAAGTATAGTTTAAATAATCAATTCTGAGGTCTGATTTGTACAGATGAATGGTTCTTTGATTTGCTGAATGAAAAGTGTTTTCTTGTACAGTGTGAGTCTCCAGCAAGCTGAACAATGAATTACGCTGTGTTATCTTCTTGTGTGAGTATTTCTGGTTAGCAAGGTCAAGTTGTTTCTGTGAAATTGCAGGTGGTCTTTGTTGATTGTAAAGGAAACTTTCCTACTTTAGTGCTTCTTGATTCTGTACTACTGTCTAGCTTTTCACACTGTACAGTCATCGGAACAGTTTTGGAGAAATTTCATCACTTGCTCATCAATGGATCCTCTGCAGTGAATGGGTGCCGTCAGAATGCAAACAGCTGATAAAAACATCACCCACAAGTAATCCACACCACTCCAGTCCATCGATTAACATCTTGTGAAGCAAAAATCTGCATGTTTGTAAGAAACAAATCCATTATTAAGACAATTTTAACTTTTCAACTTCTGGCTAATATTTCTCCAGAACTGTTCTGATGGAGAAACAAACTCATCTACATCTTGGAATTCTTTCAAGGAATTCTTTCAAAGATTTTTTTTTTTTTTTTTTTTTTAAACATAACATAAGCCAGTGCTTGTGAACTGATAGGCTTGTTTTTTATTTGTATAAGGATTTTGTATTTCCGTAGATGGTTAATGTTTTGGACAGGTTTGCTTTGGACAGATGCATTTGCATTTATTTCACTGGCAGCCTGTTTTATCTGAGTAATAAAATGTTGCTTAAATTGTTCGGTTAAATCAATTAGGAGCACAAGATACAAAGAAAATGAAAGAATGATGTGCTGTTAGTAGCATAGCACTCTGACAGATCCTAATTTATGGGTAGAAGATACACAAACCTAGACAGTTATGAAACTCAGGACAGTTTTTTTAGAGAAGTGATAAAGTCTTTATCTTGGCTTATATACCCATAATGAGTTTTTGGATTAGATTTCAGAGTTCTTTCTACTACAGTATGTGAGTCTGATGTCTTTAAATGTGCTGCAGAGAAGAGCACAAGTGGGACAAAAGAAAACACTGAAAATTGTTAAAAGGAAATTTCACACATAAAATTATAATTATAATAAATATTACATGCACATAAAATTAGTCGTACTTATTTCAACAATGCACTGAAATTAGAGGTGCTCTCGAGATGTAACAGCATCTTTTTGCCTTATGGATGCTCATAGACATAAGTTATATTTATGCTAATTATAGCTTTCATGCCAGACTGAGTGATTGTGCCTCATTGTGGAAGAAATCATTTGTCAGTCTTTCAAGTGGCTTTTCTGCAGAACAACAGCCAAAACTGAGAAAAGTCGGCCATATTGTGTTATGGATTGTGGGTTTGGCCGAGGGTTTCTATGGCAACTGTGCAGAACATTTGCAGTCCGGTTTGGAACCCAGTTGGTCGGATCTGCGTGAGCAGTATGTTCTGTGCATTTGCTTCGAAACACGTTTTCAGGGAAGCTTCTGGAGCAACACCCAAGACATGTGCAGATCACAAACTGACTGCACAATTTAGTCCAGTTTAGCCTAAACTACATTTTTGGAAATAATTACCCTCATATATTCATATATTGCCAACATAGACTTTTACTTTAATTACATGGGCAAATCTGGCTTTTTACAAAGCATTTCAAGTTGAAATTGTTGTTATAATTGCCTCAGCTGGTAGCAAAGCACAATAATACAAAAGGTCGGTGGAAATATTGAAGGTTTTGTTATATCTGACAGACTAGGTAATGAAACAAAACCAAGGTTTTTTAATACCTGTTTAATCTATCCATACTTATTCATATTAATAATGAAAATAGATTTTTGTGGTGCTCAGTCATTGAAAACTATGTAATAGTGACAGCTATTGAAATGGGTATACTGCAGTCAAAATATTTGAGTTTATTAATAAACTCAAAATATTAGATTTTTTTTTTTATTTAGTTCCATCACGTGCAAGTACAAGACAAATGTAATGTTGTACAGTTTAAAGCAAAACAGAATAACAACAACAAAAAAAACATAAATGAACATAAACATAATAAAAAATAATAAAATAAAAAAAAATAAAAAAATACACCAGGATAAAAAAGTGCCATATAACACTAAGGCAGTTACATAAATTTGAAAAGCTTCAGAATTTTTGTAATTTTTTTGTAAAAGTTTTATGTTGTTTTTCCCACTATCACCTCCAGACATGCCGCTCACACGGGTTGCCAGGTTGAGGAAACACAACAGGAACTAGCGCAACTGACAATGGAAGGCAACGAGCCTTACACACTGTAAGTTGATGAGTTAAAGGTGCATTAAACGATTTTTGCCAAACGAAGTTGATATTTGAAAGCACCAAAACAAACACGCCCATTGCCCAACAAGACCTTGCCTCTGTTTTGATATCTCCACCCCACACGTACGTATGCGACCCTGGCATAACAACGATCAAAGAAACAAGCGAAGATGACACATAACAAGCATATTCAAACAAAAGCCAACACAGATAAGTTGTGTGAAACAAAGCAAAATCAACGTTACTCACCAATCAAGAAGAAACAAGGCAACCTCAGCATCCGATTCGAGCCCTTTCCGCACCTTGAGTTCTCTCCACCGCTGGAAAGCTGCTTCGATATTTATGTAGGTCCTACCTCTTGCCTGATCGTAACCCTTCTTTTTAATGTTTTGTTCCTCCCATATTTTCCTCTTTCTATCTTCCATTTCTATCTATAATCTGCTAATATCCATCCTGTGCACTCAAATTGAGTGCTCTCTTCTCTTTATCATAACAAGACACGCCCCTTACTGCTGATTGGCTGCAATTGTGTTTTTGGACACGGTCCGACATTGTGATCAAAAGCGTTTTTCATAAATTGCTTAGTGCACCTTTAATGTATCTGCGTTTTAAAGGGTTAGATCACCCAAAAATGAAAATTCTGTTATTACACCGTGTGCTGAATTATTATGCAAGTTGATATTCTGGTCATATTTTTTTTTCCAAGAACATTTTACCAATTCCAAACCACATCAATCTTAATAAGTACTATTGACTTTGTATTTAATCATTTATGAGTGATATATAATTGTCCATGAAGGCTGGAAGTCAAAAACTCCTCATATTCAGGTGTGCCGAATTATTAGGCAGGTTTTCTTTTACAGATAAAATGAGCCAAAAAAAGAGATTTAGCTCAGACTAAAAGTCAAAAATTATTAAATGCCCATGAGATGGATGCAATTCTAATGCAATAATAGAAATTGAAAAGTTAGGGCATAACCACTGTGCAGCAAAATGCTCATTGGGTCAGCTGAGACAGAAAAAACAGAGAAGAAAAGACACTTGTTAACTGCAAAAGAATGAAGAATTAAGGTGAAGAATTAGGTGAGAAACCATCAGGAACCATTTAGTCTCCAGCACCATAATTTTCCAGAACTGAGCTCATTTTTAGTCCATCTCCTATCCTGAAAAGTCTGTCTTGCAGAGATTGACTAATATGAGCTCCTAAAACTTACTGCCAGATTCTGGAAGATGTCTTTTGCAGTTAACAAGTATCTTTTCTTCTCCACCTATTTTTTCTGACTCTGCTGACCCAATGAGCATTTCGCTGCCCAATGGTCATGCCCTAACTTTGCAAATTCTATTATTGCATTAGTATTGCATTCTTCTCATGGGCATTCAGTAATTTTTGACTTTTAGTCTGAGTTAAATCTCTCTTTTTTTTTTTGGCTCATTCTTTCTGTAAAAGAAAACCTGCCAGAGTTTTTGACTTCCAGCCTTCATGGACAATTATCATTCATCACTTATAAATGATTAAATACAAAGTCAATAGTAGTTATTAAGATTGATGTAGTTTGGAATTGGTAAAATGTTCTTGGAAAAAAATATGACCAGAATATCAACTTGCCTAATAATTTGGAACACAGTGTAATTACTCACCCTCATGTCGTTCCAAACCCGCAAGACCTCCGTTCATCTTCGGAACACAAATTAAGATATTTTGATGCATCCCATGAGCTCTCTGACCCTCCCATATAGACAGCAAGGATTCTTTCATGATAAAGGTCCAGAAACGTAGCAAGAAGATCGGTAAAATAATCCATGTGACATCAGGGGTTCAACCGTAATTTTACGAAGCTACAAGAATACTTTTGGGTACAAAAGAAAAAAAATAACGACTTTATTCAACAATTCGCCTCCTCCTCGTCACCCTAGCGCCATTTTGGAGAGTATCCACTGAACATAAACAGCGTATGCTGTTCTGTGTCAGCTGTGCATTATTATCTTTATTTTTTTCTTTTGCGCACAAAAAGTATTCTCGTAGCTTCGTAAAATTACACATTAATTATTTTACCGATGTCCTTGCAACGTTTCTGGACCTTGATCATGTAAGGACCCTTGCTGTCTATGGGAGGGTCAGAGAGCTCTCAGATTCAAACAAAAAATATCTTAATTTGTGTGCCGAAGATGAACAGAGGTCTTACGGGTTTGGAACAACATGAGGGTGTGTAATTAATGACAGAATTTAAATTTTTGGGTGAACTATCCCTTTAATATTCATCTGGTCATAAAGTTTTTCAGATTGATTCTGAGGCTTTTTGGGTCGGGTAGAATTTGCGATCTCTGCCAGTTTGTTTGCTGTCTTCAATAGCTACAATACGCTGTGTTTTCCGCCAACTGGCAACCCGGGGTGTCGCAAGACAAAAAAAAAAAAAAAAACATTCTGACACGGAATTCATTGAAAGTGGAATAACTGTAGCGTTGTTTTTCAGAGAGACATTGAACTTAGCATGTTTCCTAAATATCTGTAAACATATAATGGTACTTTTATGCTTCAGTACAGTCAAAAAATTACATACAGAACCTTTAATCAAGGATTTTTTATTTTTTATTTTATTTATTTATTTATTTATTTATTTATTTATTTATTTTTTATGTGGTGCTTATCAATAGAACACTTTGTAGAGTGTTGTGGGTATCGCTTTATGGTTGCTAGAGTTTTCTGGGTGGTTACTAGGTGTTTTCTGGGGGATTTAGGGTGGTTTTTAGGTGGTTTAGTGTGGATCTTTACTGACCTGTCTTCTGATAGTCTCTGATAATCTGGACTATAAATATTGTTTTCCTCCTTCAGTGTGTCTGTTGGATTTTTTATTTATTTTTATTTTTTTTATATCAAATAGTAAGGGCAGTTTCTTCAAAAAGCAGCAAGATTTAAAGTATCATGTCTGTAGCAGGAATAATCAAAAATAATTGTAATATTAAAATGCATTTTGTATTTCGCATATGCATTTATAATGCATAATGTATTTTCTGCTGCTGAGTCTTTGTTTCGAGGCCGTGTTGGAAACACAGTATCAACTTAATACTGGTAAGACGCAAAAATACTCCTCCACCAAGTAGAAAATGTTGCTATGGCAACAAAGAACCATTGTCTCCCGATGCAAAGGGTGAATGTTCTGAGAGTGGCCATATTTCATCAGATCACATGAACCATAAAAGTTCAGCGTAACTCACAGAAGTTTAGGAACTGTTTCCTCTAAGGCTTGTTATGGTAATAAAGCAGACGCTGTGATTTTTCACCGGTATTTCCTGACACCGCTCACTGAAAACAATTCCATGGTTATTCTTGATTGGCTGAGCCAATATGGACTCAGTTGCTTTCAGAGTCAATGCAAAAGGGCATTAAAGCAAATTAAATGACTCTGAGGGGAGTGAAACTGCAGTCTGATGTCAAACCAAATGCATTTTAAGAAACAAAATGCAAGCAAACTGAAAATGTCTTCAAAACTAATTTATTTATGACCAGTGGATCAAAGTTTGATTACGTTCATCATTAATTAAGATATCTGAACTTGGCATGATTGTGTAAAATGTTTTCTGCAAATAAATATAGTGAAGTTTAGTCAATTGTACCACGATTAGACATCATCTAGAGCTGTTGTTTTGCAAATTTTAAACATTTTATGAAGATATAATTCATAAAACAGTTTCATCTCTAAACATTTTTTCAGTTTATGATTTTAGTTTTAGGTTTCAGATTTTCATGGTTGATTTTATTTCAGAACATAAATTAAATTTTATGTTATTTGATATTTTAAAAATAAATTTATCTAGTTGATTTCTAATTTATATAATTAACTATTTTAAGTAATATTTTGAATTAGCCTTTTTTAGATTATAAGTTTTCATTTTAATTGTAGTTAGTTTGAATAATTTTAATTTTAATCATTTTAATTTTAATTTTATCATTTTTGTTAGTTAATTCGTTTTGATTTCTATTTAGTTCAATTATTCTATTTAGTTAATTATTCTATTTAGTTAAATTATAGTATTTAATCAGTTATTTATTTATTTATTTTACAGTTTTGTTACTTAAACGTATTTCAGTAATTTGCCAAGTTTAAGAAAACTGCTTGTGTGTGCTCAAATGTATGCTCGCTGCAAGTGAACCATATTTAATGTAATCAAGGCTATATTTATCTTTTACATTACAGTTTTGATCATAATAAGGGCATATCATGCAACTAGTTGTATTCGTCTAATTTAGTGTTTAATTTGCACTGAAATAACATATTTGATTGGACTTTGACATCATATTTTAACAATTTACAATTAAATGAGTAATTGCATTTTATTATTTGCATGCAGCATTGTTTTCCCCTGCTGTCTGTGAGCGTCAGCACAGACCTGTGACCCACCAGTCGAGAACCACTGATCTGGAGCAGCATTAAATGCCTCTGGATGTGCTGCTCAATTTCCAGAAGTGTCTTTTTGTGTCAAGAGGTCTTGACATCTGTAACCTTCATTCTCATGAATTCCACTTTTCTCCCCAGCTCTCACGGGGCCATTACTGTAAATAGATCTGCATGAGTGTATGTGAGTGGGTTTGTGCACATGAGTGTCTCTGTGGTGTGTGTGTGTGTGTGTGTGGGCATTTATGGAAACATAGCATAACATAGATGACATATCCAGGCATTTCCATTTGGGTACCTTCTATAATGTTTGAACTATAATGTTTGAAGAACCATCAGTTTTTGAGCTAAAATATGTGCTAAATGTGTTCATTAATTCAATTAGGTTGTTTTGCAAATCTCAACATTCTTTTCCTGTAAACACAAGGCAAGATTTTATTTATGAAACATTTCAGCCCTTGAAACTTTTTTTTCCATTTCAGGTTTTAGTTTTAGGTTTCAGATTTTCATGGTTCATTTTATTTGAAAAAATAAAAGCTAAATTTGACTTATGTTATATTATTAAATTATAATATTAAATTAATATTAATGTATAAAATTAAATTTGTTTAATTAGTTTCAACTGTCTTGGAAAACAGATGCATAAACATCTCCTTTTCCATATAGAGAAAATAACACCATAAGGGATTGTAAAAGTGCTATTTCATTATTATATATTGTTTAATATTTTTATATTTTCAGTTTTTAAATTTGAGTATTTTATAATGTACTTTTGTCATTTTTGTATTATTATTATTAGATTTAATTTATTTTGTATTAGTTTTAGGTTGAGTAATTTAGTACTGTATACCAGGTTTATTAAAGTTAACAAAACCTGAAAATAAAAATAAATAACTAAAATAGCCCTTCTTTCAACTTATTCAGTTATTTGCCAGAGAAACATTTCTTCTTCTTTTTTTTTCTTTTTTTTAAGTTTATGTCTGTCCATCAAATGTTTCATTTTATTATATTAGTTACATGAGAGCCCCAACATGAGGATAAGAAATGCAATAATGAGGAAATAATGAGATCATTTTCATATTTGGACCACCTGCTTCTTGAAGTCTGGTCAAGATAAAGACAATTTTCCTCAGTAAAAGTTTCTGTATCTGAAGTCTAAACGAACAATACAAGCGAAAACAGGCAATAATTTAGACCGAATTTTTGCACTAATGTAAAACACAGGGCCCTTTATTCATCCTACTGTGGAGAAAGAAACCGGTGCAGGCTGGGAGTTGTGTTTGATTGGTCGGTGTTCTCCTCCCAGACGCCTTTGAGTGTATAGATGAAAGCTCGCGTGGTGAGTTTTGATGATTGCGAGGCAATGGTGAATAAAGGAGCCAAAACGCTGCCGCACACCAATCACAGCCTAATCAACATGAACAGTGCGCTATCTACTCTAAAGGCACAGGACTGCGTATTCAACTGCTATTTATAAAAGATCAAATGCTGCTGGCCGCTCACTGATATTTCGGTCAAAGCACAGCACTGTGTTTTTATTAGATGGCAATTTAGATTCGACCCCAGAGCTTTTGTGTCCGGCTTTTGTTGGGTGCTTATGACCCACTTTATATCCTGAAGTGCGCACATATATAAATACATAGGTGCACATATTGTGCCACGCTGATTGTGTGTATTCAAACAATTAGTCTGAATGCGCATAGATGAACAGTCTGGCCACGAGATCCAGTCAACAAGCAATCGCTTACTTTTTTGCTTTTGTCTTGCTGCCATACCAACATGAGAAGATATTTTGTTATTTTAATTCTAATTTGGTAGAATTTATTAAATGGATATTTTTGAAGGCACTGCAGCTCAAAAACCTTGGTTTCCAGTGAATGATTCAACTTGACCTTTAAATAGTTTCATTTAAAGCAACTGTATGTACATTTGCGTATTTTTGCGACTTTGGAGCCCCTACAATTAGGTGAGTGGAATTCAGTTTCGTGAATATATAGCTTTCGCAATTACAGTAAATAGCTGTAGGCACGCATTTTTTGCTGCCGTAAAGCGATCCGTTCCTTTCACCGGATTTCGTACCCACTCATCAATAACAGAAAACCATTCACATTATTAGAAGTCAGTGAACCATCAGAATGATTTTGAAACTGACATTTAAAAAAAACAAAACAAATGACATTGTGTTTAGAGGATCTGTAGGCTATCAGCAATCATTTCAGTGTGAGAGTTTCTACATCTCGGCTATGTAAAAAATATTTCATAATCCACAGATAATGTGTGGGACGACGCTTTTTATGGCAGGCTCCTCGCTTCAAGGTGAAGTGTGTGATTTCTGTGCAACTAAGCATCGCTGTTGGATGAGCCAATGTTTCTGTGTCGGGCCGCTGAAACGGAGCAATGTTTTGATAGCGCTGCAGTGTTTACTCTTTTGAGGAAAAGCAACTTACACATGTTTGCTGCATATTGGAGGAAATTACACAAATCATGTTCAACATTCATGGTGATCCAAGCATGAAGCACTGATCAGATATTACGGTTTGTGGCATTGAATTATTTGTATCTGCATTTATGTTTGATATAAATCAAGTGTAAAATTATAACTATGATTTAGTTTAACATTTTGTAATTCAGTCTTTTGAAGGCTTAATACACATTTCTGAGCTTATTGTGAATGACTGGTTATTTGAAAGAAATCTGCACCATTTATATAAAGATCACACTCTTTTTACCATCCAATCAACTACTGATGGAGCGTAATAAAATATGTTATGCTCACCAATGGATGCTCTGCGGTGAATGGGTGCCGTCAGGATGAGAGACCGAACAGCTGATAAAAACATCACAATAATCCACAGTCACAGGACTCCAGTGTATCAGTTAACATCTTATGACATGAAAAGCTGTACGTTTGTAAGAAACAAATCCATCATTACAATGTTTTTAACCTAAAGACTTTGCTTCCAGTTGAAATATGAATCCATAATAATAAGGCTTCCTTTAGTGGAAAAAGTCATCTTGTTGTCAAGATGTTGTCATCTCACGTCAAAATCCACAGTTTTGTTTTGGATTGTTTTGGCTTGTAAACAGTGCTTGATCTGTGCATATTTCTCTCCTGGTTCAAATGAGGCTTTTTTTTTCAATACTGGAGAAAGCAATATAATGGATAAAAGATATTTTAGCCAGAGGCAACCGTTTCTGAGCTATTGCTTTAATGTTCCTTTCATGCTGTTTTCTGATTTTTTTTTTTTTTTACCTTATACAGCTCCTGGTGTATCATTATACCATTATATATACGAACAGCATGAACATCCTTCAAAACATCCCAGAAGAAAGAAAGTCAATTTTGGACTAACATGAGGGTGAGTAAATTGCATTTTGGGTGAAGTAAACATCTAAAAGGGCCTCAGTAATCCTGTAAAGCATTTTCACTGGTGGAGAGCAGACAACATTATTCAAACATCATTCCATGGGCTATCATGTATTTTCCCACAAAACTAGCACTCATCTGCATTTAAAGTGGGCATATTCAATTTCAGAACTGCTCGGTCATCATAGCAATGAAGAGGTGTTTGGCAGTGCTTACGGTTCATGAGTGTATGATTATGTGATATTGAATTGTTCTTGATGTGTGCTGGATATATGATATCTGTCCTCAAGTTTCAGTTCAAAAGAAAATGCCAAAGCTTTTTGTTGCCTTTTGCATTATTGTATTTTTTTTTTTAAATCAAAATTGAATACAAAAAAAAAAAAAGATAATAATAATACAAAAGATAAAATATTTTTAATATTGCAGTGTTTTAAAAAAAATTAGCAAATTAAATGAAAAACAACAAAATGTGTTATTTTGGAAAAATTACAAGATCAGCCTTTGGTATAGGAAAAAAGTGTGAACAATAAAGCCAGTAAATGTTACTTTTGAGGCAATGACTGTTTGAAGATAGGATAGTGGAAAAAGCGTTGATTTGAGTCCCAGCAATTTGGTAAATGGAATTATGGCAGGAACAGTTGTATGCTTTTAAGCTTTTATTTTCTTCCTATTGACCTTTGAAAGTTGCCATTTCTCTGACATAAATAGCTCACAGTTGAATTATGGCATCTCTGCATGGGCCTAATAATCCACATTCAGGCACTGTGAACGAACATTTGCAGCTGGTGTTAAATTGTGTTGACCGGGTTTATGAGTGAATTTGTTCTCTTTGTGTGTTCAGTTCATTAGTATCATTGATATACTATTATAGTTTTTGTCAATATTTTGAATTAAGTTTTATTTTTTATATATATTTTCTTCTATTATTTTTTTAATATGTCTATATATATTTTTTAAATTATGTTTTAGGTATTTTAATACTTTAAGCAAATATGAGGACTGTTGCATTGGCAACTAGCTAAAATAAAGTGTTTAGGTTTTTAGATATTTTATATATATATTTATTTTATAAATAGATATTTTATATATATATTTATTTTACATAATGAAAATGTTTTATAGTTAACAATAATATCCCTGGTTATGAATTTTATTTGTGGAGGACACTTTTTTCAGCAGTACTCTATATAAAAGTAGAATCACACAACATAAGGGATCCAGTTCAATATGCAACTTTTACGTTCACTATAATTGAGACATGCAAGCAACTGAAAAAAAAAAAAAGAAGAAAGAAGAATATGTGATTGCGTTTCTTTCTTTTTTCAGAAGGGAAAATGCCATAGTAAATGATACAATCTTAACATTCATGGAATGTAATGGGATTCCGTCGGGTTGTCATGGCAACCTACAGAAGCAAACACCTGTGAATTAGAAGCACTCTGCTCCCCCTCCTCCAAGAGGAAGAGCTTTAATTAGAGCCCGAACAGGAGAGCTGAGAGGACAATGCGCTTCATTTCTTCAACCCACCAATTAACACGAGCCATCTATCAAATCACATAGAATTACTTCCCAGCTCAACAATTCTGACTTGTGCAGGAGAGGGAAATTATGCTTAATATTCATATCAAAACTCATCTCTATTAAGCGCTCATCTCTTGATTATGGGTTTCTCTACAGATGTAGATGTACTTTTCTTGATGGGATTGGAGTTCACAGCGGGTAATGGCGTTATCACGATGGCTAACTAGGACAGAGAGTAAACATTATAATGGGTTATGCTATGAACAGACAATAGACGTGGAAAAAGTAAGAAACTTTATTGACGTCATGACATACTTTTCAAAGGGGAAGCAATTTTGAAAGTGTTTCCACACTTAGATTTTGCACAGTTTCCACCCTCTTTCTGAACCCAAAATAAAATGAGTAATTTTTAAGGCTATTTTATCTTTACGAATTCAATGCCTTCTGTTATAAAGAAATAGTTCACTCAAAAATAAGCTGAAATTTGCTGAAAAAAAAAAAAAAAAAAAACTCACTCTCAAGCCGTCCAAGATGTAGATGAGTTTGTTTCTTAATTAGAGATGAAGCATTTGGAGAATTGCATAGCTCACCAGTGGATCCTCTGCAGTGAATTGGTGCCATCCGTTAGAATGAGAGTCCAAACAGCTGATAACAATATCACAATAATCCAAAAGTAATCCACACCACTCTAGTCCATTAATTAATGTCTTGTGAAGCAAAACACTGCATGCTTGTAATAATCAAATCCATCATTAAGGTCTTTTTATCTTCAAACTGTTACTTCTGGCCAATATATCAGTCTATAATCATAATAACACTTTCTTCAGTGATAAAGTCGATCTCCTGTTGTCTTGTCATATAAAAATCCACTAACATATTTTTATTAGAACAGTTTTGGACTGTTTGTACTTGTGTACTTGGTGCTTGATCTGTGCATTTTCTCTTCTGTTTCAGACAAGATGTCTTTTTCACTGGAGAAAGCAATAAGGATAGAGGACTCATTTTAAGCCAGAAGCAACGGTTTAAAGTTTAAAAATGAATAAATGATGGATATGTTTATTACAAACACACAGTTTTTCACATCACAAAATGTTAACAGTTGGACTGGAGTGGTGTGGATTACTTGTGGATTATTGTGATGTTTTTATCAGCTGTGTTGACTCTCCTTCTGACGGCACCCATTCACTGCAGAGGATCCATTGGTGAGCAAGTGATGTAATGTGTAATTTCTCTAAATCTACAAACTCATCTACATCTTGGATGGCCTGAGGATGAGTAAATTCCATTTAAAGCATTTAAATTTCAGTATTCTTTTTATTTTTTTTATTTTTTGATGAACTATTCCTTTAACATTCACTTTAACTTTGCAATGTTTATGCAAAGGTTGCTTCATTATACAATCCACAGTAAATTCTTTCACGCATACATGACATGAATCTGGCACAATGCTAAAAAATGAACTTTAGCCATGCACTCGATCCAAACATTGGTATACTTTGGAAGTCAAGTAGATGATGTGTATATGTAGGCTTGGATGTGTTAATGCGGGGGTGGTCATTAATTTCAATTATGTTATAAGGTGACAGAAGTGCAGAGCGACTAATTTTTGCAGCCTACTTTCAATGAATAATGTTTTTGGACTGGTGAGGAAGTTGTGCAAATGTTTTCACAGTCTACTGAGCTTTTTGTCCCAAAAGATCAAATAAAATTAAATTCCTTGTATGACTATTTGTTCCCTTTGGATTAACCATCAAAACCATGGTTGCTTTGCAAAAGATTCTAAAGCAGTTTATTCAGAGGCAAGCAGCTGTGAGAAATGCATTACACTATAATAAGTGCGTGGTCAAAAATATGCAATGCGGCAAATTATATATTATCAATAGCAGTTCACTTCTGCCAGTTAAGATGGATTGTTTTCATGCTAATTGGAAACTGCATACTGGAGTTCACATGAACTGAACCTTTTGAAACTTCAGTATACAGCTTTCGCACCAACCAAATGAGTCAAACTCTGACGTCAAACTGACTCAGGATCACAACAAAAAGGTGTGAAAGTGGCCTAAAACTCAGTCCTTCTGACATTAGAGTTCGCTTTATTTTGCAAGACTTGTACTTGCGCAGTGACAGAACACATTATAAAAATGAAAATGTTCTGTCTGGTTTCAGTGCAGAAGTATCTCCTAATGAGCATGCTGTGCTGAATGTGGCTGTTTCACTTAGACTGATGAATCAGCCTCAAATAAACATGTCCATCCGTCCTTACTGCACCTTACTTCTGATATCTGCATATGTCATCTGTGCTTATAATTTGAAATTTAGAGAAGATGGATATCGTAGATTGTCATCCTCAAAAAAATTGTTTCTCCTGGAAAGCAATGAGACTCCTGCGTCTGTGAAGAAAATGACCACAGTAATATTTATGAAGCCACAATGGGAAGAATTCTGCTTTGTAATTATTCTTGTTTTTTGGCTGGCAGCCATTTGAAACAGTGGAGTTGTAATGTGAATGCACATTTATTTGCACAAACAGGACGCAGTGTTCTGCTCATAGGAAGACAATTTAGAGATGGGGAAACCAGGAGTCTGGTACACAAAACATGCCTTCGAGATGGACACTAAAAATAATGTTAACATGCAGTTCATTTAGAGTTAGATGTTATCTCAGTAAACACTGTAATGGAGTTGTTCATTCATTAAAAAAAAAGACAAAATTGAAGCAAACCAGTACCTGATGAGATCCGGCCCGTATGAGTTATTTGTTTGTGAATCGGATAAAAAAGGATCCAGTATTTTTATATTCACTTAAAAGAACCAGCTCATAAGAGTCATTTTTTTCATCAGTCAGACTACACTGTTTGCGCTGTATGTGTTTGGTTCACTAAAAAGAACTGGCTCATAAGAATTAATTGTAAAAAATTTTTGTGCTAAAGTCTATACTTCTTAATTCGCCAAAAAGAACCAGCCCATTAGAATTATTTTTCATGAATCAGACAACACTAGTAATGAGTTATGTGTTTATTTCACTAAAAAGAACCAGCTTGTAAGAGTCATTTTTCTTGAATCGGACTACTGTTTCTGCTGTATGTTATTGATGTTTTTTAACTAAAAAGAACTGGCTTATAAGAGTCATTTGTATTTACAGGTGCATCTCAATAAATTTGAATGTCGTGGAAAAGTTCATTTATTTCAGTAATTCAACTCAAATTCTGAAACTCATGTATTAAATAAATTCAATGCACACAGACTGAAGTAGTTTAAGTCTTTGGTTCTTTTAATTGTGATGATTTTGGCTCACATTTAACAAAAACCCACCAATTCACTATCTCAACAAATTAGAATACTTCATAAGACCAATAAAAAAAAACATTTTTAGTGAATTGTTGGCCTTCTGGAAAGTATGTTCATTTGCTGTATATGTACTCAATACTTGGTAGGGGCTCCTTTTGCTTTAATTACTGCCTCAATTCGGCGTGGCATGGAGGTGATCAGTTTGTGGCACTGCTGAGGTGGTATGGAAGCCCAGGTTTCTTTGACAGTGGCCTTCAACTCATCTGCATTTTTTGGTCTCTTGTTTCTCATTTTCCTCTTGACAATACCCCATAGATTCTCTATGGGGTTCAGGTCTGGTGAGTTTGCTGGCCAGTCAAGCACACCAACACCATGGTCATTTAACCAACTTTTGGTGTTTTTGGCAGTGTGGGCAGGTGCCAAATCCTGCTGGAAAATGAAATCAGCATCTTTAAAAAGCTGGTCAGCAGAAGGAAGCATGAAGTGCTCCAAAATTTCTTGGTAAACGGGTGCAGTGACTTTGGTTTTCAAAAAACACGATGGACCAACACCAGCAGATGACATTGCACCCCGAATCATCACAGACTGTGGAAACTTAACACTGGACTTCAAGCAACTTGGGCTGTGAGCTTCTCCACCCTTCCTCCAGACTCTAGGACCTTGGTTTTTCAAATGAAATACAAAACTTGCTCCCATCTGAAAAGAGGACTTTGGACCACTGAGCAACAGTCCAGTTCTTCTTCTCCTTAGCCCAGGTAAGACGCCTCTGACGTTGTCTGTGGTTCAGGAGTGGCTTAACAAGAGGAATACGACAACTGTAGCCAAAATCCTTGACAGGTCTGTGTGTGGTGACTCTCGATGCCTTGACCCCAGCCTCAGTCCATTCCTTGTGAAGTTCACCCAAATTCTTGAATTGATTTTGCTTGACAATCCTCATAAGGCTGCAGTTCTCTCGGTTGTTTGTATATCTTTTTCTTCCACACTTTTTCCTTCCACTCAACTTTCTGTTAACATGCTTGGATACAGCACTCTGTGAACAGCCAGCTTCTTTGGCAATGAATGTTTGTGGCTTACCCTCCTTGTGAAGGGTGTCAAAGATTGTCTTCTGGACAACTGTCAGATCAGCAGTCTTCCCCATGATTGTGTAACCTAGTGAACCAAACTGAGAGACCATTTTGAAGGCTCAGGAAACCTTTGCAGGTGTTTTGAGTTGATTAGCTGATTGGCATGTCACCATATTCTAATTTGTTGAGATAGTGAATTGGTGGGTTTTTGTTAAATGTGAGCCAAAATCATCACAATTAAAAGAACCAAAGACTTAAACTACTTCAGCCTGTGTGCATTGAATTTATTTAATACACGAGTTTCACAATTTGAGTTGAATTACTGAAATAAATGAACTTTTCCACGACATTCTAATTTATTGAGATGCACCTGTGTATGTATTTAATTGACTAAAAGGAAACTAGTTATGCTGTATGCTTTTTGGAAACTTTTTTCGTGCTATAGGCAATACTTTTTAATTCACTAAAAGGAACTCATATTTTCAGTGAATCAGACTCCACTAGTTATGAGGCATGCTTTTATGTCACTAAAAAGAACTGGTTCATAAGAGTCATTTGTTCGTGAATTGGACTACACTGTGATCACTTGTATTTGTTTGTTTTTGTGTGCAGCCTGTGAGCTCAAACACAATAGAAAATACTGTTGTTTTGTGGCACACAAATGTTTCTTCAGTCCAGACTGCAAGTGTTGTGTTTGAGTAGCAATGCGCACGAGCAAGAAAGTGGTTTTGACTCGACACTGGGGAAAGGAGATCTGGAGGACAGGTGTGCAGCAAGATGGTGTTTCTCATTTGACTGTCTGAATGTTTTGTCTTTCACATTTTGTGGTCAATACAAGATAAGTATTCTAACAAAATTTCATAAAGTTGCTGTAATAATATGAGTGTTTAAAAACTTAATTAGGGCTGAATACCATTACTTAATGTTTGGTTTCTGGATATGTAACACTTTTACTTTATTACATCCCAACCCTGGATGATGATGAATAAGATCTTAATCATTTCTCATCAAATTATTCCAAAACCAAACAATTTGGGCTGCTAAATAATTGCATAGTTCTACACTCTTCCTTTATGTCAAATGATACGTTAATTATATATTTATTTTTCTTAGAAGAACATCTGAGAAAAAAGTTTAGACATATAAACAATGGAAACTTTATTAACGTTTGCATTCCATAAATGAGCAACAAAAGTACCTCTAGTTCATCTATGGTGTTTAAAACCAAGTTTATATTACTGTTTTTCAGTTCAGTCTGACTTTTTTTTGAAAACTGGCTGTCATCAACATTCGGTGACCTCTCATTATTTGCCGTAACCTCTTGAACACTCATGACAATGGCTTTATAGGTGATGTGTGGATGTTAAAATACTTGGTCCTATCCTAATTTAACATGCAAAGGCAGCTAGAAGCAAGACATTCTTATTTTAACCTCCAGAAGAGTATAAGCATTGCTTTCAAAACATTTCTCTGCTTGACTTGACAGTTTGGGGCAGGACTTTGTGTTGCTTGTTTAATTTGTCCACGACTGTCTAGAAACCATCCAGAACAAGTTTTCAACAGCTTAAATGTTTCACCAGTGTACAATAATTTATTGGATGCCCTTAAAAGTGTTAAACAGACTTAGATTTGCCTTCTCTTCTTGTTTACTATGTGTTCTTCTGATGTCATTAACTAATCAATGTTGTCATGATTTCTGCAGCTCCAGAGTTATGGCTTAAAACCAGTGGGGTCCAGAACTGAGTGTCTGTGCACAAAGATGGTGGTCTACAAATCATGTATTTCTGATGGGTCCTGCGCCAGTCGAGAATGGATAGATTTCTCCAGGTATGATGGATCTGCTTCCATACTCAGAAGGTTTATTGTGGAACAATATCAACTATTATTTTAAAAACAGTGTTTATTGCACAGTATTTAGTAAGCAGGAAACTAGTATTCCATTCCCAACATCGCTGAAGAGCCAGTGTGTCCAGTGTTATTCCGGTCATAAGCATTAGATCCTCCCCGATCAACCCACTGGCTCTATGGCTGCTGAACCGGTGACTGATGGCCATCTGTGTTGTGTCAAAAGCACCAAATTAACCCACACAGATAGCAGTAATTGCTCTAGTGTGTCGTCCCAATGGGTTTATGTGTGTGTGTGTGCACAGTTTGGCATCAGGATTCAGGGTTTTTTGTTGTTGTTGTGAATCTGTGTGGAGACTTTCTCCTTATCTGTCGTAAAAACACATGTACTTGTTTATTTGGGTCTTATTTTGCTGGCATGAACAGGAATGATCAGTAATTTGAAGTATAGTATCTCAGGTTTTAATCTATTTATTTTTTTCCCCATGGTCTATTGACAATGTTAGTCATGGTTTCTTGTGTCAAACCAGTTTAGTTTTCATGACTGTTTTCCACCTTCTCTTTGACCCTTAGAAATAAACAGGCTATTTTTGCAGTTGTGCCTTAATGAGTGTGTGTAAACACTCTTTTCACTTGTGCTTTGCTGCTTTTCCTCATGAGCTGCAAGTTTACAAATAATATAAATAAATTAGTCAGCCTCACTAATTGACTAGTCATTCTAGTTTTTATGTAATGGTTTGTTTAATGCTTTAGTCTCAGTGTAATGCATTCTGTTGCCACACATTTAGATTCGTAACAAGTCATTTTTGTAGCATAGTTTTTGAAATATTTACATTTACATTTACATTTACATTTACATTTAGTCATTTAGCAGACGCTTTTATCCAAAGCGACTTACAAGTGAGGACAACAGAAACAATCAATTGTAGTATTAAAACAACTAAAACTGATCCAAAACTAAAAGCTAAAACATTATAAATACTATATATAAACACATTAAAAAAAATTAAATTAAATTAAAAAGACAAATGCATACAACAAAATTTCTAAGCATAAAATTTAAATGAAAACAAAATACAGCTACAAACAATTCAAAATATTAAGAGAACAAAAGGTATAAGAGTATAATAATGATTCTAACATAACACTAAGCCAAACACCAAAAACAACTAAATGTGTATGCACACACACACACACACACACACACACACACACACATATCCATAAATTCAATATACAGGCATCTCAATAAATTAGAATGTTGTGGAAAAGTTCATTTATTTCAGTAATTCAACTCAAATTGTGAAACTCGTGTATTAAATAAATTCAATGCACACAGACTGAAGTAGTTTAAGTCTTTGGTTCTTTTAATTGTGATGATTTTGGCTCACATTTAACAAAACCCACCAAATCTCAACAAATTAGACCAATAAGAAAAAAAAAATAAATTTTTAGTGAATTGTTGGCCTTCTGGGAAGTAAGTTCATTTACTGTATATGTACTCAATACTTGGTAGGGGCTCCTTTTGCTTTAATTACTGCCTCAATTCAGCGTGGCATGGAGGTGATCAGTTTGTGGCACTGCTGAGGTGGTATGGAAGCCCAGGTTTCTTTGACAGTGGCCTTCAGCTCATCTGCATTTTTTGGTCTCTTGTTTCTCATTTTCCTCTTGATAATACCCCATAGATTCTCTATGGGGTTCAGGTCTAGTGAGTTTGCTGGCCAGTCAAGCACACCAACACCATGGTCATTTAACCAACTTTTGGTGCTTTTGGCAGTGTGGGCAGGTGCCAAATCCTGCTGGAAAATGAAATCAGCGTCTTTAAAAAGCTGGTCAGCAGAAGGAAGCATGAAGTGCTCCAAAATTTCTTGGTAAACGGGTGCAGTGACTTTTTATTTTGAAACAACAAAAAGATAAGAAAGAAAGAAAGAAAGAAAGAAAGAAAGAAAGAAACACAAATACATAATACAATATCCTGAGCATGTTTTTATTATTGAGATTACACAAATGCACACATAAAATAATAACCTGTGTATATGTGTGAGGTGATAAATTGCAGACATGATGTGTTAACTGAAATCAAGCAGACTTAATCTCTTAACAGAAATAATCTCTTTGGATGGAAGAATTCAGTTATTTTTTTATTTATTATTATTATTATTATTATTATTATTATTATTATTGTTATTATTATTATTATTTTTGTTTTATAAAAACCTCTATATTGGGTGTTCATTTATTTATTTTGGCTAACTTAATTATGCTTTCAACTACCAATAAGAGTGTAGCACTTTTCAGAGTTATTTTAGAATTATTTATATATGATAGTTTTTTTTTTTCATATTTAGAATTTCCTTTAATATTTTCTGTTTTCATTTTAGTTGTAGTTTAATTATTTGTAATTTTGTTATGTGCTTTTTTTGTTTAATAATGTTACTATTTAGGTTTATTTTTTTAGATTTAGTTTTTATTTGATTATGCTTCCAATTGCCAGTAAGACTGTAGTAATTTCTTTTTATTTTAGTATTATGTATATACTATTATAGATTTTATTAATATTTTGAATTGGCTTTTATTTCTATATTTTCAATTTTCAGCTTAAAATTTTTTATGAATTTGTCATTTTTATTATTATTTTTTTTAATTATTACTATTTATTTATTTATTTATTTATTTTTTTCAGTTGTAGTTGTAGTTATATCTTTCTAGTTAGTAATTTCTTGTTAGTTAAATCTTATAGTTATATCTTTAGTTAGTAAACTTATTTCAGTTTGTTGCCAAGCAGGCAACATTTTCATTTTCATTTTCATTTTCAATTCTCAGTTTCCTTTTTTCATTTAAATTTTTCATCTAATATTTACATATTATTTTGTTTTTATATTAAATAAAATAGTTTAAATAGTAGAATTCCACAGATTTTTCCCAGTAACAATCATGCTTCATAAACACACTCTTTTTTTTTTCTCTCACTCAATCTCTTTTTCCCCAAAGCAATTAAGTATCTCTCTGTATTTCCCGTGTTCACTCTGTGAAACTGAAATTGCTCAAATAATCATTCAGGGGATGTTTTGTCCTCCTCATTAGGAGACGTGTGAATGTCGTTTACACTCATGCGGGAAGACAAGTGGCCCATTTAGTGTTACTGTCACTAACCTTCCCAGCCTTTCTTAATGAGCATCTGGCATATCAGTGCCGATATTCAAAACACCCCCCATCTCCTTCTTCATGTGCAGATTTTTTTCCTGGAGATGAGGACATGGAGTTATGAATAATCAAGCTATTAGCACTCGGAGGAAGAACAGAATGCGAGAGATGCTGGTAAATCGACCACCAAAGATGCTACAAACCATAGCAGCTAATCTTTTCCAGAAAATTAAAGATCAAAGATGACTGGAACAACAGGAATGGTTACCTTATTATAAATTTCCCTCCCTTCCTGAAGAAATGCTTAGAAATGCTTAGAATTTAAGACAGGTGGTTGGGAAATTAAATGCGTCAAGACACGTTTAGATTAAGTCGTGTTGAGAAATAGTGCTCTTGTGGTTTATTTCAGTCAAACGTAGCACCTGAATGTAATTTATTAATAAGCCATCTCATTTAGTGTGTTCTTCAGCTTCCAATGCTTCCAGCTTCAGAGTTTATTTCTCTTTCTGTTCATATTATCATGGCTCTGAGGAGGCAAGGAATGATGTCCTGTAGTGTGAATAATACAGACATAGTCAAAACACAATGCTCACATGCATTAATTTATTCCTGTTTTTATCATTTTTATTTACAATATTTTATTCCTGTTTTTATTTTAGGATGGGCAACCGTAATGGAAAAAAAAAAGCCTAAAAACTCCTTAAACATGGTAAAATTAATTATTTAATTTATTTTTATTTATTGTATTAATGTATTATTATTATTATTATTATTATTATCAAGTAGCACTATAGTGAATATTATTGTTTTTACTGTAAATATCCATTTTAATTTTTTCTCCTTAAATTTTTTTATTATTTTATTCATTTGTATTCTGTTGTAATACTTTTGTTTTATTATTAATTATTATTATTATTATTATTATTATTATTATTGTATTTTATTTTATTTTTCAATATAGCACTATAGAGAATATTATTTGTTTTCACTCTAAATATCTATTTTAATTTTCCCTTTTTTAAATTATTTCTGTTTTTTTTAGACAAGGGTAGATTTGTAAAAAAAAAAAAAGTGTATTAGAGTTATTTTTCTCTTTCAGATCAGTTACTGTCATGAATCTTGTTGCACAAATAAGTTAAACTGTTTCATCACCTGTCTTCCTGAATAAACTGGATGATAGTGGTTTAGTGATACTATCATCCCTTAAGTACTGAGGTCGAGTTCTGCCACAATAACAGCAAAATGCATGTAAAATATGTGCAACAGGCTGATCACTTTCAATGCATTGAGCAAGCTTTCACATTTTCATGCTTGCACAGAATATATATCTTCCCTGACTACAAATTAGCAGGTTAACAGAAGCAGGTGCTGAAGTAACAAGTTCGGCATCATCAGACGAAACTGTACCTCTCTCCAGCTGTTCTATTCTGTGCCTGTTTAATCAGCTCTCAGTTTCTGATTATGTGTCTATTTGTATGTGTATTTATGTCTGTTTGCTTGCTGGCTGTAGCAACTCAATAGAGCTTTGTAATGTGCTGCATTATAAAAAGCAGCAGGAGGACTTTATCAGCAGAGCGGCGATTCTAACAACTCAATGTCAGCATGGGATGTAGAAGATTTCTAGAACATGTCACACTGCTGCAGCTGGGAATTGTGTGCTTATAGCATTGTTCTTGTATAGTATGTACTGTAGTTAGGACCAAAAGGCCTTTTGCAAGATTATACTTGTGTATTCTTGCATATTTCAGAGTGAAACAGAATATTAAACCAAAAATGTAGGGTGATACTTGACTTTATCCATTGAGAATTTGTTAATCATGGAAAACTGGGCGTTATGAACAAGAATGGACGATGAATGGGAAAAGTAAGAGGGATTTGTGATGACAGTGGAAAAGAAAAGTTGTTTTAGAGTTAGAGCAAGTTATTGTATTTTTACAAATAAAGCCACACCTCCCCCAAAACACACGAACGCACTCCGTCAGAGTAGAGACTAACCTGCGACACGATGAGAGATGCCGCTTGTGGAGGACTGAATGCAACGCTGTCAGATTACCTCATGTCTCATTCACCTCTGAGAAAACATTACAGTACAAAGCGCATATTATTACAATAATAGCGCCTTTCATTCGCTCTGGAACGCGCTGATGACGTATCATTTCTGTGCAAACGGTGCACAGAGGTATGCAAATACATATTTGACAGGCAGGCAGGGCAGCTTATCATAACGTTCGGACCAAACATTTTGATTGGACGAACATTTCATGGTCCTACACCTTCCACAGATGATATAAATACATGTAAATAAATTTAGACCACTTGACTTAGTGATTGCTATTGGCATGTGCAGTATAACAAAAAAAATAAATAAATAAAAATTTTAACCAAATCACCTGCCTTGCCTTTAAGTGGAATAATGTGCACCAAATAATCATTCAGAGTAAGACCATTTTTATTTCATGTCATGTTGAGACTTTTTTGTAACATAATTCAATTTTAAGAAATTAAAACTTTTATTCAGCAAGGATGCATTAATCAAAAGTGACAGTAAAGATGTTCAAAATGCTACAGAACATTTATATTTCAAATCAATGGTGTTTTTAAACTTTATATGCTTAAAAGAATCTTCAAAACAAATTATTACCGTTTACACAAAAATCTGAAGCAGCACAACTGTTTTCAACATTATTAATAATCAGAAATGTTTCTTGAGCAGCAAATCAGCATATTAGAAAAAGGATCACGACTGGAGTAATGATATTGAAAATAATATTTCACAATTTTACTAATTTTACTGTATTTTGATCAAATAAATGGAGCCTTGATGAGCATAAGAGAATTCTTTCAAAAATCTAGCCAACCCCAAACTTTTAAATGGTAAAAGGCAACAGAATGACAATTAAAGCCATTTTAGAAGATTTTATGGTATATACCATAAAAGTGATAAAAGTAAACAGGTTTGACTTGCTGTTCTGAATGCAGAGGCTTGTACACAAGAATCAAAGCAAGTTCAGATGGAGGTTTTGGCAGAGGCGTAGTAACCATTATAACTAGACAATTTTGCCACCCTCATTTCTGTGCAGATAATCAAAACCCATGTCTTGAATGTGTCCCCATACTTGTCAAATCATTCCTACGCTATTGGTTTTGGGTGGTGGAAGCATGCTGGGAGAATTATTAAAACATTGAAGCAGCTCTTTAGACACACGTTTGGTGGAAAGAAATGAGCATATTCCTCCTGAACTCGGTTTCTAAAAAGCATTAAATAAATCACTATTTCATAGTCAAAAGATCTTTTTGACTGGTGATTAATTTTCCAAGTTGAAGTTTGTGTCATGAATAGGGATAAATCTAGATCCATCTTTTAGCCCTCAGAGGATATGAAGTGTTTGCCTTGGGATTGTTGCTGTTTGCATAAGAAGTGAATGAAGGGTGAAAATGAAATTATGTGTGGCTCAAAGGGTGTAAGATTTTCATATATTCACATTTGAAAGTAATCCAGAGATAAACAATCCTAGACAATAAGATCTAGGTGTATAATATAGTGTATTCATTATCATATTAAGATGAGAATCATGACTGTCACGCTGGAGCTTCTGTCACGCTGAGAGCATCAACTGTGCCATTGGCTGCGTCCCATATCACTAAGGTGCCAGATATGCAGTTTTTGGTGTCCCAACTATTCACTAAAATTGTAAACCACTGTAAGGCTGTCTTTCTGGTATGATTTATGGTTCTCAATAAGGAAAAGCTGGTACTTTGCCATTGTAAGCTACTTTAACTAACTGGCTAAGTTGGAGAAATGCTTGTTCAGTGTCATGAAGTCTATATCTATTTCTTTTTGTAGTATACACAAATTGAGGTTAGCTGTTTTGTTTTCACTGCAAATGTCCATTTAAAAGAAAATTGAAATAAAATATATTTATTTATTTATTTTTTCTAAATGTTTTTATTTTATTTTATTTTCATTTATTTAATTTTTTTTTTGTATTAATTTCTCTGTGACCATAAAGATGATAAGCATGTATTTGATTTATTTTATTGTTTTATGAAAAAGTATATTGCCAAGTATTTTGCTTTTGATTCAATGCATTAATTTAAAATGTGCATTAATCTCCTTTTTTCAGTGGGATTCAATTGGAGATAGAACTGTCTGTTTTATAAGATTAATTAATTTTTAGGTTTATGTTAAATTTGAATTGCTGTGGCATTCTTTGAACTCTCGGCACCCTCCCATTTTTCTATATCTGAAAACATGTATTGAGAAATGTCTCCTTCAAAAATGAATAAATAAAATATAGCTGCAAGCACTTAAAAATATAGCTCAAGCACTTAAGGCATTTAAGCACATAAGAAAAAAGACATTACATATTATTTAGCAAGCCTGTAACCACCTAAATCAATTATTTAAAAAACATTTTTGGCAAATCCAGGTAGAAATATGATATTTTTAATGTTTATGACTGTTATAGTGCCAGCTGTGGTCCGATCCCCTTAAAACTTTGCATGCTTGTTTAGAATCACTTGTCGCGTGTGCTCAGCAGGTTTCGTGAAGTTTTGAGTTAGTCTTTATAGGATTTTAGGTAAATTTGGACAGGCCCCTTTTCTAAACAACCCTGTTATGGCTTCCCAAAGGGCAATTTTTTACTTTTTTTAATAATTATTGGCCTAGAGATTCCAGAGAATTGTACTGCAGTGTTTTTTTTTTGTTTTTGTTTTTTTTTCCAGATTGAGCGAAAAATCTAGGACTAGTTCGCAAATGTAGTTTTTTTTTTTTTTTTTTTTACATCTTTTCAATCATTTAACAAACTTTTTGATTGACAGAAGTGGTTCTAGAGGCAAAGTTGTCCTGAATGAGGAGTTCTATCGTATGATATGAATATTGTGCATATTGATGAAAAACCGTGTAACGTACAATTGTTTACAGCCTTGAAAAATGCGAAATCACCCCCCAGTGGCTGATTTCTTTCAAATTTCTCTCAGACCTTTCGAACAGGCCCACTGAGTTTCATTCTGATCAGCCTCCGTTAACCTTGTCTAACAGGTGCTCAAATTTGTCGGCCAATGGCGGCCATGATTCTTGAGATACGCAAATGTCCTTGTATACACTTGTGGCACTTTGGACCAAGACTGTGCATACCGATTTTTATGTTGATTGGACAAATTTTAGCGCAGTTATAGTCATTTTTATGTTTTTTTCCCTCTTTTAGTGCCACCAAGTGGCCAAGCTTGGTTCAGATTTTTTTCCTGTGACCTCAAAGTCCATTCACTCAGCCACCATATTTGCAACGCCTCCGGGCAGCTCAGACAAGACAAAGTCCTATCTAAATGAATGGGGGAATCCTGAAATCTCAAAAACGTCTCGCTGAACTCGCGATTAAATTACATATTTCAAATCAGCAATAAAATCTGAAATGAACTGCTCCATGAATGTTGTTTCTTATGCTCAAATACCATTTAAAAACCTTATTTTTCAGGCTAGACCAGCCAATGCGCATGTGTAGCTCCAACACGCTTATGACTGCGCATGCGCAGCTGCTGTTCCAGCCACAGGTTTCAATGGGAACTGGAGCTTCTAACGGCCGCTGCAGTGACGCAATGACTTTACCAATCAACAGTTGGCTCTTTCATTTAGAAGGCGGGACTATCCCGCCATATTGCGCATTGCACTTTCTCCCATTCATAAATATAGGAGTGAACTGTCTTTGTATTTCTATAGTCTTTGCCTCAGATTCAGGTCTTACATAAGCATTCTGAGTTTGGTGAAGATATCTCATTCCGTTCAGGAGTTATAGGCATTTTACTAAAAGTGGCCCTGCCTCTTTCAAACGATTTGGTGCTCCTTTGCAACAGTGAACTTTTTTTTTATAATTATTGATATTCACTCTCCAGAGAATCTTTCTGCACTGGTTTGGTTCCGATCAGGATAAAAACCTAGGATTAGTTCGCAGAAGTAGGTTTTTCAAAAAATGCGAAATACCCGAAGATTTCGGTAGGCTCACAAGTGAATCTGAGACATGCGTTTTGTCCGGCGTGAGCCAAAGATTCTAATGACATAAGACACTTGAGCCTGCGACTGACAGAGTTATGAGCGATATCATACTTTTGATCGCTGTAGCGCCCCCGTCAGGCCAATTGGAGCAAGCCTTGGTCACGTTGTAGGCGTTGCGAGTACTACTATCCCTCTAAGTTTTAAGTCTCTACAACTTATGGTTTGGTCTGCACGATCAGTTTTACATCGAGATCGCTGATCCGTGACCATTCTAACAATTACAATAGGGTTACAATATTAGGCTTGAACCCCTAATAACTATACTGTACCATTGTATACTATTAAGGACTACCCAGTGGCATACATATATGTTTTGACTTTTTTCAGTCAGTCCTCAGACCTCTTCTAATGCCCTCATGTCCGGTTCTTTCTCTGAAAGAATTTTTCCATCGATGCCACAAGAAAAGGAGAATAAGTCACTTTGCATCAACTTCTTTTTATTTCTCCTCACGCTGTGTGCGAGTCAAACCGACACACTTGATTGAGTCGTGGCGCTGTGAGCCGCTGTCAGTCTCTCATGATCTCATGCTGACATTTTCTTTGAAGCACGCTCCTATCCGCCACGTGATGGCGGAGTATTGAGAACATTGTGACGGTGTTTGACAGAATCATAATTTCTCTTTCATGTCTCCCCACTGGCAGCCGCTCAGGACAAGCTTTAATAACAATACGAGGAGGACGTGACAAACTGATTTCTCACAAAAGCACAGAGAAATAATATTTATTTATTTTTACATGAAGACAGACGTGTAAAATCCCAGCGTATGGAACTGACTCAAGGCCTTTTGGTTTTGTTTTAACAAATGAAATAGAAGTGGAGGGGAAATGGAGAAGCTTTAGGTGTCTGGTTGTAAAGTGCCCTTAAATGTGTCCTGGAGGATTGTAACGTACGGCCGTGATTGAAGCAGCCTTGTACTGTCCTGTCGTATCCAGCTCTGGCTTTGTTTTCTTTCATCTGTGCAGCATCACAAGCTCCTTTTTTTTATTACAACCCTTTTGTTTCTTCCTCTTCATTTGTTTGCCTTTGTCACATTAAAGTCAATAATCTCGGCATCCAAAAACACATTTCCTCAACTTGCCATCTTTAACACACATGCACAGCTGAAAGATGTGTGAAATGAACTCGCTTTTAAGGCAAGACACCACAGGTGAATAGGGTAAAAAATTTAACTAGTAGATATTACCATACTTCCCCAGTTAAATAAACCACAGTAAGGTACGTTAGTTTAGTATTAGTTTAGTATGTTATACAAATCCGTGCAATATGGAAAAGCACCTCTGAAAAACCTTCAGAATATATTATGGAATAAAACTTCATTGCATGTACACTACTGTTCAAAATGTGGGATTAGTAAGATCTTTCTTATGCTCATCAAGACTGCATTTATTGGATAAAAAATTAAAAAAAAATATATATATATATATATATATATATATATATATATATACAGTAAAAACAGTTTTTCAGTATTCTTTGATGAATTAAAAGTTTAAAAGAACAGCATTTTTAACTGTCATTTTTTTAATCAATTTAACATATCCTTGCTGGGCAAAAATGTCCATATTAGAATAATTTCTGAAGGAGCATGTGACACTGAAAACTGGAGTAATGATGCTGAAAAATCCTTGCATTGCATGAATAAATTACATTTTAAAATATATTCAAACAGAAAACCATTATATTAAACTGCACTAATACTTCACAATATTACTGTTTTTACTGAAATTGATAAAAAAAAAAAAAAAATGCAGCAAAATCTTACTGATCCCAAACTTTTGAATGGTAGTGTACTGTATGTGCTTCTGAAGTGGAGGGGAAAAAAAAACTAATTTAGAGAAAATGGTGCGAAAATAGCTCAAAATCTCAGTGGTTTTGCCTGTTGTGACTTTTTTTTTTTTTTTTTTTTTTAATTCGGCGGGGCTGATTGTCTCTGGAGGGATATTCAATGTGTTTTCCAGGTTCAGTGGAGTGTAATAATTACACTCGGCATCAAGAGGCTTTTCAATCCGTTAGCTTCTTGCTAACGGCACTCAGAATCAAATAGAGTAGCATGACCCTTCACTTATGTGCGCTAAAGCACTATCAATAATCATCCCCTTTAACTAGGAGATATCTGGCTCAATAATATAACTGTAATATAACTCTACAGCTTTCTTCATCATGGCAGGGTGCACTGAGGGTGGAAACAAGGCAATTGTTGTGCATTTTTATTTATTTATTTATTTTGCTCATTTGCATTACTTACTGTTTTTTTATTTGTCCTATCTTGCTTTTTCTTTTGGATTTAATGATATTAAATTTTAATTAGTTACATAATAAACGAAAAGTCCAGTAAGTGTTTGAAAAATGCTAAAATAGACAAAAAATGTTTATGCAACTGGACTTTTGACTTAAAACATTTAATAATATATTTCAATGATAAAATATGTCTGAAATATATAAAATTGAATGTTTTTTGTTGTTGTTGTTGTTGTTGTTGTTTTTTTGCGAGACTTCAGATGTTGACAGGGCTATTTTAGTGTCACTGAGATGCTACTATAGTTTTGTTAATATGTTAAATTTGAATTTTGACTTTTAGTTAAAGTAAAATAATATAACTGTGAGGAGATTTATGTCAAACAAAATACTGTAAATAACACAATCTGACACAGGATAACAGATAATGTTGCCTTTCTTTTAATCATAGCATTGCAATGTTCAAGTACACCAAAAATAACAAATTATTTAAGATTTGAAAATGATTTGAAATAAAACATTACTGTAGTGGTGCTGTTATCAAAAGCCATTGCCATCATTGTGGAACAGAGCATTTTATAATAATGGAAACGGTAAATTAAAACTTTTTGCCTGATGCTGCAAGAATCAATCATGCAAATGACTATTTCATAGTCAACTGTTTTTTTTTTTTTGTTTTGTTTTGTTTTTTTTGTTTTTGTTAGTTTTTTTTGTACATTATTTGCACTGGTGTAGTTGTGTTGTTGTTTTATTTGAGATAGATAGATAGATGCAACAGGTGAACAATGAATGTTCATGATAGAGAGAAAAATGCATTTGCTGATTTTAGTTAGAATGACATGTACCTTGAAACACTCTTCTTGTTGCTATGACGATAGGATGGGAGCCATATTATTTTCCATTTAAGCTAACTGTATTTATTTACATTTACATTTATTCATATAGGAGATTCTTTTATCCAAACGACTTACAAATGAGTCTGCATTCTTAAGATGGTCTTAACTAGTTTTAGAAGAGCAGTGCACAGTTAGTGGCACTATATAGCTGGTTAAGTTTATTAATCTTAAGCTTATAAATCCAAAGAAAAGAAAAAGCAAAGTGGAAAAAAAGCAAAGTAAGCAAGCAATTTATAGCCTAATATTCCTAACTTAATCAGGATGGGATTTTTTGTCATGTTGACTTTGAATTTTAAGATGGTCTTAAAGCAATAGTTCACCAAATAGATGTAGATGAGGTTGTTTCTTCATGGGAACAGATTTTGAGAGAAACGTAGCATTGCATCTCTTGCTCACCAATGGATCCTCTGCAGTGAATGGGTGCCATCAGAATGAGAGTCTGAACAGCTGATAAAAACATCACAATAATCCACAAGTATTCCACACCACTCCAGTCCATCCAGTCCTTGTGAAGCCAAAGGCTGCTTGTTTGTAAGAAACAAATCTATAAAGACATTTTTGGAGAAATTTAGAACAATATTGCAAGCCATAAGAAAGGTCAACATACTGTATACCTGCTGACCAAAACATTACTCAGTGCCACTTTTCATACAGAATGACCAGCATTATCGCAGCATGAATCAAAAGTGAAGAAACAGTCCGGGGTGAAGTGGCTAATCAAACAAGTGGGGTTCCAAAGCCTCCAGCCCTCGACTGCACGCTAAGCGCACTAATAAAAGAACTCAGTGAGTCAGAAGAGAGCTGCAGCACTGAGGGGTGTTTATGGACGAGCTCTGGTATTTATAGTCATCCATCATGAAAAATGATCGGACACAAGCTGGGCATAAATGCCTGCCAGTTCAGACCACTTCTCTACAGTTTTCTTCATCATGGCAGGGTGCACTGAGGGTATTTATTTATTTTGCTCATTTGCATTACTTACTGTTTTTTTATTTTTATTTGTCCTATCTTGCTTTTTCTTTTGGATTTAATGATATTAAATTTTAATTATTTACATAATAAACGAAAAGTCCAGTAAGTGTTTGAAAAATGCTAAACTAGACAAAAGATTTTTATAGAACTGGACTTTTGACTTAAAACATTTAATAATATATTTTAATGATAAAATATATGTTTTAAATATATAAAATTGAATTCTTTTTTTTTTTTTTTTGCGAGACTTGAGATGTTGACAGGGCTATTTTAGTATCACTGAGATGCTATTATAGTTTTTGTTAATATGTTCAATTTGAATATTTACTTTTAGTTAAAGTTTTGTTTTTATTTATTTTTATGTTTATGTCTACATCACTTTTAGTTATTTTAGTTCTTAATAAATAAATGAAAATGAGAAATGTTGCTTTGGCTACTAGCTGCAATAAAATAAAGATTTTTAACGATAAAATAACGATAAAATACCTGTTTCAAATCAACAACATTTATGATTTAATTGTTTCCTCTATATAGTTTTTAATTTTAGTTTTAGTTAGCTAGCTGAAATAAAATGCTTTTTGCATTTTATTTTATTTCAGTTAATGTCAGCTAATTTAATTTTAAGTAATGTTTATGCTTTAGTTTTAGTTGTTGATAATTAAAGCAGCTTGTAGCAGCAGTTCTAATCATTAAACTGGATGCAGATGGCATGTCTGTGTTTTTTTATAAAACCGAGATCTGACTGCAAAATCGGATGGTTTCTGACCTCTAGACCTGCGGGTTAACACCTCTCAGATGAAAGCTGTCTCGCTGTCTCTCACTCTGCAGAGAAGGTCCGGTCCGCAGGGAGACCTGTCCACCACACTAACAGCCGTTCCTGAGGGATGTCCTCTGGGGAGAACACACATGCCCATCGCTCAGGAATTCAGAAGAACACTGAGCAGAAACAGGAAGTTTGTTCGCTTACATCAAGTGTTCTGTCTGTAATAAAGCTGCTGGTGGTAAGTCATGTTCTAGAACATTCAGTGTAAAAGGGAAATTCTGCTTCTGCTGAATGAAATGTGAGTGGGTGTTTGGTGCAAAATGTGGAAACGTCAAACACCATTAATTAGCCTATATACTTATGAACTATTCCTCGTTTCTGCAGTAGTAAGAATGTGTCTACACCAGACGTGAGTGGTGTAACGCAACATGTCTGTGGTGCAATGTGCAGCAAGTAAACAGGTGCACCAAAAATGTGAAAGGTTCACAAACAGCTCAGGAAGGTCACATACAGGTATGTGGGTGTTTCTTCAATGGGCACTGTTGGCCCTGTGTACTTTTTGAATTTAAACTTTCTTAAAGCACACATTCACATTCTTACTAGTTCACTTTGTCTACTACCAGTGTCCAACTGTGGATATATGTGCGTCACAGAAGAATTTTGCCATTTATTTATTTTTATTTTTTTCCCTTGACCCATCATCAATGGGGTCACCATCATGTCATTTTCACCACATCTCAAAGCAGCATTTATTTTGTGGTGGAAATTTTATTATTACATTTTTTGGATTCCGTCTTGTGTAGGGTTATTTTATAGCAAGCATTTAAGAAATGTATGTATGTATGTATGTCTGTGTCACGAATCTGGTCTGTGGCCTTCCGCCCAATAGCCACCAGAGGTCGCCCTCAGATTACATTGACTTTCACACCACACAAACTGTTACACATTACCCAGGACTACATTTCCCAGCAGCCATTTCACTAATCACACGCTCACACCTGAGACCCATCACAATCACACACCCTACATAAACCATGGACTTCCTTGTTCAAGTCGCCAAGTATTGTATAGCGTATATCACAGTATTTGCTGATAGCTACTCTACGGAGCCCACTTAGCTGTTATAGTCTTGCCTTGCCTGTTTTCTCATGTTTTGATTCTTGCCCATGTTTCCTGGATTAACCCTTTGCTTTGCCATTCGGACTCTGTTTGCACCTCGCTTGGACTATTGCTCGTGTACCTGGATTATCTCTCTGCCTTACCCTGTTGGATACTGTTCGCCGATCGAAGACCCACGCTTGCCCTAGGATTACTCTTTGTCTTGCCTGTGTTGTACCTGTTTGCCATTGTTTGTCCCATGCTTGTTTCCTGACCACGCCTTTATCTAATAAAAGTTTGCACATGGATCCGCACTTTTCTCGTCTCATCGGCTCCGTAATAGTATGTATGTATGTATGTATTTATTTATTTATTTATTTAAATAATAAATGTTGTTTTATTTTATTTTATTTTATTTTACTTTTATTTAGCAAGGATGAATTAATTTGACCAAAAGTGACACTTTTTATAATGTTACAAGGGATTTCTATTTCAAATAAATGCTGCTCTTTTGAATTTCCTATTCATCAAAGAATCCTGAAAAATAAATGTACCAATTTTTTTATTTTTTTATTTTTTACAAAAATATTAAGTAGTTTGACTGTTTTCAACTCTTTTTTTTTTCTTTCTTTCTGTGTTTCTGATTAAATAATCAGCCTTTGTGAGCAACGGGAACTTAATATTAATATTAATAATATTACATTTAACATTTTTACATTATTTTATTTATTTATTTATTTTATCAAATTTTACATTTTCCTAATTTATATTTTTTTATATATTTTATAAATTTATATTATAAACACCAGTTCAAAACAACGGAATACTTCAGTATTGTGTATAGGCCAACTAAACCAGCAAAGCTTTGGAAAACATAGTGATATTGTGTAGTCATATTATTTGGCAAGAAATAGCTTCAGCTTTATTAATAATAACTTTGTGAGCAATTTCAAGCCATTTTCCATCAAGTCGCTCTTTGCAGCTGGTATCCACTTTCTGGAGCTGCCAGCTGAGTTTCTGACTTGCACCCACATACTGAAATGCAAAACATCTACATCATAAACCACAGTAATAATAACAGCATGAATATTTAATATAAATAAATAATAACATTGCTAAAATACAAAATGAATGAAAATTGCCGCTTGATACGGTATTAAACATTTGCACAAGGTCAGTCAGTAGTGCTAGTTGTTAGTAGCTGAACAGTGGAGTAAAGTTTTCTTATTCTGTTGGCAGGAAACAATACTTTTATCCTGAGGCTGAAGGTCAGAGGTCACCTGAACCCTCTGGTGTGTGGGTGAGGTCAAATGATTTTTATTTGTGCTGCTTTGGTATTCATGTTTGCATCTTTGATTTTAGAGTGTATCGTTCAGTCAGCGAAGCTGCTGTGACTTCAGCGAGTTTGTAGTTGGGAAATGATTCAAAACCAGCTGAGAGTGCATATCATATTGATTTGTTTCTAGATTTGCTAGATGTGTCCGTTTTTCTCAGTAAATTTACATTGTCACACTGTCTTGAAAAACAGTGCAATTATACAAATGCTAGTCTTAAAAGTTGCTGTTAATTTACTCACCCTCAGGCCATCCAAGATGTAAGTGACTTTATTTCTTGAGCAGAACAGTTCAGTGACTGTTGGAGGAACTGGAGCGCTGAATGATTTAGCAAAAACCAGCATAGGATCATACAAAGGTATTTTAGCTCATTTAGAGTCTGAGTGACTGCTGCACGTCCGAAAGTGAGTTTTAATTGAGTAACTTGTAGATCTGTGCTATTTGAGCCGCAAATTATTTCAAAGGTTTCAGTCTGATTTGGTGAACTGATTCAACTGGTTCACTAAAAAGAATTGATTAAAAATTATTTGTTCGTGAACTGGACATCACTCTGGACTGTTCGCCTAAGGCTACAGGTAATGTTGTAAAAAATGTTCAGTTTCTTGCACAGACCGATAGTTTTGCTTCATTAGACATTATTATATCATCAGGAGCCATGGGTATTTCTTTTTTTTTTTTATTTCTCAATGCTTTTTTTTTATTCTCAAAAACCAGTAGCCACTGACTTGCATTTCATGAAACACAAAGAACCACCATTTTAGCTAAAAATATTCTTTACTTTTCTACTGAAGAAATAAAGTCACATACATCTTGGATGGCCTGAGGGTGAGTAAATTCACAGCAATTTTTAATTTTTAGGTGAACTTTCACTTTAAAACATTGGCTCTGCCTCTGTTTTGTCCATTTTGAAACAATGCTATACATTAAAGTTGAAATCCAAAAGAAAATCTCCAGGAGAAACTATTGCATTAAATGGTTCAATTGAATTGTTGAAAACTCTTGCATATTGCGTACCAGTGCTCTTTTCATCACGTTTATAGTTCCAGGAGTCTGACTTGTGCTAGTAGAGACACTTAGTTTAATCATTTCTTCTTCAGACAACATCTCTGCTCGTTTAGAATATTTGAAGACTATAGTGAAAATACAACAGCCCATAGGAAAGAAAAAATCAAAAGTTAAATCTCTTTAACATCTCAAATATTTCTCCTAGATATGAATGAGGTTACTTTAAGATTGAATGGAGATTTTTGCTTGAGTCTCCTGCTTCTCAAACTTGTCTCCTGAGACAAAAACTCTAACACTCTCACAATGGTCTCCTTTAAAGCTTTAAAAGAGATCTCAACAACATCACACACTGTGCTCAGATATTTCTCCTAGTCTAAAGACTCTGGTGGTCTCAGATTTGTCTCCTCAAAAGTTTCAAACACGATCTCAACAACATCACACGTGCTCAGATTTTTCTCCTTAGAGACTCTGGATCTCTCACATTTGTCTCCTTTAAAGCTTTAGAAGAGATCTCAACAACATCACACATTGTGCTCAGATTTTTCTCCTTAGCTAAAGACTCTGGTGGTCTCATATTTGTCTCCTTTAAAGCTTTGAAGAGATCTCAACAACATCACACACTGTGCTTAGATTTTTCTCTTTAGGTAAATAATCTAGGGGTCTCATATTTGTCTCCTGTAAAGAGATCTCAACAACTTTACAAAGTCTGCATTAAGTCAAGTATTAGTCACTAAATAATGGGGGAAAATCATAAATTTAGAGTTAAAGGCTATATTGAGAGAGGCATTATGCAGAAATAAGGATAATGTTACTTTTTATAGGACAATGTTTGTCCTTAGGCACATAATTTGTTGTTGGAAATAGTAATGTACCGGATGCCTTAATCAAAACTGATTTACAGAAAATGTAACCCTGGAGCTTTCTTTGCTTAAAGGCACATAAATGGCTTATGACTCAGTCTTGATTATTAATTGAATAATTTGATTATTAATACATATTATATGAAAAGTTTGAAATGTAGGAATGTTTGAGCTCATATTGAGGCATTTGACTTGGTGCACACAAGTTCTTGAGATCACTTCTGAAATTTAGAGGAGACAAATGTGAGAGCTCTCGAGTCTTTAGTGTAGGAGAAAAATCTGAGCACAGTGTGTGATGCTGCTGAGATCTCTTCTAAAGCTTTAAAAGAGACACATGTGAGAGATCCAGAGTCTTTAGCTAAGGAGAAATATCTGAGCAAATATCTGTGATGATGAGATCTCTTCTAAAGCTTTAAAGGAGACCATTGTGAGAGTGTTAGAGTTTTTGTCTCAGGAGACAAGTTTGAGAAGCAGGAGACTCAAGCAAAAGTTTCCATTCAATCTTAAGATATCCTCATTTCTGTCTAGGAGAAATATTTGAAGTGTTAAAGAGATCTCTTTTATTTTATTTTATTTTTCCTCTGGTTAGCTTCAGTGTCATTTATCCACACCAATTCAATCAAAGACAATACATGCATTGTCATATTTTAGACAGTGTTTTAATGCATAATGATTTAATAGAGAAAACCATAACCTATATTTACATACTACAAGAATGGGCTGTACAAAATAAAACAAAAAATAAAAACCCCGGTACACTTTTATATTTGTTACATTTGTTAAAAAACAGGTATTGCTCTTATACTAAACATCTTGCACATGTAAGTCCTTTTACAATGCTGGACATTGAAGATAAATTTAAACATTTAAACTAGTAACCCTTGATATTCTGAAATGTTTAATGCTATTTAAATTATAGTTTTAGTATTTACAATATTAGTAAAAGTTTAATGTTTCTCCTCAAATAAAAATGAAGACATCTTAAGACAAAGCTGATATCTCATTGAGACATAAAGAGAATCACCCCTTAGTATCCTGAGCGTAGATTAACCTCTGTCAGAGCCATAGCCTTGTGGACAACATTGACGTGAAGGTATAACTGCACCTCAGACAGCATGGGTTCGAATCCCAGCTAAAGGTATTTTCCTGCTGCTGTTCAGTTCTCACCTGTCCAATTGTTTCCGGTCTTTACTCCTACTGTCCTGACCATTAAAATTGAAAAAAATAAAACCCCAAAAAAGCAATCTCTGAGCAGTAAAACAAAGAGATCTCTCACATTGTCATTTTGGATTCCTTTCTTTCAGAACTTTCTCATGTCTCAGTTGTGTCTACTTTTATTTCTCCTAAGGATTTTTAGGAAAAACATCTGAGACACTGTTGAGACTAAAATGAGAAATACATGAGAATCACAACTAAGTCTGCTGAGGTTAGAAAGAGCAACCACTGAGCAATAAAAATCCTATAATGGGGTCTTTATAGAGATTGTAGCAAGACAATAAAGAGATATTCTATGTTTCTTCCACCACATTGTCAGTTTTGACTCTTTTTTTCTCAAATATTTCTCATGTCTCATTTGTGTCTACTTCTATTTCTTCTAAGGAATTTTAGGAGAAACATCTGAAATGCTGTTGATACTAAAATGAGAGATATATGAGAATCTCATCTAAGTCTCCTGAGCTAAGGAAAAGCAACTACTGAGCAATAAATTTTTCCTATGGGAGTTCTTATGAAGTCTGAAATAACCTTTTCAAGTTAACCATGAGAGAACAGGCTGTCCTCCAAACAAACAGTTCTGCTAATGAAGTGTTTAAGTGTACCAGATTTAAGAGCATCTGAATCTTCTGTTCTAGGCAAGGACAGCAGACACTGCATGTAAAAATAACCAACATGTGACACTAACAAATGTCTTGTAGACAAATATGGCTCTTATGTTGTTTGTTGGGTTCGTTGGGTATGTTAGTGAGCTAGAAAAGAGGCTAATGAGAATGCGTTTACCTGTGGCTTCCAGCCTAATGAGTCGAGATGTGCCACCAAGAGCGAAACGTGAACATTAGGATGCAGGCCGGTCAGGACGATCTTTCCAGCTCTACATAAATAGCCAAAGCATTTACATTACATTGGAATACTAGTGGTGCGATCAATGATAATGAATTGTTTTTATTAACTAGTTAACTCTTACATTTTTTTTTAAACGTTGCATGTTAATGTTGATTTTATTTTTTCAAGTCACTCAAGGAAACATCATTCTGGTTCCATTTGCAAATTGATTCAGAAGAATTATTGAGTAACATTTAAAGATTTGTTCACCCAAAACGACAATTCAATCAAAATTTCAAAATCTTGGACATTAAAGAGATCTTTTCTTATGAGAAATCAAAAGAAAAATGAGTTAATTGTAGACGTGCTATAAAAGCTATAAAATTGGCATAGCTGTTGTAAAATGGAGACAATGTTGATCATCTTTGATTACATATTTTGTCTTTTTCTTATGAGAAAAACTCTCTGAAGTATACATTTTCTCTGCATTTCGAGTCCACCTCAGTCTTATGATTCTCTTCTTCTAAGAAATGGATACTGTCATATGGTGGACCTTGAGATGCTCCATGATTTTCTGCTCTATTGTCAATAAGGGCACCAAACAGATGGAGGACGATCCATTTTCCAATTTCCATTCACATATTGGCACCAACTCCCTCCAGGAGTTCATTTTATGGAGCCATTTCCATGGATTTAACTGTCTTGGTAAATATTTTCATTTATAGATTGAGATGAGATTGAGTGAATTAATAAGCAAGTGAGTGATGAACACATTCAAGCACCTAATTGAACTGAATTGTTCTGGGTGCTCATGCTGATTTGGTTGCAGTCTGCTGCCCTGTGTAAAATGAGGACGTGTGGAAATGGATTCTGTTCTGCTCAGGAAGGTAAATTAAGGCCATGTACACATATTGAACTGAAAAATGCAGTAATGAACCCCCTAAATTATTGATCCATGTGTGTGCAGAATAAAGGAGTCACTGCTGAAATGGAATGGTTGATAGCCATTACAACGTTTTGCTGTTTCATGGCTGTAAACAAGAGACATGGACGACAATGCGATGCAGTCTGTTTGATGCATTTAAAACTGCAGTCCATAACTTTTTTTTTTTTTTTTTGGTTAAAAATTATCCAAAATCAATATTTGAGCAAGTACATAACCAGCCAGTTTTCAAAACTATCGCCTTACTTTAGCCTGATTCACAACGGTTAGCTTATAGTAATGTTTCTAATTTGAGTGGTACGGGTAGGTTTTCGCGGGAAATTCGAGCATGCTGCTGCGTCATTACGTCACGTCTGTAACGTAAAGAACATAAAGAAGTTGTCCCGGCTAGTAAACTACCGTATGTGAGGATCTTGCAGGTGGCAGCTCGTTTATAGTCTTTTCTCACAGCAGCTGGAATAATTAAATGTATCATTTTGATGGCGGATTGTAATCCAGAAAGGATTATGTGTTTATGAAACACATGTGAATGAAATTAAACTATATTCCAGTTTTAAATGTGCTTCTGATTACAGATAGCCTGGAGTTACACAAGATTTGAATTTTAAAGAAAACCAGTTAGAAGGAAAATGAAATTCGAATGGCATGACAATTAGATATTAGACTGTACAGAAATTGAAATCTACATGCGAATACACACTATACTCATAGTCACACAATGCTGATGTTGTTAACATTAATAATTTGAGAATAAAATATAACAATAATAATAATTTGCACGGTTTGATCTGATATGAGCTAACCGATCGTTAGATTTAATCACCATTGGTAGCGAGATTTATGGTAATGTTTTTTTCCTCAGTTGGTCAGAACAAACGTAGCAGACATGTTACTTACTTGTTCAGATGGCAGTTTACGGTGAAAATTCTTATTTGGGTTATATAGTCCAAGAAGTAGGCTAGAATCTGTAATTGCGAAGTACAGTAAACATCAACACCAGTGCGGTGACTGACTCCCAGCATTCACCTCAAAACATTAGATTAATCCGCGCTGGAGCTGTGCCAGAGCACTTCCCACGCAAGCAAGATAATTCCGCAAGTAACTGCAATTCCAGATTTTCAAACAGAGATGGCGACAAAGAGGCAAAACTTACGGACTGCAGCTTTAAAACTACATGCTTTTCATGCTAAAACATTTTAAATAGCAGTTTATCTGACAGTTCTCATCAGAGATTGACTGATACTGTTTTTGTGTTCAATACTGTTTATTTTAATTTGTTTAAGTGTCTGTAAATCAATATGCAGTCATTACACTACAAGAAATAAAACCGTTTTTTTTTTGTATATTACAAAATATTGTTGCATTGAATTTTTTTTTTCACTTATTAACAGACAAAAACACAATAATACAATAATACAAACAGTTAAACCTAAATAATATTTATTATTATTATCATTATGCAAAGGTTTTTTTTCTTCTCCAAAAATGGTTTTAAATGTCATCTTATGACTGATATTTATGTTGAGGATTATAACTATTATATTATTTATAATACTAACAACAACTAATATTTTTTTATCATCTGATATGACTGATACCGATGATTACTATCATTACTATTTTTATTATTATTGTTTGTGTCTGAAAATCAATTTGCATTATCATTACAAAAAATCAAACCATATTATAACATATAAAACCATATAATAATAATAACTATTATTATAGTGTTATTTTGTTCCACAGATTCATCTAATGGTTAATGAGTAATCTCCACATTTTTCACTTGAGAGAATGGATATATATATATATATATATATATATATATATATATATATATATATATATATATATATATATATATATATATAGTTACGTCCCTGGACGTAAGTTGTTATTTGTATTTATTTGCATTGGCAATGTATTGTATTGTGCATGTTGTATTGTGTGCTACGGATTGTGCGCAGTCTCTCTCTGTCTCTCTCTCTCTCTCTCTCTCTCTCTCTCTCTCTCTCTCTCTCTCTCTCTCTCTCTCTCTCTCTCTCTCTCTCTCCTGGCAGCGCTTGATTGGGACCAGCTGAAGGAGGTGTCGATGTGAGTGGAAGGGTTTGAATGCTGGGAAGCAGAGTAGTGCTGGAGAGCTTCTGTAGTGGGCGCGTCGTGAAGCTCCGCCGCGGGTGTCGTGCCGTCCCGTCCTCTGTCTCCTGCCCCAGACAACATTTGATTGTGTCGTGTTGTTAAACGACGGCGTTGTTGACTTGCCGTTGAATTAGTGCGAGTAATCATTTTTGAGTCGTGCCGCGGAAACACCGTTTCCTTCACGACAAGGACTAAGTTATATTTGAGTCCTCCGTAATCCGACACTCAAGGGTTTTTGTTTGTAACCAGTTATTCGGTATCTGTATAATTTATTCGTTATCTGTAACCAATTATTCGTTATTTCTGAAGCAGTAGATTGGGGATTGCCTTTTATTTTGTGAACCTCGTTTTCTCCTGGTTTTGTCTAGCTAGAGAGTTAGGGAAGACCTCTGTGTTTCTTTTGGGAATTTTCTTTGTTAATTTAAATTTCTTTTTATAAACCCCTAGTTAGTTTTCCTTTGGTTTGTTATTTTGGCCTGGATCCCCTTCTGAAGAGATGCGCTTCTAACCCATGATGTAAGACGTAATAAACTTTTCAGCTTGTGAACCTCTTTCGTGGTCATTGTGAGCTGGGACAGGAGAGGAGGAGCAAAAATATTCTTTAATTTTATTCTTGTCATTGGCCTTACCAACCCTAGACTGGTAGTGACTATACAGTGTATATATATATATGAACAATACATGAATGAAATTAGCCTGTGAATGTTGAATGAATGAATGAATGATGCATTTATATAGCGCTTTGTGTATTGTCGTACACCCAAAGCGCTTTACAATCATGTGGGGGGTCTCTGCTCAACCACCACCAGTGTGCAGCATCCACCTGGATGATGCAACGGCAGCCACAGGACAACGGCACCAGTGTGCTCACCGCACACCAGCTACAGGTGGAGAGGAGAGAGACAGATAGAGCCAATTCAGTGGATGGGGATTATTAGGAGGCCATGATTGACAAGGGCCAGTGGAGGGAATCTGGCCAGGACACTGGGGTTACACCCCTACTCTTTACGAGAAGTGCCATGGGATTTTTAATGACCACAGAGAGTCAGGACCTCGGTAACGTCTCATCTGAAAGACGGTGCTTTTTTGACAGTTTAGTGTCCCCGTCACTATACTGGGGCATTAGGACCCACACAGACTGCAGGGTGAGCACCCCCTACTGGCCTCACTAACACCTCTTCCAACAGCAACCTAGTTTTCCCAGGAGGTCTCCCATCCAGGTACTGACCAGGCTCAACCCTGCTTAGCTTCAGTGGGCAATTATTGGGTGCTCCTCTTTAGAGACTCAGCAAATGGTGCCATTTGTTCATAAACTCAATATTATAGGTACAACAGGTTTAGTTAAGAATATCTAAAATTGTTAGTCAAACCAATTATCATGTTGTCTTATCACAACAAAAACATGGTATTTTTGTCTCCAGTTTTCCAAAAAAAAAAAATCTTCATTCATGAAAACTGCCAGGTGTAGCGTGTGCATGATGTTGGGTTTGGCTTTCTGCTGCTAATTGAATTCAGAACAAGGAGAAGACTGTCAATTACTCTCAGTTTCAGGCAGCTTGACCAGTCGCGGCACGTCTCAGAACAGAGGAGAAGAACCGTGAAACATCTGCACATCAGACAAGCTGTGCAGAAAGGAAGAGGGCAGGCAGACAGGGAGATCAGAGGAGGATTGAGAGAATGAAATGCAGATTGGAGGTAAAAGAGAAAGAGTATCGGGAGGGCAGGTCTGTCAGCGCACAGACATACTGGGCCTGTCCAAAGCTTTAATGTTTGTTGGTTTGGGTGCAATTAGGAAGATGCAGTGATCCCTCACCTGCCGCACAGCACAGGAAACAGTGACTTCTTTCTAATTTTGAGAGCTTCCCCAACCAGTGGACTCGACGGCAGGTCAAATCAGCCATTACTAGAGTGTCACCATCGGCTCATATCAGATGCAGAACTGGTGATTAACGTCAGAGCTCTAGAGCTAACCTCACACCCTTCCACATATTCAGCGCTCATTCACTTCCGTACAATAATTGGAGAAAATGTCTATCATTGGTAGCTCTTTTCTTATTGTCCATGGCATGCTCACACTCCACAGCTAACCGAAATGACTGGAGAAACTGGAGAGCTGTGGCCACCTGATGTGATCGTTTGAGCATGGTTATCATATCTCATGAGATTATATGATACTGACACTGATGCATTGTTGATCTGGGGATAATTACCATAAAATGAACGAAAACAGTTGGGCAAATTGATGTACTTTAGCACAGATGCACTCTAAATGCAGGTGCATGAAAAATGAGTAAGTAAAAAAAAAATTGTTTATTTTTTCAGATCAACACACTGCTAACGATGTCTGTATAGCTAGAATTGCATATGTTAAATTAAAAAATTAAGCTACCTTTGTAATGGTTAGATATTATTAAAATGTATTACATGGCTCTGTGGGATGCTTGGATTTAATTTAACTATCCTACATACGCTGTAAGTAACTGAGGTAGACGCTACTTTCCTCTTTCGCCTATCAAACTGTGAATTTCGTTTCATACAAATACAAATGGTGCATTCTTTCGTGTCAGTTATTGTAGCAAAGATACTTGAGAGCTTAAAAATTAGTATTGTTCTAATATTGTTAATGTGTGTTTATTAGTTGCTCACTTGGTAGTTTAAAAAGCATATTCTAATTTGTTGAGATAGTGAATTGGTGGGTTTTTGTTAAATGTGAGCCAAAATCATCACAATTAAAAGAACCAAAGACTTAAACTACTTCAGTCTGTGTGCACTGAATTTATTTAATACACAAGTTTCACAATTTGAGTTGAATTACTGAAATAAATGAACTTTTCCACGGCATTCTAATTTATTGAGATGCACCTGTATGTCCCCTAGCAACCACACAGAACACATCCTGGTGGTGATTTTTTCTTTGTCATAAAATGTGAAAATATAGATAAAAATGAACTGAATTAGTAGAGTTATCAGGAAAACCACTGAAGCTTGAACGTGCGAGTGGGATTTCGGAGTTTGCACCTCTGCCACGCTCTGGCACCACACGATTCTGATTCAAAAGTCCAGGTACTTTGCCGTTCAGCGTGAAAAACAGTCCTATTATCAGCGTAATTAAGGAGTGACCCCCTCACACACCACAAGTGATTGCCCACTGAGCTGGAGAATTTCAGAGATGATGATCTCCTAATTCTCTGTTCTGGGAATTGCTCCTCTTGTCATCGAGGTAACAGCATGAGCATTCAAAAGACCACTTCAGCTTAGCAGAGCATTTGTGCTGTTTTCTTGCTTTTCTGTTTTCTCACAGATGGAGAGGAGCCCAATACGGGAGCCCTTGTGCAACTGTGTCACTTTAAGTTCAAACCTATGAGATTATACTTTACCTGCAGAGGTTTACTTAGCACTTTCACAGTACTTTGAAGAGATGCATTGCTTGATGGATGTCTACAAAGTGATGGATGAGATACAAGCAATGCTTGAGCTGCACTGATTGTCAATAGTATGTTTCAATCGCTTGAGCCAAACATCATAGGAAAATAGGAGCTCATACTCAAGGAGAAAAAAAAAAATTCAGATTTTATTCAAATTTGGTGTAGTTGCTGATATTTGTATGGCATAAAAAGTAAGATGAAATTCTGATTGCTTGTAATGTAAATCAGTATTGCAGACTACTTAAAATGCATATAAATATCAGCTGTCGCTTTATATCTTTAAGTAAAATGTTTTAGAGGATCATATTTAAGTGCATAGTTTTATGATCAAAGCTCTGGAGTTTCTAAATATGTAATGGAAGGCAATGATGATTGAGAGATGAATGAATAAATGTTCCTCTAAAGCCTAATGATCATATTTGTTACATTTGAACATGATTTATCTAAAAACAAAAAAGATGTATAATCAAGTAAATCTAGGTTGCTTCAGTCCAGTAAGTTTTCATCTTGTTCTTACATATACTTTATAAAATGAGTCAAGATTTTACAGCCAAGTATTTATAAAATGACACTAAAGGGCCTTTTACTTGCTAGAAAGTATGAACTATCAGTCAGATGACAAGGCATGTAGTAGACTGTGTACAACAGGTCTTTCAGCAAAGTTTTGATCATGTTGATTTAGATGCCTTAGAAATTTATCAAATATGATACAGCAGGCTTTATAGGGTTAAACATTGGTGCATGACTCATCATTCATGAAGCATGTACTCCTTGAATCATGCGTTTGTTGGTTGATGTGATTTTTGATGGTTTTAACTGGATCTTTATTTGTAACCGAACAAAGTTTCTGGTCCTTTCTCTCTCCCCCGTGTTGGTCAGTGGTTGTATTTATTGTCGTCTTGTTATGATAAAGACAGATGGGGTTTCTTAGACACTCCTCCCAAACACATTTGCTGTCATCAGTGTGGAAAAAAATAGATCTTGTAGGCATTAAAGATGATGAATCGTGTTCGCCCACACATATCGCATGTTTCACATGTTGTTGTTCTCAATCCTTTTTCTGTTTCTCTCACTTTCATTCTCTCTTTTTCCATTCTGTTTATTGTATTACTGTACAGTTCTTGAGTCTCGTATGGTACAAAATATCACCGTGGTAACCACAGTTTTTGCCATAGTTACAACATTGTATGTAGAAAATTTGAAAATTATGTAGAAAATAACAACAGTGATGGTTGCCTCAGCAAGCAATCAAACTTAGACTAGACACCCAAACAAACTTGAAATTCAATTAAACTATCTGTTTGGATTCATTTTGAAACGCAACCTCTCAGAAACAGGTGAAATAGTCTGATACTTTCTTCTAAAAAATTATCATCACAACCAGACTGCCAAACCCCATGTGCTCAAGGGATATTGTGGAGAGGTGATATTTTTTTCTATTGACAGATTAATAGAAACATGCGGTTCTGTGAAAACGTGAGCAATGGCTCGAAACGACCTGCTCGATTTCGACAGACCTTCTCACACAGCCATTATAAAACTCTTTTTCTCTCTTGAACTCACAGGTATTATAAAGAGCAAGGCCTCAGCTTTAATGAGATATCACAGTCACTTATGGGAGGTGAGCAACTTTTTCGTTTTCTTTTCTTCAAAGGATAAAAAGTCTTTTCAAATGAACCTCACTTCACGATCTCGGCTTCCTGTAAGTCATTTGAGCTGGGACATAAATTAATGTGTGAGAAATCAAAACCTTCGGTTACACTTTATTTTGATAGTCCACTTTAGACATTCTACTAACTATAAGTAACTTTGTAACTACATGTCAACTACATGGCAACTAATTCTCATTAATTTGCAACTACATGTCTACTAACTCTCAGAGTAGACTGTTAGGTTAGGTTTAGGGTTTGTAGAATAAGTTGACATACTTGCAAAGTTTCTCATAGTCAGTTTGTTGTATATTGTGGACCCATCAAATAAAGTGTTAGAAGATATTAAGCAGACAGTCTACTAATACTCTGACTGCTAGTTGACATGTAGTTGCAAAGTTACTTACTGTTAGTAGAATGTCTAAAGCGGACTATCGAAATAAAGTGTTACCAAACCTTCATGCAACTAGTGAACTAGACAGTTACTGCGAGATTTCATTATTGCACTAATGAGCAAAGTAAAACTAGAATTTAGGATGTGGTTTGTGCAATATATTTAAAATAACAAAAAGGACAATTAGGAGTCATAAAACTAGCCAAAAAGCTCCATGCTGAATACTAAATATTTGCTTATATGTGTGTGGGTTTACTTAGCTTACTTCAGCTTTCCTTTGCAATATATTAAACATGTTCTAATTGATCTGTATGATTTTCTGGAGTGAATGGGTGCCATCAGAATCAGAGTCCAAAGAGGTGATAAAATTGTAAAGTGAGAAACTGCATGTCTGTAATAAACAAATACATCATTAGATGTTTTAACTATAAACCATTACTTTTCGCTAATAATCCATAATAATGCTTCCTCTAGCAATAAATTCCATCCAATGTTCCATGCATTTTTTTGATTCACAAAATGTTAATTGATAGACTGGAGTGTGGATTGCTTGTGAATTATGTGATGTTTTTTATCAGCTGTTTGGACTCTCATTCTGATGGCACCCATTCACTGCAGAAGATCCATGAGTGAGTAAGTGATGTAATGCTAAATTCCTCCAAATCTGTTCTGATGAAGAAACAAACTCACCTACATCTTGGATGTCCTTAGGGTGAGTACATTTTAAGCCAATTTTCATTTTTGGGTGAACTATACGTGTAAGCACTAGTTGCATTTATAACAAGAAGCCAAGTCATAGTTCTTAGATTCTCAGGCATGATTTTAAGATACTGAAATTGCAATCGTATCCAAATTTGTAATGTTTTTAATCAAAATTTTCAAATTTTGTTAAATTAGTCCCAAAAGTATGCAAAAGTTGCATTTACAACATACTATAACATTTTCATTACAGTGTGCAGACTGTGGAGAGTGTGCAGAACAGTCCACTTGTTCAGGGTTTGCGTCTATTATTATTTGCCTTATACAAAAACAACAGAAGTCTACGTCTTCTTTTAGACAGTGAGGAAGATGTGTGCATGCTTTAATTGCTCAGACAGGTGTGAAACAGACACCAGCTGTGACGTGGAAGTGAAACAGAGAGAGGTGCCGGGGTGCAAGAACACAGCGCAAGAACAGCAGTCAGACCCACTGAGACAATTACTCAGCATCCACACGCTTCCCCTCAACGAAATTAATGTTTTCTTAAGGCTAATTGTAGCTTCTGCTCATTGATTTTAGTGTTACTTTTGAAATCGCATCCCCCGTCGCCGAATGTGTGGCTCACAATATTACTTGGTAAAGAAATCACACGGTATAACAAGACACATACTGAGAGTAAGAAACTGTTTTATAATATTGGTGAGGCAAGTAATTAAGAAAGATAAAATTATACAGCTCTATCACAGATCCATTTATTTTCATAAATTTCTTTGTCAGTCTCTTTGCCACCATAACGTTAACCATGGTTACACAGAAATTAACATGGAAACCATAGTTTCTCCAAAGTATCATAGTTACTAGTTCCATACTGACTGGTTTTCCGGTCTTAGCTGGTTTAAGGTGGTTTAGCTAGTGTCAAAAACTCTCTAAAACTCTCTAAATCAAACTAGACCAGTCTGAGCTGGTCAGCTAAAACCAGTTAGCTAAAACTGGTTTATGATGATTTTAATACTGTAAAAACACTGTTTTATGATGGGGTCTCTTTCTTTCACTTTGTTTAACTTGTATTCATTGCTAGCTAATGCCAATTTTTAAAAAGGCGCTATTTTAAGTAAAAAACAAAAAAATAAATAAATATAATAAATAAAACATTTCATTTGTTATGTAAAATGAAAAAGAAATACATCGTCTAGAAATGTAATGGTATACATCACCTAGGCTACTAAAAATGCATTGATCATGGAAGCCTTTTCAATTCCGGTCTCCATCTACATGGCTCAAATTCTCCATGCTTTGCGTTATTGTAAAGAGCGTGAGTCACAGTGTAGCTTTAAATGGTCTTCGTTAGTCTTCTACATTCAGATGCATCATTAAACTTGTGCATGTACAAATGATGAAAGCGTCTCGGTGCAGAAGGCTAATCCCTTGCTTTTAAGACCCCTCTCTGGAGTTCAGATGTGTTGTTGCCATGTATTCTTTTGGCTTTATTGCTGTCGCACCAGTGCAGCATGTGAGCGCTAAGAGACTGTCCTTAGTGGGGGGCTCGTCTCTCCAGTTCGTACCCGCTCTAATTGGCCGCTGTTTGCATGTAATATTTCTCAGCACTAATAATGAAAATAGCTCATAGATGCCTCACATACACCAGTCTGAGTCTGATCAGTAACAACAAGAAAAATAAAAAGAAACTAACCATGCTATCAAAAGAGAACGCAATGTGCAATAGTCTAGATAATACAGAGAGAGAAAATACATAAACAAGAACAGGGATAATTAATAAAGGAAATGTTTTTGTTTATTTCATCGAATTTTATGGTTCTGAGGTTTTCTTTAAGAATCGGTTTTACCTCAGATCTTTTTTTCTAAAATGCCTTTTTTCGAGAAATAGAAACAAATTACGCAGTTGTTGACATGCAGTTAAAAAAATATTGTGGATAAAATTATATTATTTGATGAGAAATATTGGAATTCTTGGCTCTTTGCAGACTTTGGCATCTTGGTATGTGTGATCTCAGTTTGAGACAATGTTGAGAGACTCACCTTGTCAGGAGAAACATCTGAGAAGCAGGTGATCTAAGCAAGCGTCTCAACTTGCTCTTCGTTTAATCTCATGCTGTCTGGGAGAAACATTTGCGATATTAAAGAGATCTCAGTTCTTTCCTTGTGTTTTGCCACTCGTCTTCATTCATTTTATCAGTTTGACTTTTCTCCCTTAAACTTTTTTTTTTTTTCCCTGATGTTATAGTAGTCAGGATTTCCAAGGATTTTCTTGGCTTTTTCCATAATACTCAGAAGATTTGTCTGATCTTTTAATTAAAACTTGCAGTGGATGAGAAAACATTTCCTAAAATTACACTCTGACGTACATGTAACTAATGTTAACCTGTATCTGATTTCCTTGTTTATGACACTAATGAGCTGTTTTTATGTTGTCATGCAGCCATTTTTGCAAATGTTGAGTGGTGCTTGGTGCTGGTTTCATCACATTCACATAATGTCAAGAAGAACACCATAGTCATTTAACAGGTCAATAGATTATAAAAGGAATTAAATTAATCTTTTATACTATTATTTTATTTCCTCAAAATTTCTCTTTGGAAATCCAATTTCCACCTTGGTGGCGGTGATTTAAATGTGAAGTGTGTAATTTCTTGGCCATAAACTGCACCAAATGGAATTGAAAAAAATAATTGCTGTGTTCCAGTTCACAGGGTCCCTACGCAGTGTTGACTGCAATGACATAATACAGAGACAAAACATAAGCCGAGCAGATAACACTTAAAGGTGTTTTTAGTATATACTTTCACGTTTATGAAAAGTTTTGGTTCAGTGTATTCAGGGGTTAAATTGGGATTTGTTATGTGGGTGGTGGTGGAGGGGTGGAGGGGGGTTCTGTGGTTTCAGGCTTTTGAGGGGTGCACGTGTATGCAAAGCCTACAAAATCTTATATTAGCTGACAAACTGTAAAATATAACAAGTTGAGAGAGACTATATGAACAATAAAATGCTGATCAAAATCATTCTAGATGTTGGCAGTGTGGAAAGTTAAAATCAAATTTAAGACTTTTTAAGACCTGCAAATATATATGTATATATATATATATATATATATTTAAAAATAAAAATTAATACCATATTAGCAGGGTAGGGCAATGTCTATGGAAACGTTAAACAGTAAAATTACTGTAAAAACATGATTTACAGTTGAGAAACAGGTTTTCACAAAAACAAAAACAAAAAACAATCTAAAATGATAAACCTTACATTTCAGCCTTTAGACCATTTTTAAGGAAAGAGATCATTCAGACTCAGAAGCATAAATTATTATATTCATTTAAAACAGGGTTATATGGATGGATGGGGGAAACAGCAGACAGGGGCTGTGTCCGAAAGCCTAGGCAGCTGACTTGCTGCCTCGCTGCCTTATGAGGCAATGACTTTGCAGGCAGTGTGACGGTTTAATGGTCTACAACAAAATAGAACGAGTTTTGGTGATAACTAAAGGAATATTTAATTACTATAATACAGATTTCTTGCTAGAAATAACATCAAAAGTGCAAAAAGTTAGTCAGAAACATACATTTACACACAAACTGACCACCAAACGCAACTTTCAGACGCCATCTTTATTTTTTGCTCAACTGTCATGGAATGGAACGCACAGGATTGTGGGATATCAAAGGCAGCGAAGGATACATCTATGATGCCTTCAAAATTCGATCAGAAGAAGGTACCTCCAGAGACAAGAAGGCCACGTACACACTGCAGGTTTCAGGAGTGACAACCGCATTTAAATGCGGGAGTGAGTCCCGTAAATTATCGTTCCACGTGTGTACGGAACAGCAGTCACTCACGCATTTGTAACCATTGCAACATTTTGGCGTCTTGCGAGAGTGAATAATTTAGCTGTTTGGTATCTGCCATTTTTGGCTAAAGACTCTTTTTGTCTGTCGATTTTAACTAAACTACCGCTGATAGACGTGCTGTGTTTTGTTTATGCTCGGGAGGCTGCTTTAGAGAGCGCTGTCTTGCAGCGTTGCCATGTCCTCATATTTACAAGCATTTTTATGCATGTTGTTTGGTCTCAGCTCATAAAGATAGGCACTTAATGGAGTTAATAAAATGGTCTGTTGCGGATATGGGATATATGATTTTTTTGGTGTTATAAAACATAAAATATTTGGGTGTTTTAGTGTTTTTTGTGCTTGTCCTTGTTTTTTTATTTTGTTTTTCTATGAAGATCTGGCAACACTGACACTTTACCGCAGGCTTCATGAGCGCAGCTATCCCCGTGTCAAAATGTGCTAAGTTAAGACTTCTTCCACTGTTATTTTCTTGCATCTCAAATACAGACGACGATGATGCGTGTTTAAATATGTTATTAACAACTAGTTATTCAGTTCGGTTCCGTACACACTGCGTAGAATTTCTGTAAATGCGGTTGTCACTACTTGTAATTTTCGGGAGTTAATTCAGTTGTCGAATGTGGTTGTCACTCCCGTAATTTAGAGAATTATGTGTGTACAGAACGCGATTAAGGAGTAAAAGGTGAACTGACAACCGAATTTAGCTGCAGTGTGTACGTGGCCGAAGTGAAGCAGAATTTGGATTCAGACGGGCCTTGATGCCTTCCTGCCTTGGAATGCTGCCTCTGAAAGCAGCATTTTAGAGCTTTCGGATGCAGCCAGGCTTATTGAAAATCCAAGTTGATGCTCTGCCAGTAGGAGGCGCTTTGTCAGAAATATAGCTGTTTCCCCGGTAATGGCTGTAAACAAAGCAGCGCTGCGCTCATGAACGCTCCTTTGTCAGATAAAGCTGAAATGCAATCAAAACTTTTCTGAAGACTCATGGTTCATTTCAGAGACACAAAAACACACGCATCGCATCATTGCTTGAATTAGTAAGAATGAGTAAAGTGTTTAAAACTATACCCTATAATGTTGAAAATGTACGAGGAAAGTCCTCCGATGAGCCCCGTTCACACCAAGAACGATAACTATAAAGATAACTATAAAGATAACGATATTAGCGTCCACACCAGCGAACGATATCGTCTGTTTATTCTAAGCACGCGCGTCTGCCGCTTTAAAGGAGCAGTGTGTAAATTTTAGCGGCATCTAGCGGTGAGGTTGCGAATTCCAACCAACGGCTCAGTCCCCTGCTGACCCCTCCCTTTAGAGAAGCTACGGTGGCCGACACAGGTAAAGATGTCGTCGTCTGAGACAGCAGAGAGCAATGAGATTTCTTTGCAAAGGTAAATTAAGGAATTAAATTTACTTAATTATTCAATAAACCGATGTTATTGTGAATATTAATGTACTTGTTCATCATTGTGTCAGTGTTTTATTCGCAAGAACAACATAGTGACGAAACGCGCTCTGTAGAGCAGTTTGTCCGTTTAGGGCTACTGTAGAAACATGGTGGCGACTTCCATGTAAGGGGGCCCGCGGTGTATGTAGATACAAATTGCTCATTCTAAGTAAATAAAAACATAACAGTTCATTATATAAGGTCTTTATACACCACTGGAAACATAGTTATGTATAGTATATTATATTGCATTTCTGGATTGCATTTAATTATTTTACTTTTCCTAAGAGGTGGTGGGGAGAAGTTAGCGCTTTGTAATTCCAACAGAGGGCGAAATGTATAGGTGTGTTCGACTTGGAGCAGCACCGCACAGACGATCAGCGTATGACATCAAAGTACCGTGAGAGCGATTCGAAAGCATGCGGACCCAGAGATTTTTTAATACAGGGAGATGAGAGGGTCTGTATTACTTACTATTGGAGAAAGCATAACGGCTAAATTGGATCACGTGAGCCTTAATAACCAATCACATTACAGCCTTGACGTCATTGAATTTCAGTCGGAAATGTGCGACACTCAATTGCCGTTTACGGATACCATAGGAATGAATGGGAAATGCCGTAAGCTGAATACCACCTGTCGCAAAAAGTCAGTGACTTCTCTTATAAAACAGCATTTTTTTCTTGGTAAACTCTACTTTTGGATTGAACTATTTTTATTGTTTATTGTAAAACATGTTGAAGATTGGCAGATAGGCTGTCGATTTATTAAATGATAAGCTGTTTCCTCTAAAAAGCTGTTTATTCAGCGTAGTGAAGCCTCTCCTCCATTGACATCCATTAAAAAAAAAACGGCCTCTGGTCTCCTTTCCCACATACTGCCAGACCGGAAGCGTTAGCTTTAGCCGTTACGCTTTTTCGGCTAATGGTTGCAGACTTGCCTTCTATTGGCTTTGGCGGAGTGTCTGCTCTCTGTAACTCTCGCGGTGCTTTGATGTCATACAACGATCGTTCTGCGTGCGCAGTACCGCTGCATTAGATGACGTCATATACGTTTCAAGCCGGCGCGAGAAAGCAAAACCATGACGGAGGCAGAGGATCAAACCTCTTCCAGAATTTTTTCTGCACCTTCACGTTTTTAATCCCAACTGCTGGGAAAACATGACTAAACATGCCTAACATAGCACTTTATTTTATTTCAGAAAGTATTTTTCTACTCATTTTGTTGAACATTTGACTATTATATTCATGTGCAAGTTCAGGGTTTTGGTACTTGAAAGTTTCATGGTTCAAGGTAATTTAAATATACACTGTGTATGTGTATGCTCCTGAAATAAAAGTTCAGAAAGATGTGATGCATTATTTTTGTTAATATGACTCATCATATACAGTCTATTTTAAGGGTAGCCTATAATCAAGTATTTCAACTTTTTCCCATGGTCTAGAGTTAAAAACAAAAATCACAACACATAGCAATATCGAATCACAATACTTGTAGAATCGAAATTCTTAAAAAAATCGCAATACATATCGTGTCGGCACCCAAGTATCGTGATAGTATCGAATCGGGAGGTAGGTGTGTCGTCCCATCCCTACTATCTATCTATCTATCTATCTATCTATCTATCTATCTGTCTGTCTGTCTATCTGTCTGTCGATCTATCTATCTATCTATCTATCTATCTGTCTGTCTGTCTGTCTATCTGTCTGTCGATCTATCTATCTATCTATCTATCTATCTATCTATCTATCTATCTATCTATCTGTCTGTCTGTCTGCAGTTAGGTCCATATATATTTGGACACTGACACAATTTTCATAATTTCGGCTCTGTATGCCACCAGAATAGAATTAAAATGAAACAATTGAGATGAAATTGAAGTGCAGACTTTAAGCTTTAATTCAAGGGGTTGAACAAAAATATAAAATGCTTAGGAGTTACAACCATTTTTATACACAGCCTCGCTGGGGCTCAAATGTAATTGGACAAATAAATATAATCATAAATAAAATGTTCATTTTTAATATTTTGTTGAGAATCCTTTGCATGACTGCCTTAAGTCTGGAACTCATGGACATCACCAGAGACTTTCCTCCTTTGTGCAGCTGACTTCAGTTATTGTCTGTTTGTGGGTTTTTCTGCCTTTAGTTTTGTCTTCAGCAAGTGAAATGCATGCTCAGTTGTGTTGAAATTAGGAGACTGACTTGACCATTGCAGAATATTCCACTTTTTTACCTTCAAAAACTACTGGGTTGCTTTTGCAGTAAGTTTTGTGTCATTGGTTCATTTACTACGAAGCGCCGTCCAATCAACTTTGCTGCATTTGACTGAATCTGGGTATCCCTGTACACTTCAGAATTGTTCCGGCTGTTTCTGTCTTCTGTCTCATCATCACTAAACACCAGTAACCCAGTGCCAATGTAAGCCATGCTCATGCCATCACACTTCTCCACCATGTTTCACAGATGTTGTTGTATGCTTTGAATAATAAGTTGTTCCAAGCCATCTCCATACTTTTTTCTTCCCGTCATTCTGGTACAGGTTGATCTTAATTTCATCCATCCAAAGAATGCTTTTCCAGAAGTGGTCTGGCTTTTTTAGATGTTTTTTGGCTAAGTCTAATCTGGCCTTGTTTTCACTTTGTGGTGAACACACTGTATTTGCTCTCGTGAAGTCTTCTCTTGATTGGTGACTTTCACAGTAACACACCTGCCTCCTGGAGAGTGTTATTCACTTGGCTGGATGTTGTGAAAGGGTTTTTCTTTACCATGGAGAGGATCCTCCGATCATCCACAACTGTTGTCCTCCGTGGATGTCCAGGTCTTTTTATGTTGCTGAGCTCACCAGTGCATTTTTTTTTCTCAGAATGTACCAAACTGTTGATTTGGCCACTCCTAATGTTTCTGCCGTCTCTCTGATGGATTTGTTTTGTTTTTAAAGCCTAACAGTTGTCTGTTTCACTTGTATGGAGAGATCCTTTGACCGCATGATGTGGGTTCACAGCAACAGCTTCCAACTGCAAATGGCACACTTAGAATCAACCTCAGAACTTTTACCTGTTTAGTTGATGTAGAAATAATGAAGGAATAGCCCGCGCCTGTCCATGAGTCAACTGTCCAATAACTTATAGTCCCTTGGAAAAGGGGGGAGGTATATATTAAAGAGATTTAATTCCTTAACCACTCCTCCAATTTTGTGAATGTGAATACTCTCAAATGAAAGATCAGAATGTGCACTTTAAGCCCCTATTCATTATATAATATCTATCTAATTATCTATCTATCTATCTATCTATCTATAAACTACATTTGTCTGTCTCTCTCTCTCTCTCTCTCCCTGTATACATATACACATATAAACACACCTTATGTTGTTTGTGGTGTCAAATTGAACATATATGCTTATTATTTGGAATTGTGCTGAATATTTTGTGACGTCCACTTTTCACATTGCACATTGAACATGTTAAAAAAATAATTTAAAAAAAAACATCCCCTTATCTTCCATTATTCAGTTAAGCTGGGATATGAGAAAGCATTTTGAGATCTGAAACAAATCACATTTCTAAAGTTTATTGTTCCTTCTGGCTGCTTTTGCATATTGGCGCAAACAAATGATTCTTCCCACTGTTTCAGTGTGACTTTCTTGCCATCTGGAAATGGCTCTCGGTGCCCTTGATAAAGCCAAGAAATCTTAGCTTTTTGGCTCTAACAAGATTTTTTAACAAGAATATTTGGCAGAAGTGTGAAAGGTCTTTAGAGTGAGTTGATTCAAAGTCCAGTTGATTCAGGCACGCTCTCATTACCTTTCCGCCCACTTCTCTCTCTCAACAATGAGCATTTCATGATCAAAGGAAACCTCTGCGGTTAACACACTCTTTTCACACAGCCTGGATTAATGAACAGATTTACCCAGCCTTATCTTGGTCTGCTTCACCTCTTTCTCGTTTCCAGCCCTCTAAACAGCAGCAGGAAGCCCAACCGGCGGCGCTGCCGGAACATGTGGCGCGCGTGTACCAGGTCTCCAGACGGGTGTCGGTGCACATGTTGCACATGATTAAAACCTTTGCGATGGATTTCTTCAGCTCACGGGACTCTCTTATATAATACCATCTCAATAATGTGGCTCTTTCTCATTCGGCCGACTTACAGAGGGATCAATCCATCTAAATGCCACCTCACAAAGGAATAGCACTAGTTAAAACCTGAACTTGGCTCTGTAAGGCGGAAGCGCGTGATCAATATTTCCTCTCTTTTGATAAGTTCTGGTCGGTCAATGGTGCATTGAATAGCTAAGACTGACCCCGGTACCGGAGACGGCAGGCGACACCGCTCTCCGGTGCTGAAGTCAATTACGGAAACAAAAGCCACTCCGAAATGCCAATTTAGTCACGACTGATTCATTCAGAGCGTACAGAGCACAGCTGTTGCGTTCCCATTTACCGACGAACGGCTGAAAAGAGAGTCAACAGCAGCGGTTTTAGCTGCAGAATCAGCCGCTGGGGCAACTTTCAATTTCAGCACTCCGTGTGTGCTGCGGAGAGATGGAAACAAAGGGAAAATAACAAAATATATCACATTTCTCAAACTCACACCTCCCACCGAGTACAATTTGCTCGCAGAGTAATTTGCAGTAATGGTTATTTACGATGGGAGGCGGCTGTAAAGTTTCTTTTCGGTCTGGAATCAGCCTGTGAAAAAAGCTCAGCGTTTACAGGTTATACAATAATGGTCGAATGCTGTTCCTGCAAAAAAAATTAAATATGGCTTCAGATCCAAACAGGCACTGAGGCTTTTTTTCCCTCCAAATTTTGAGATGACAGAATGGAGGTGGACAGCGAACAGTAATGTGTTTTGGAGGTGCAGTCCTGAACGCCCAGGGCTTGACACGGCTCATCGCATCACCTTCAGCATCTCACACTCCCGTCAGGAACACCTACAGGAACGAAAAATCACTTTCACTTTAATGTCTCAATTGTTTATCTTGTAGAGCCAATGGAGATTTTTTACTTTATTGTTTAACTTTCAAAGGATTTTTTTTTCTTATGAAAAAGACTCCACCAAGAGTTTCAGAAGAGATCTCAAATTGTGCTAACTCATTTCAGTTAACCAGTAAACATTTGGCAGATCCATTTCACTATAGGAGAACATACTTTTTTTTTTTTTTTTGATAATTTATTGTAATGTTTAGTTTTTTATTTTTATTTTATTCATTTTTTTTTTTTTTTTTTTTTTAGAAAGAGAGAAGGTCTATCCAGGGACCTTATATGCAGATTAGTATTGTGCTGAAATCTCTGTGTACTGTACATATTTTTCATTTTATAATGCTGACTTTTTTTGAATGAATGAATGAATAAATTAATGAATGAATGAATGAAAAAAAACCTTGCAAGTCTGCAAGCAAAAGTCAGAGATCTCAATATGAACTCAAATATTTTCAGTTATTTTTCCAAAACCAAATGATCAGTGTTTTTGTAGTATGACGGAGATACTATAGGTTTTCTTAAAATAATTTTTATTAAAATTAATTTTATTTTTAATTTTAGTTTAATTATGAGTAATTTTGTTGTGTTTTGTCAAGTTTTTTAATAAATATGTGTATATAGTTTTTTTTTCAGTTTTAGTTATTTTAGTACATCAAGTTAAACAAAATGGGAAATGTAACTATTTGAAATAATTTAGTCGAATAAAATAAGTTTTTTGTATTTTATTTTATTTAACTTTTTTTCAAGCAATGAAAATGTATTTTTATGGTTTTAGTTATATTCAACAATAATAGCCATGCAAATGATATGAGCTGCTGCCCAGTTTTATATGGATGTGTTACCATATGGCAAAAAAGCATAGTTAATGCCATATCAAAGAAATAAAAGTAGACACAACTGAAAATGTAGACGTATTTACATTGTTTGTAAAAACAGCCCATACAATTTCAACAATTGTTTTGTTTTGCTTATTGAAGGTATTTAAGGAGAAACAGCTGAAACAAAGTTGAAATCATAAAGCAATCATAGAGCATAGGTAGATGAAATCAGTGGAACTGCGGTAAAGCATGCAAAAAACACACAGTATAGCTTTTTAAAGGTAAGAAGGATTAGCCAGCCTTCAGGTGGGTGTTTGTTCTCTTTCTTTAGAGTATGAACTAGTTTCTTTAGTTCACGCTTTCTTTTATTCACCCTCTTCCTGCTGCTTTGCCAAGACCGCCGTGTAATTACAGTATTTCTATTTGCAGTTATGACTTATCTGTGTGGAAAATCAGCTCCATGGTGATAACAAACAACTTTGAAGTTATATTTCACGTCCTGATTTCTAACATAACCGATGACGTTTGTTTGTTTGCATCATTATTATCATTGCTCATACGGAGTAAGTGATTTGACAGTATCTTTACAGTGTCTTTATCCACAATATTATGACTATAAAAGGGTAAAAAAAGAGAGAGAGAGAGAGAGAGAGAGAGAGAGAGAATGAAAGGAGCAGATCATACCATTCAGTACAAGTGTGAGTACTGATGTCCATTTTTTCATAACCAATTTTTGGAACAAGTCATTTATTTAGACTAAACAAGTTCTCTCATTTATGTATTAAATTCATGCAAATTTACCAACAGAAGTCATCTGTAAAATAGAATGGTGAGTCAGAAATATCATAATTTATAGATTTAAGCAGCTCATGAGACTCCAGGCTCTTCACAACGAGAACAATTGATACCTATAATGATAATTAAATTAGCACCCACATCAGTGCATGATAACATTCTGTTTATTATAAGCCCAGGCTGCAGTTTTGCTGTCTTCAAATACTTGAGCTCTTCAACGCAAATGGATTTGGATTGGCTGTCAAAGTTTTTATCATTGGGCAGCTGGGAAAAAAAATGCTGTGAAATTGATTCCAGAAATATCATTACTTTCTGTCATTATTGCTATAGTTGTGGTGTGGACTTTACTATTCTTACAGAATTAGAACAATTATTAAAACTTTCTAGTTATCTTCATCATTATAGTTATTGTCATTGGTGTGAATGAGCCTTTAATGTAGTTCTCTGTTGAATTATCAGCTTTGCCTCAGATGTTTCTCTTAAAACCCCTGAGGAAATTTTAAAAAAGACGAGTATACAGTAAGAGTATAGAACTATAAATTTAATGTCGCATTACTCATCATTTGTTCTTGGAAGAATTTGATGAGTTCATTCCTATAAGGCTATGAGATTTTTCCAGGTGAAAGTCAAAAAGGAATATAAAACAATTTTAGTGGACTCAGCGCAGTATGATTTTGGTCGTCCTTTATAGTTCTGATTTAAACCGCAACCTTTCAGCCTCCTGTTGCTGGACTATTAGTTCCTTGATTTCTCATCCTTGCCACCAGCGGACCTATTCCAGGACCGACCGCTGTGCCTTCGTTTGCAACTGTTCCTATTTAAATCCCCTCCCTGGCAATTAATCACTCTCTTATTTGGTTATGCATCTTAATTGTAAAGGGCCTCTGATGTAGAAGGAAGGAGGGTTTAATTAATGACTTGTGTTTGCAAAAGGTAAGATACCAGAGATATCCCACTGTTTTCCTTCACCGTGGGACCCCATCTACTCCACGCTCTCTGTGATAGATAACTGCAAGCTTGTCAAAAACACGCTGTCAGGGATTTTTGGAAGTATGGTTTGTAAACGTGCAAGTTTTATGGAGAACTACAGGTGCATCTCAATAAATTAGAATGTCGTGGAAAAGTTCATTTCAGTAATTCAACTCAAATTGTGAAACTTGTATATTAAATAAATTCAATGCACACAGACTGAAGTAGTTTAAGTCTTTGGCTCTTTTAATTGTGATGATTTTGGCTCACATTTAACAAAAACCCACCAATTCATTATCTCAACCAATTAGAATATGGTGACATGCCAATCAGCTAATCAACTCAAAACACCTGTAAAGGTTTCCTGAGCCTTCAAAATGGTCTCTCAGTTTGGTTCACTAGGCTACACAATCATGGGGAAGACTGCTGATCTGACAGTTGTCCAGAAGACAATCATTGACACCCTTCACAAGGAGGGTAAGCCACAAACATTCATTGCCAAAGAAGCTGGCTGTTCACAGAGTGCTGTATCTAAGCATGTTAACAGAAAGTTGAGTGGAAGGGAAAAGTGTGGAAGAAAAAGATGCACAACCAACCGAGAGAACCGCAGCCTTATGAGGATTGTCAAGCAAAATCAATTCAAGAATTTGGGTGAACTTCACAAGGAATGGACTGAGGCTGGAGTCAAGGCATCAAGAGTCACCACACATAGACGTGTCAAGGAATTTGGCTACAGTTGTCGTATTCCTCTTGTTAAGCCACTCCTGAACCACAGACAACGTCAGAGGCGTCTTACCTGGGCTAAGGAGAAGAAGAACTGGACTGTTGCTCAGTGGTCCAAAGTCCTCTTTTCAGATGAGAGCAAGTTTTGTATTTCATTTGGAAACCAAGGTCCTAGAGTCTGGAGGAAGGGTGGAGAAGCTCATAGTCCAAGTTGCTTGAAGTCCAGTGTTAAGTTTCCACAGTCTGTGATGATTTGGGGTGCAATGTCATCTGCTGGTGTTGGTCCATTGTGTTTTTTGAAAACCAAAGTCACTGCACCCGTTTACCAAGAAATTTTGGAGCACTTCATGCTTCCTTCTGCTGACCAGCTTTTTAAAGATACTGATTTCATTTTCCAGCAGGATTTGGCACCTGCCCACACTGCCAAAAGCACCAAAAGTTGGTTAAATGACCATGGTGTTGGTGTGCTTGACTGACCAGCAAACTCACCAGACCTGAACCCCATAGAGAATCTATGGGGTATTGTCAAGAGGAAAATGAGAAACAAGAGACCAAAAAATGCAGATGAGCTGAAGGCCACTGTCAAAGAAACCTGGGCTTCCATACCACCTCAGCAGTGCCACAAACTGATCACCTCCATGCCACGCCGAATAGAGGCAGTAATTAAAGCAAAAGGAACCCCTACCAAGTATTGAGTACATATACAGTAAATGAACATACTTTCCAGAAGGCCAACAATTCACTAAAAATGTTTTTTTATTGGTCTTGTGAAGTATTCTAATTTGTTGAGATTGTGAATTGGTGGGTTTTTGTTAAATGTGAGCCAAAATCATCACAATTAAAAGAACCAAAGACTTAAACTACTTCAGTCTGTGTGCATTGAATTTATTTAATACATGAGTTTCACAATTTGAGTTTAATTACTGAAATAAATGAACTTTTCCACGACATTCTAATTTACTGAGATGCACCTGTATATAAAAAAGTTCTCTGGCAAGTGATTTATGCTATGAAAGTAGAAGCATTTTGGTCTTTGGCGGTGACTGTCCTTGATGTGGGAACCGTCTAAATAATCCTGACATCAAGAACAGAAGACACTGATCACTCTGGGTATTTGTGTGGCCGCTATGCTAGCACCTCAGAAGCATTTAGCAACTAGAGATAGCAATTTTTTAAGCAACAAGTGGAGTAGTTATTGCTCATTTAAGGATAGTGATTTGAACAACCTCCTATAGCAACTGCATTATAACATATCGATTTCCTAAAAACAACTCACTGTGACTCAGCAATCACATTTTAATATTCATATAACTACATATTTACATTCTATATTCTCATATATATTTTTGTATACATACAATTATTATATATTTACTTTTAATTTACTAAATATTTTCACTTTTCACCTTCCCCATCACAAAAAAAATAAAAATAAAAAATCCAAATTACACTCTGTATTTATACTTTCATATGGCGGGCAAAATTATTAGAACACTTGTATTTTCACCAGATAAATTTATTTTAAGTCATTAAAATAAATTATTTCTATCTTTTGCTGTAGTGTGTCAATAGGAAATATAAATTTACATTTCCAAACATTCATTTTGCCATTAATTGCAATAATCCAGTGAGATTTTTGTCTGACAACAGCCCGTGCTCCACACAGAGATCTGATCTGATCATCATCAGTCTGTCTGGAATGACATGAAGAAACAGAACAAACTGAGACAGACTAAATGCAGAAGAACTGTGGCAACGTCTCCAAGATGCTTCAAGAAACCTACCTGCAAGAAATATTTATTAAAATGCTTAAGTTGAGAAAAAGAACAACAAATTTTTGCTATGTATATAAAAATTAAAATTTTAAAAAAGCTGGAAGTAAGCTGGAAATTGTCATAACTTAATTATGATGCAAAACATTACTATACTGAAACAGTGTGATAGTGAATGGCTTGGTTGGTTGGTTTTCAACATATTCTTAAATCAGCAATACATAGAAAACACAATACATAGAAAACATCACAGTGCAAGACATAAAAATGAATGTAAAATACTGATATTGCACAGCTGGTGACAATTAGACCCAACCTCAGTTACCATCCTTATTGCTGTACCCTTTTATAGTGTACAGGCCAGTATTTATGTTCTTATGGTCCAATAATAAACATTAATGATCATCATACATTTGCTTTTATGCTTTGCAACTTTGTTTAAATATTGTTTTGCCAATTCTGTCTGCAAGGTAAATTTATCAAGCTGGCTGACATAAATGAGGTTTTGTTGTTTTGTTGAAGTCTGACAGTCTTGAAGTCACGATTGATAAATGACTAATGTTTTGCACTGTAGGCTATGCCATCAGTTTCCAGCAAAACTGTCACAGAGTTACACTATAACTTTACATTTCTTGCTATTATTGCAGATAGAATAGAACATAAAATATCTGTTGTAAAGTGTCTTTTCAGTGTTGATAAAATGTTGCATAAATATAGCTTTTTGATACTGTTATAGTGTTATACTGTTATTATTATTATTATTTTATTTATTTTTATTTTTATTTTTTTTTGGTGAGGCCAGTGGAAATGCAAGGCAGTGACTTCCCTATAAAAAAATCCCTATTGTTGCCCAAAATAATACTGCCCTGATCCCAATAGTGAATGTCTCGATTAGCAGATGTTTTAGCAGCACTATCAGTGCATTTATTTGTAGAGGAAATCCCTGGGAAAGAGCCGGGGTTAAGAGCCCTAATCACGTGTATAATGGCTTGAAGGCAGAACTGACGTCTTAATAATACTTCATGGGTCACCCCTTCTCACAAATGATCCCGTGACCTTTGTAGCAGAAACACTAATCCTGAACAATTACTGTGTGCGTCCACAGGCAAACAGTGGCGGGGCTTTCCAAATTATTGTCTTTAAGAGCTGGACGGCAGGCACAAGCAAAGGATTGTGAGATTGACAGTGCAGTGCAGGATGCACAAAAAAAGCAGGATGGCAGCCATTCTCTGAGGTGAAGACAATCCAAGGTTGTGATGTCTGGCACAAATTGCAAGCTTAAAGGAAACGTCCAATCAAAAAACTAAAATGTCATTATTAACGCACCATGTTGATCTAAACCATTCACACTGTTGAATCCAACAAGAGCAACAACAACTCAAAAACCATGGTTGTCAAGCTACCAAAAATACACTTTTAGAATAAAAGGTACAGAAGCTAACACTGGGGTGGCACTTTTTCAAAATGTACATTTGACCTTATTTACCTCTAAAGGGTGCATCCCTTAGGAAAATTAACCATGGTTTTATTGTAGTAAAAGTGTATGGTTTTTTGGCGTATTGATTACCATTTGTATAACCACAGTTTTACTACAAATACCATGGTTAAACTATGGTTAATTTGTGGTTACCATGGTTTAACTATAGTAAAACTATTTATTTGTAGTAAAACCATGGTTAATTTTCTTAAGTGATATTAGTCCCTAAATGGTACAAAGTAGTACTTTTTGAAATGATATCCCTCCAAAGATTTCTGAACCTTTTTTTTTTTTTTCTGAGAGTGTAGAAAAAAAAAATACCTGAAAATGCAGAATGAGATTTGAGATCTGCAGCAGAGAGGAAGATTTTCAGTGAATCCCTGCATAAATTTCACCCAACAAATACATTTTGCACAACTTCAGCCTAAGTAAATGATGACAGAGCTCTCTCTCATTTCTGTGTACAGAGTTCTGGCATTCGGCACGTTCCATCACTGGTCGGGTGGTAAGATCACAAACTTCCCGCTGTGCGATCAGATGACGACAGAAAGTTCTGCGCTCCCTGCGGAACTCTCTAATCGCTGCGCTGAGCTGCACATATACGGTTGCTATTGGAAACAGAGGCTTGGCAGAGCTCTGGCGGGTATAAAGTGATCTCGGTCGCTCCCTGCTCAGATCCAGTTTAAAGCATATAAATCCAGGGCGAGACCTTCACTATCAAACATCAGAACTAAAATCAATACTGCTTTTATTTCTATCCACCTTATTTTTAACATGAGAGCGGGCGTGGCCATTTGTAACATTTGAATGGGCGGGGCTTCCGGTGTCATTGGCTTCCATGTACAAAAACAGCTTGATATTGCAAAGTGGTATATAATTTTCATTTATTAACATAAATAGTTTTTTTTTTTTTAAGTTGACTGCATTTTGATATTTCTTCAAGTTATTTACTTATAGGGGTCTAATGAAACAAAGTCTCGCACATTCACTGAAAAAAAGTGTTTATATGTAGGTTAGTAGAGGATTTTTGCGCATTGTAAATTGTGGGAATCATTTTTTCTATGAAAATTTTAGATAATGGGGAGTGTTAAATTTAAAAGTCATATTCTGCAAAACAACCATCAAAGGAGTTAGAAGCCGTCGAGCGCTTTTTTCCAAAGGCGGGGATGTCTGCATGGGGACGTTTTGGCAATGTGTTTTTGTGAATGAGCTGCCAGTGGCAGCAATGCTGAAGTATCTTCTCTCGAGCTGTCAGCGGCCATGCATGTTACTCACAGCTTGTCTTTGCAGGTTCACAGCTGTGGAGAGGCCCATATTGCATCTAGAGCAAAACGAAGCATGGAAACACAACATTGCCATTGAAATGAGCAATGTGCTCTAACAAAACTGAAGAACATGATATGTGAAGTGAGTTTCAGTTCTGATAGCAATGAAAAAGATTAAACTGTTCTTGAGACTTGTTAGGCTAATTATGAGAACTTGAATTGGATCTGTACACGGTTGAATAAGTATGCATGTCTGAGAGCATTTGTAGTCAAACAGTGCCCTCTTTTTGTTTGAAGAAACAGCATGTGAACAACAGGATGACCGGATTATTGATCACAAACATCTGCTGCCCTCTGCTGTCAGGATATAATGCACTTTACTCTGCAAATGACTACTATTGTGCAAAAAGTTTTATTGATTTGTGAAATATCAAAAATGTTGTATTGTGTTGCTGCAAAGACAAAGACTACTATTATTAATATGGAACTACGATTTCCCATATTTAGACTAGAGTTAAGGATTAAAGTAATATTATTAGTTCACCCAAAATTGAAAGTTCATAATTTACTCATCCTCATGTCATGTCGTTTCAGGGCTGTATGAATTTCTTGTCTCTGCAAAGCACAAAATATGTTTTGAAGAACACTGGAGTCCAAGCAACATTGGACCCTATTGACACTGAGGGGGACAATCATTAGAAAAGGCCAAATTGTCCCTCGAATATTTGACAATAAGTTTTAAAATGTACATTTTTAGTCTGGTCTGCCTCAGCAGAGCTCGTCAATGTCAAAATGACTGAGATGACCAGTCAAATCAAAGAAGGTGGGCTTTACTGTTCAGTGGGGAGAATCTGTTTTCAATGGTGAAAAAGTGTGAGGTAAGATGTAAATTCCTAAAGAAGTTACGAGAGATGCAAACTACTTACCCTTTTATTATTTATTTTTTGTCAAATGTCATTGTTTGAATTGAAAATATAGGCTGCCATTTACTTGATTGATATAATTCATAATTGACAAGACAATAAGTGTTTTTCCTTTTCTTAATAGATTAAGCATATGAATAATAGTCATTACAAGTATGGAATAACTCATGGCTGGAAGTATGGGAATTATGTAGTGACAAAAATAAATTTGGGCATCATCTTTTTGTCTACATTATTTGATTGATTTACATGTTAGCGCTGTAAGTGTTCTGGGATATGTCTAACTGCTATATTTTCATGCATCTTAAAATTAAATATAAATGTCCGCATAACATACAGCATCCACCAGGAGCACTTGATTAAGATTAATATAATTTTTTTAACATGTAATACCAGATGTGCCCACTAGATGTAGGCAGAGTTCAACTATTGTGATGTTTAATTACAGCGCCGTTAATTCATTGACAGCCTACACAAGATATCGCCTTGTCATATTTCTTGTTATATGTACAAGATTTTCATAACTTACTCCTTTAATTTCTGTCTTCATAAATAAAAAGGTTATATTACTATCGTTTTGTGAGGGACAGTAATTCCATAATGATATGCTGACAGTCGCAAAGAGATTTTAAATTCCATGTGGCTAGTCAGATAAAAAAAAAAAGTAGTAGCATTAGTAATCATAACAACAACAATGCTAATAATAAAAGAATACTCATATTTTCACGTTAATAACAATTATTCACATTTTTCTTCGCGGGATTAATAAAGTACTTTAATGGTCTCATAAGTGAAATAGCAGATCATAATTATTTAGTTTCATTATTATTATTATTATTATTATTATTATTATTATTATTATTATTAATCGTATTCACAATTTCCCTTTTGGCATCATTAAAGTATATTTATCTAGTGCGAGCTATGCATGATACATGCAGCAATTAGTTCTATAATTCGAGACTTCAATGCACATTATTCCCTCAGAATAAGCGGCACACCCCCCGCAAGCGAGCACCTTCTGAAGGCCTGACTGATTTGCAGTGTTGCCAACTAATTTTCAGAGAAAGTTGCTAAAGGAAGGTCTATTTGTTGCTAAAAGTTGTTAAAGGACGTTATGATGTCATTGCGCGATGATGACGTCTTTGCGTAACCACGACACAAAATTGTCACAACTTCAAATCTCAGCAAAAAATATATTTTATATGTTAATTTAATTTGATTGTAAAATAATATGCGTAATATTAAAATATAAATAACTGTATTTTTAAATACATTGAATTATTGAACACTTACACGTTTTTGAATGATTACAATTGAAGTATTTTTAATAGCTAGTAAACTAGTAATACTACACATTCTCAACAATTATGCTTTAAGCAGTGTATTAGTAGTTAATATGCTACACTCTAAGAAAAGTCTGTAAAAATAGGGCGCAATCTACTATGTTAAAATGAACGAATTTTCCGTATTGGTTTTTTGCATTGTAAATTACGCATTGTGTTTTCGGGTTACAGTGCATGTTGGATAATGTCCTTGAAAACTACTAGTATCTTTTCCATTTTCTTACAGTGTACTAACTGATCAACAATCGCAGGTACAAGCTAACAAAGTGAATCATAAATGAACAATTATTCAATTATTATTATTATTAAATTAAACAATTGCAAATAGCAGCTAACTCAATTCATGTGATGTGTGTACTGCTAGACATTACAAATAAATTTGCCAAATAAATTTTAAATATTGTCTGAGTCACTTATCAAAAGTTGCTAAAAGTTGCCAAATAAATTTTAAAATTTGCTAAATTTGTTGCTAGGTGCTTTTGGAAGAAAAAGTTGCTAGGGTAGTCTGAAAAGTTGCTAAATTTAGCAACAAAATTGCTAAGTTGTCAACACTGCTGACTTGTGCCGTCGACCAAACTTGACAGTTCCTGTTATACGCCTCCAGAAGGTTTTCTTCAGTTCCCGCCTCCCCTCTCCTGCTCGAGCCCTCGCTCCCTGTCAATCATCCGTTTGGAATCAAGCTAGTGTGCGCACGCAGCTCCACTGATGTAGGAGGAGACGCTGCTGTCATCTGCAAAAAAAGTGGCATAATCCATTTTCAAAGGCAACGGGCTTTTTTCCCCCCCTTCCAGGAATTTTAATTTTTCTACAAGTGTTGTGACCGGGCGCTCCCGTGACACGAAACGACACGAGAGGGGATGTTTTTGACATTATTCAATTAACGTTACTCGCTCTGAAGCAGTGACGCTTCATTCACCTCCTTTTCTGAGGAGGAATCTCTTTTTTCTCCATTTGAAGGGGTGGGTAAGGCTGGAGAGGGGGGACATAGGGAAAGTGGATGTCGCGACAGTGCGATCTGTCCCGTTTTCACCGGGACGCGTGTTGGTGGTGAGCCGCCGCGGAGCCGTTGTGGGAGTGTCGCACGCACGCACGCACGCACGCGAGGATAGTTTGCCCTGGATTTTTCAATCATTTGCGAGATAAGACTCCCGGACCTCCTCCTCCTCCTCCTCGTCGTCGTCGTCGTCGACGCTGCCCTCCCTTCCTCATCCTCCCGGTTTTTTCCTTCACTCTTACCTCCGTGATTTTGCCGCGGTCCGCACGCGGGGTAGAGGCTCGCGCTCACCGCGAGAGGACTGAACGCAGCGCGCGAGGCCCCCCTGGCCCCCTCCCCCACTCTCAAACCCCCTTCAGATCATCTCCTTACCTCCCTTCTCATTTTTTCCCGTCTTCTTAATATTTTTCCTCAGAGGAGGAGGATTGGGGGTTATTTAATTTTCACCCGCCTTTTTTTCCAGCGGCCACTCGAACCGAGTGATATTTTCGTGTGTTTTTTCCTCGTTTCTGAAGCCCCGACGAGGCCGGGCTGTGTACAGTAAAGCAGTGGGGATGACTTTAGAGTCGATGATGGCCTGCTGCCTGAGCGAAGAGGCCAAGGAGTCGAAACGAATCAACGCTGAAATCGACAAGCAGCTGCGTCGAGACAAACGCGACGCGAGACGGGAATTGAAGCTGCTCCTGCTCGGTACGAATTCCGCCGTTAAACTCACTCATACACACATATATACAGTCAGTCGACAGGTTTCGCTGTGGTTTTCAGCGGTGACTTGTGGTGCTAAACACGCCACCTCCGTTTTATCGCGGTGGTGGTTGTGTAGCGTAGATTTAAGGTGCATGCGGTTAATAGTTTATTTATTTATGTTTTTAATCCAAGTGAATAGTTTGAAGGCTATCGGCGTTAGTGCTAATAGTGCTAAGGCGTTAGCGCGTTAGCATATGCGGGCCGAATGCTGGACAGGGCCTGGCATGCAACAGCACACAAATCTCAGCATGCTCTCTGTTGAGTGCATATGCACGTACATGTTAGTGTACATCAGAGACGAAATGGTTGTACGCTGGCTGGTTTGTTTTTCTAGCTGTCAGTTTTGTGTTATGAGTCAAACCAAGTGATCTGTTGTATGATATTGCATGTTGCATGCAGCTAGAGAGGCAAATGTGCAATCGAGGATGACTACTGTATGGCAGAGTTGCTTTGCACAGTGTCAGTAAGTGCAAATTAAACGAGAATGTATTGTGGTTTGTGCAACTGCATGAATCCTGTATTCAAATCTTAGGGAAATCAGGCTGAGGTTTGTGAGCATGTCAGCTGAGCATTTACTGCTTTAGTGATGGACGTATAAATGCTTTTCAGTAGGTGCAGATGATGTTTTTCCTCTTGATAATCTCGAAGTTAATGAGAAAAAAATCAATTAGTATGTAAGTATCAGCCTTGAGTGCAAAACATCAGTCAACGTGTGCATCTTGGGAGCATTACCACGTCAGTCTGTGCCACCTGTCAAATTTGGGTCGTGTTGCACTTTTAGCATTTATTCCTGGGTTGAATTATCTCAAAATGGTGGACAGTTATTGCCTTATGAGGGCGTGAGTGCTCTGCACACTGGACTCTGGTTACTCCCAAGGAAGGGGAATTGGATGCTTTATCAAGCCGTGAAGTTTGGTTGCTGTTCTGTCTATGACTCAGTGAGTTGGTAAGCAGTGATATCTGACACGGACAGCCTTCATTCATTTCCTATTAGTCAGGACTGTTTTTCCGCTTGAAACCACAAAATGAGCTGCTCGTATTAAAATGGATCATACAGTAGGATGAAACCATGAGCTGATGACTAAGTCAGATAGGGAGAGATGGACAGAAGTGAGAGTTTTGGTGAAATTGTGCTGAAATGATGTCTAATTGACCCTCACTAAACTCCGCCCTCCTTGGTTACGGTTGCCAAGTCGGAGAAGCTTTACAGAACATCCCATTGGAATGAACTTGAGATTTCCATGAACAATATGATTTCTTTTTAGTAAAATTGTTGTTGTTTTTTTTTCTGAAATTAAAGGTCTACAGGATTCCCGATGAGGATGCATGTGTTTGACGTAGATACATTTAACAACTGTTCTGTTTCATTTAGAGCTGCAACTAATGATTATTTTGATAATCGATTAGTTGGCAGATTATTTTTTTGATTCATCGATTAATCGGGTTTTTTTTTATTATTATTATTTTTACTATTTTTATTGACAAAAAACACTTCCACATTCTTCCCAATGTCCTTCAAACAAACATGTCAACTGAATGCTACGAAAACAGTGCTTAATTTATTAGACCACCTGTCATAATAAAGAGAGAAAACAAATATTTTAGGAATCTGTCAAAAAAATTTAAAATGTTATTGTTATTTATTGGGCAAATAACAAAGTAGGCTAGTATTTATTCACATATTAACAAAAATGACCTCCTATGTCTTTCATAACAGCTTGCATTCTTGCTGGCATTGTTTATGTGCTTTTTGACTGTAATTGGGTATCTGAAAAAAATAACACTATAAAGTGCTTGACTATTTTTTTTCTGCCTTTTTTCATAGATAACAGCAATAATTATATAATTCAAATTATATAATAATTATATCATAGAATTAGAAATGGCCAACTACTGTTCCTAAAGAGCTTACGCATATTGGTGGACTAACCAATACAGGAAGCTAAAAAATGATTAAAATCACCAATACCATTAGTTTAGAGCAGCAGTGGCACAAACCTTACATAACCTGTTAAAAACCTTACATAAATTTGTTTAAAAAAAATTAAGCACTGTATATAGTGAATATAGTTTAAATCTCTACATTAAAAATTAAAATAATAAATATAATAAAGACGAATAAAAACATAAACGCAAGTGTTAACCAACAGGTAAGAGTAATTTTCTGCAGGAACACGCGTTGACTTTGATCACAGTCACGTCTTACTGTCATTTCTTTATCCTGTAAAAGGCGGTTACGAAGCGTCTGATATTTATAATCAGAATTACACGCTGTATCCCTTTACAGTTCCTACTCTCATAAAATGCGTGCACTACATGTTGACTTTTAAACCTTAATTTAACGTTCAACAACAGATATTTCAGCACAATGAATGTTTTTGCGCTGAGTATTAACTTAATTGTCTCTACTGTGTTGTTCCGTCTGCCTGACGCACGTGCCCGCTGCGCTGGCACTCATTCAGTAAAGATTTACTATCAGGACGGACCTTTTTGCAAAAATGGAAATGCTCGCATGAGTTTGTGACATTTACAGATAAGGATATGACCGTAAACTGAAAGTTTTTGCGCTGAGGACAAACATGCATCTGTCAAAGCGCCTGGCAGGGCGGTTAGCCATTACGCTAATGCATTAGCTTAAAGCTTAAAATAAAGAATTCTCATGTTTTGGGCAGCTTGGATCACGTACTTCTCCTGCAGCATCTCATTCGGTTTCCTCCATTATTTTAGATGCATTTTGTCCATAGAAATGCGTTATGCAGTGCTGTAATTTTGACACGACCGGCTGAAGTGGGACGTGCACTGTGGGCAGACCCGACTAATCGATAATGAGAATCGTTGTCGATAATTTTCATTATCGATAATAATCGATTTTATCGATTAGTTGTTGCAGCCCTAGTTTCATTAAACCAAAGATATCTCTGCTTATCTATATCAAACAAGACTTTAGTTGACTGATAAGCAGTTGTTCAGTTTCTGCGGGATTTTTAGATGTTAATGTGTTGTTCATGAGCATGTTTCGCTGAAAATGTTAATAGAAATTTCCAAGAGATGTCTGGGATGTTCTGTGAAGCTAACCGGGGGGGGAAGGCGGAGTGTAAGGAAGGGTCAATTGACTTGAAATTTTGATCTGTTATTTTGAATCTGTTAATTGAAACATTGGTGAACCTGTATGCAGGATTATTTTACCTCTCATTTGAAGTTGTCACCACGCAAGCTTTTCAACGCAACCCAAGCTCTGCATAAGCGTTCTTGAACCCTGGATAGAAAAAGGAGCAGTTCTGTAACAGTGAATGATTCTGAGGACACAGTGGCTCCTATGTGGCTCTGTGACCTCTGTGAAAATACATGAGATTGACCTTTACCGCTATGAGAATTAATAAGTAAAAGTTCTCTCCCATTCGCTATCCCTGTGCCACCAAAGGAAGTATAAAAAAAGCAGCTTGTTGGTGCTCAATCATCCTATTAATGGCCCATCCTAAATAAGTTAAAACTGTCAGCCTAACTCTGGATAAGTCTTGGCTAGTCTGGATTAGCCAAGACCTTAATAGGCTTTGCGAACACATATTTGCTCCATTGCTGATACTATAGCTGCTTTGTGTTAACCAGCGTCTCACTCTGTAAAAACAGCTTAGTCTAGAGAGTTCAGCTTTAAAAAATTGTGGTTATTAGCAGGGCTGGGTGATATTTCAGATATTCACAATGTATATTCAGTGATTTTCGGCCAAATTTGTGCTATCTTGTCTTGCAGCTCGGATGTACAAGAGCATTGTCTCTATGTGGCAATATTCCTGTGCTGAAATGTTTTTTCTTTGTTCATGCTTTCCCTGGGAATCAATCCCCTCTATGATCTACCTGTAGTCAAACAGTAGAGCATGGTGCTAGCAACACCAAGATCATGGGTTTGATTCCCACGAAATGCATGAACTGATAAAATGCAATGTAAGTTGCTTGTATAACAGTGTTTGAGCATTTTCTGATATTCTCTTACAAACCTTTTGAAGTAATTTTTATCATCTAGAGGTTTTTTATTTTAGTCCAGAAAATAATCCTGCTTGTGCCTTTCAGGGCAGGGCTGTTTTGAATCTGATTCAAGCTCGCATCCCCAATGCCTGTTTCATTTGGATCATCTCTTTGTGCCTTTAGTTTGCTTGGGCTACAGGCAGCAGGGCTCTACAGTGCGACCATTTCAGTCGCATTTGCGACTGAAAACTACTGCGTGCAACTATGAAAAAATATTTAGGAGCACCTGTGCGACTGACCCGATCAGCATACTGGTGTTTGCGCTGAGGGAGCTTCAAAGGTTTCTAACGTACTTACAACATGTATTTGCCGCGTTGAGTAATGTATCACAGACATATCCTCTCATTATAACAAACAAAGTGCAGACAGAGAATACATAAGAGATTCACTGTGCAGTGTAGAGAGCTGCGTTGATTATAATGGAGTTTAGTTAGATCGCGATGAACTAAGGAGAGTGACAGCTTGCAAATGTGATATTGATTTAATACAACAGTTCATTAAACAAGAAGTTAATATTAAGTGACTTATATTGTCTGACTAAAACACTATTGCCTTATTTTGCTCTATTTCGTCAATAAAAATAGTTTCAGACAAAGTAACATCTGAGCCGCTGCGCATCTCCATTCAAACACAGCGGTGTTTCGTTTATGAATGAACTGCGTTTTTAAATGAATCTAGTGAGTCAATGATTCAATTAGCCATTCATAAAGACAGTCAGATGCTTCGTTCCTGAATGAATCAGCCGTTCGAACGAATTAAACACAATAAACGTCAATGTTAAAAAAAAAAACTGCGTATTTATACCGATTCCATACCACGTATTTGAGCTTTCCTATAGCTCAAATATTAGAGCAACGACAAGATCATGGGTTCGATTCCCAGGGAAAGCAAGACCTGATCAAATGTAAAAAACTGTAACTTGAATGCAATGTAAGTCGCTTTGGATAAAAGCGTCTGCTAAATGCGTATGACATATGACATACGCATTTGACATACTTTTGATAAATGACATACTTTTAATAAAATTAGAAAAATTCCATTGCAACGGTAAAAACAAAATTCCCTGTAAATCACTTTGAGTCAAATATCACCTCGTAATAGGAAGGTAAATTTTTTGATCAGAATTTTTGATTATTGATTAGAAGGTGCTCCTAAATTTTTGACCGTGCTCCTAATTTTTTTTTAAAATTAGGAGCACAAGCGCTCCTAAAATAAAAAGTAAGCGTAGAGCCCTGAGGTAATGCAGATTCACTGTTGAATTCAGTGAAATGTAGAATTTGTCCTATTTTTGAATGACTTTCATTGCACACTTTCACACTGAAACATACTGGGGCAGTGTTCTATTTTCAATGGTCTGCAAAATGGAAAGCAAGTGTACTGGATGCATTGATTTAAATTAACAGGACACACATTTTAATTGCTGATTTTCTCTTCTGAGCTCACTGGCTTAATAATTGTTTAAATGTTATTGCAAAAAAAGTGCATTATTAAAGTTAAGTTTATGAATTTCCTGCTGTCTACGCTCAGCGCTCTAGTAATGTGCTGTGTATTGTTTGAAAGCTCAGAGTTTTTATGTAGCTGTGACCTTTTGAACTGAAATCTGGATGTTATGTCATTCACAATGTGAGATATTAAATCATTTCAGTTGCACAGAGAAACATATTTTCTGTATGACCTCTGAAAACAAAGTAGTGTTGTGTTTTTAGCCTTTAACCAACCTTAACAGTAGAGATTAAGAGATTAGGCCTGCTTCTGGAGATGTAACTGACTAAAGGTTTGTTAGGCCTGCAAAAAATATAGGAAACAGGCTATGATATGTTTTTAATAAATAAGAAATTGGAAGTGTTAAAATATGCTGGTCTACTTCCCTGCAAGAGGTTAGTCTGTGTCATTTAGCTTCTCGGATCTTCTCAGAAGTCTTTGGTTCTACACATTCAAAAGTTTGGTAGCAACAAAACACCTATGCATATGCATAACTTAGTAGTGTAGCCATATCACTTAAGCATGATTGCTCATTTAAGAAATTCCCGGAGATTCCTAATTATGTAATCAAGAAGCATTCAAAAATATGCTATATCTTGCTGTCATCTTATGGGATCCAGGTATGAGATCTTCACCAAGTTGTAATCTCATGCATGCTCTCAATTATGGAGATGTTCTCCTGATGATACAATCCTACTGTTAATGTGAACAGTGTGTTTTATGAACCATGTTTTATGAGATGCTTTCACCCATGCCACCTTAACATAAATTAACAAGCATGTCGTAATGGATTTAATGGACTGTTCATTATTGTATACTGTATATTGCTATCGTATGGACATAAGATGTTTGGCCCAGTTCAAATTTTGTTCAGAAGTCATTCACAAACTCGTTGTTCTAGTCATTGTATTTTAACTCGTCCTAATCCGCTTCTTCACCCATTTGACCCCCACTCGGTAAAGAGTTCGTTTTGTCCAGCTTCTCGATGGCTTAGTTTGACAGGGCCATGACTTCCTGCCAGTGCCATTCATTTTGTGTCTCGCTTCACTGAGCTGGCCGCTCCACCCTTTCCCGCTGTCCATGCGGTCTGTGTTGCCTCTGGTCTGCCCTGAAGCCCTTATCAGGCTATGGAAGGACCGGGTGCACTGGGCCTTGTCACTCTCTGTACTTGGTCAAAACAGATTAAAGCTAGAATTTGTCCCCCAAAATGAAATATCCTCTGTTGGAATGGACAGTATTGTAGAAGTGATTCTGGTCTGTAACTGGTGCAGAGGTTCTTGCACTGGGCTGCATATTTTTCTTGCTAGTTAATGGTTTGATGTGAGCAGTTGTATAAGGGTCTCTGGTGAGGTACTCGCACTATTCTGGCTTGAACCTTGGAAGATTTTATAAAGAGGAGTTGAATGACCGCTGCAGCGTGTCATGTTTTAAACATCAATCCCCAATCAAGCATGCAACACCGCAATTGTGTTATTTTAGTATTATTTACATATTATAGTATTTATTCATATTTTGAATTAGCTTTTTTTTTATTTTCAGTTTAATTTTAATTTCTGTAACTTTTTAGTACTTTTATTATTTGTTTTCATTTCTTTATTTGTAGTTCATTTCTATTACAATTTTTAAATACTTCCATTTAGCTTTTTATGTCAGTTTTAGATTTTGCAATTTTAGTACTTCAACTTAAACTTTATTTCTGTTAGTTTCCAAGGCAACATTTCTAATTTTAGGTCATTCGGCTAATATTTATTTTACTTCAGAGACAGAGAGTGTGAGGCTATTTATCAATGTGATTAATAAAATTGTATTTATTTAGTTAGTAATTTTTTTTGGTTATTTATATATTGTCTCTTTTTCAGTGCTTTTTGACATTGTTTTCTTTAGTTTTTCTTTTGTGTCCTGTTTGTAATTTCTTAGTTTAAAGAAATAAACTAATTCTAGCCAAGAGGTCAATCTATGAAGTTTAGATCCTCTGTTGGTCACAAGTCTTCCTGTCGTACAGGTCAGAGTTTAAACTTCAGTCTGCAGCAGAAGTTGAAATTTTCATTCTCCTACGTTTACATGCATATGAGTGGAGCACAATGTGTAGTTTCACCGTGTCTTTGCGCTAAACCTTTTACTTTACTAGGTTGGCCAGTGTCACAGATAAATGTGAACAACAAAACCAGGCGATTTGATTTGAGCTTTTTATGCACCAAAAATGGCCTGGTGATTTGGTGTGAGTTTGCATTGTTGACAGCATGTTAGCATTGGCAGGAGTTGTTTTGGAGTGCTCTGTTCCTGGCTGCCCTACTGAAGATTAAACTTCGCTTCTGTCGGCCACATCATGTTTCAGTAAGGGCCTTGGCTTCTACACACTTTCACTTTCAATTGTGGTGCTCCCAGGACACATCTGTCTTGTTTTTTTCATACGCAGTCCTTTAACGAAACCCTGCTTTGTTTTCAGAGCAACACTTGAACTGTTCTCCGATCAGTCACCGTCCCTCTTTCCACGCCCTCCCAAGCAAGGCTTTACGGTGGTTTCCATGGCCAGTGCAAACAAGAGGATTTGCACTTTGGACTTCCACCTAGCAGGTGACGAAACTCTTGGCCAATGTGCGCATCAGGTGTCTGCGCAGGGCTTTTGTTTGATTGCGACCCACCGTCGCAGGGCATAATGGATAAATGAACGTGCTGTGACATCCGTCATGATCAAATAAGGCAGTGCAGTCATGACTGTGCCTCTGTGACGAGCCGCTGTGACAGGCCCGTCTAGAGCTGGAGGGTTGCTTCCTGTCACTACTGTCCATGTTAGGAGAGCTGATAGACCGAGTTTATCACAGAACCACCCGCTTTCTCTCCTTGGAGAGCGATGGATCTCTGCTGGATTCTAGTGCCAGTCATTGAGATGATTTTTCATTTAATCACTACCAGGAACTTGGATACTCAATAAAAATCTCCAAGATTCACATTTATGCTGCAGCTAAATGCATTGCGGCATTATGATGTTTTTGTCAGCCGATTCAATCTGTTTGACTGTCTCAGCCCTCTGTCCACATGAATACAATATTTCAAGAGTTTTCTTTGCATTTTAGCCTTACGTCCAGCAGAGTTGAGCAAATTTCAGAATTGAACAACTGACTTGCTTTCATGTGAATTTGAGTTGAAATGACCACAGCACACAGGATGTTGAATTGGGATTTGTATTCAAATGACAGGAAGTGGAATTTATTGAATTTCAAGAGATTCAACAGCCATTTTAGAAAGTGAAAGGGATTGTTCATCCAATAATGTAAATTCTGTCATCATTTACTCTCATGTCTTTCCAGATATGTATGACGTTAGTTTTTTTTTTATAGAATGAAAATGAATGGGTTCAATGTTGTTTGGTGAGTAAACATAAGGATTAAAAGAATTATAAAATCTTCAAACATCAGGCCTTTTACATTTTTCTTTTAAATAAGGCTGTCAAGCCAACTTTCAGTTTGTCTTGACAGACTTTCCTTTTTCTTGCTAAGAATTACATTATTGGGTTTGATACATTTCAGTAAATTGTAATTCATTATAATTTGCCTTGTTTAAATTCAAATCTCAATTCTGTATCCTGTTTGCTACGTCAGTTCAAATTCTGGAATTTAATTGGAATATACAAACCACTTCTGAGCGCAGTGTAACACTGGAAATCAAGGTTTTTAAAGATAGCTTCAAAAGTGAAGACTTTACAAAATTCTGACATTTTTGGACAACAGTGACATCATGAACACAGTTTGTTTATAAATATTGAGCATGCTTGAATCTAGGGCTGTGCGATATGACGATTTTTGATCGTGGACGATAAAAATGTTTCCACGATTTGCTTTTGGAGAAATATCGTAGTATCGTGCTACAGCTTACATTCTATCAATTACTGTTCTGGCGCCTCTGTACCAATATACTGTACAACGCCACATACATTCACATCAGTGTTAACTCAGTGGTAGAGTTACTTTTACGGGACACTGCACTTATTTGCAATCACAAAAGTGCATTATTTGCGTGTGTTTTAAAGCCTTGCCGGTAAACGTTTCATTCAGGCGCTGGTCTGACGTGCGCTTTTTCTGAGCCCGTACACCTGAAGCGTGGGCACTAAAAAGCCTAACAGCGCCTGATTACTGAACTAAGTTATCTTTTGCGCTAATACTGTCAAAATACACAAGGTTTAAGTATAGACTCAGCTGGTTATGTCTAAAATGAAAGTAAACAGTTCATACAAACGAATGCATGCCTGTATATTAGATGCGTGCAGGTCTTAAAGGGACAGAACTAAACATGCTGCCGACTGTCATTAAAGGGATAGTTCACCCTAAAATTAAATTTCTGTCATTATTTACTCACTCACATGTCCCAAATCTGTATTAATTTCTTTCTTGTGCTGAACACAAAAGAAGATATTTTGAAGAATGTGGGTAACCAAACAGTTGCTGGTCCACATTGAATTTGATAGAAGGAAAAAAATAGTATGGAAGTCACTGTGGACCAGCAACCGTTTGGTTACCCACATTCTTCAAAATAGCATTTATGTTCAGCAGAAGAAAGAAATTCATTCAGGTTTAAAACTAATTTTGAGTGAGTAAATGATGGTATAAATATAAAACACTATGACAGAATCGACAGAGAGATGACAGAATTTTTATTCTTTAATGTTAAAACAAAAAAAACGCAAAGAGAAAAAAATATCTCGCTACTCTTGACAGAAAAAAATAATACAGCTGCTTTAATAGGAATCAATCTATATAGTGTTTTATTTTTGTATTTGTTCATTCAATTTCTTGAATGCTCCTGCTAAATATGCCTATTGTACCTGAAAATAAAGCACTGTTTGTTTTATTTGTATGTGTATTTGTAATGTGTATCTTTGTTCTTATTTTTAATAACAAAGATAAAATAATGACAAAGAATTTTTATCTTCGTCCACTTTGGCCTAAATATCCACCATTCTTTTTTATATTTTGTTACCTTGAAAGGCTTTATCTTTATAACAGGGAAATTATTTTGGCTGCACTGCTCAGACAAAATAGTAAAACTAACATGACAAAAAATCGTGATATTTCTAAAAAAAAAAAATCGTGATATGATATTTTTGCCATATCGTCCACCCCTACTTGAATCTGACAGATAGTTTTAGACTGTGATAATGGACGCCAGGTTGTTGTTTTTTTTTTTTTTGTTTTTTTTTTTGTCAGCTGTTGTAGGTTTGATGACATTTATTGTGGTTTGTATGTTTGTTTGACATCAGGAAAAAAGGAACTTCAATTGACATGTGCTTTGTGGCACAGTTTCAGCAATTCCTTGCCAAGCATAATCATGTCAACATTTGTATTATTACATGGACTAACTGTAGGTGTGGACAGGATTTTTTTTTTGTGTGTCCACAATTATTATTTTTACTATATATTTACTTTTTTTTTTTTCAAGATTTATTTTTGCCATTTTATGCCTGTTTATTTAGATAGGTCAGGAAGCGAAGTGAGTGAGAGAGAGGGGGATGGGATTGGGGAAGGTCTGCGAGCCTGGACTCGAACTCGGGACTCCCAAGGTGCAACGGCGGTGCAGGTCAGTGCGCTGCCTACGAGCGCTCATCAGTGCTGACAGAATACTTTTTTAAAAATAAATAGGCTACATTTTCATGCATCTGTGGAAAAGGTCTCAAATCTACCCTCACAAAATTTGCCCTAGCATTTTTTAATATTTATCCTCCCTCCATTCACTCTCCTACCGGTCCTTCAAGGCCTGTATCAGAATTTTGCATGACAGCGGGCAAGTGGAATCCTGAAGTGTCCCTAACGGTAGGTGATCTACTCTTTAACGAGGCTGGATTTTAATTGGCTGCGATTCCCTGCTGTTACTCTTGCATAAGCAGCCCCGCATCCTAACCGGCCTATAGAGAGCGCTGTTGTCTGAATGCACATGCTGCCACACATAGCGCCTAGAGCCAAACGGGGCCAGGTGGTCTCGGAGGAGAGCTAAGTGAAAGCGAAGCGATGCAGGCTGTGGTGCCTTGCCCTCATGATGCTCGGAGAAATTTGTGAATACTTTCATCCCAAACCTGCCTTACAGTGAGATTTCTATGTAAAGAGTCTCATTTTCACTGACACACATGTATTTATAGACATATTCTCTGTTATCCTTGATGAAATTCTTCAAGGAGGTTAACTGACCTGAGTTCGTCCGCTGCTCCCCCTGTGGCAGTATTTATAGAACAGGTGCCATTCTCCAACAACGTCACAGAGACCTGCAGGGATGGATGGCACACTCATGTCATTCTTTATTGCTCCCTTTCTTTTCATCATTTTTCTTCTGCTTAAGCTCAGCCACTTTATACGACAAACAGAAATTGGGTGGCCAAAAAAATATGACTGTATGGTGACCATGTATCTAATTGTACACAGCAAACCTTGAATGGCCTTTCCTGTCAGCCATGTTGCATGCATACACACTTTTCCTTTTCTTATCCTTGACACATTTAACAGATCAATTTCCTCACAAAGTAGGCCAAAGAAACGCAAGCCCACTAAAGTGAAAGAACAGATGAGAGAATGGGAGCTTTTAGCGAGTAGATGTGGAATACAGGCAATCTCCTTGCCATCTCATTGGTAGCAAATGTGCGGTTTCTAGTTCGCTGACGCTTGATCGCAGATGATCGACTATAAATGTGCTCACATTCCAGTCATTTTAGTATAATGCAGAAATTGAACTTAGCATGATTTGCCTCTTTGTTAATCATTAGCTTATTGCTGGTGTAATTTGAAGGATACTCTGTGTTCATCTACAGGTTTGATGGCAAGGCCTATCAATCATCTGGTTACCAGGGTTGTGCTTCATTCAGAATTGAATTGAAAATGGCTTTTCTTGTTCAGTTTCTGAATTAGATTTTGAATTGAGGTAGAAAACATGCAGAATTGTCAATTCAATTTGAATGTATATGTAAAATTAAAATTGTTTAAAATTCAAAGAAATGATGTATCTGCAGTTTGTAATTAAAAAAGCAAACTTTGTCAATACGAAGTTGGAAAGTTGGCTTTATAAAACCTGGTAAGTTAAAGTCCCACCTTTAAAAAAAAAAAATTGTTTAGTTTATACATTTTATTATTTATATGATGTTTCGTCATATTTAATAAATTCACTGTGATGTTACATAGTTGAAGAACACTGAGCATTACCTGTATTCACTTTCTTTGAATTTCTATTCAGTAAAGTCCACTTCCTGTTATTGTAATTCAACGTCCTTTGTGTTGTGGGAAGTTCAATTTAAATTACACTTATGAACTGAAAGGAGCCAATTCTGCAATTCTGAATTTTGCAAATTCCTGCTGATTTCCAGCATATGTTGTGTTTTGGATGCTGATCTCCAGCAATGAATGTAGGTGCAAGGAAAATATCATTTTCTTCACTATTTTTGTCTTGTTTTCCAGTAAATATAACATTCAAACTAAATGCATTTACTTGAGAAGCAAAACAACCAAAATGCAGAAACTATTTGCCAGCGGGGTTATTAGGTTTATTTTTCTTACCCCGTTGGATTTTTTCTTATTATTTTATGCATACAGATCACTAAATTATGCTTGAATCCTCTGAAAATCAGACTTATGCAAGTTTGATTCTTAATTAAATTAATCATGTTTTAAAGATGTTTAGATATGTTTACAGGTAAGCCAAACATCTTAGTTTTTTGCTGGTCCAGTTTTAACTAGTGCAGACAGGCATTAATTTTTTAACCACATCTCTTGTTGGTAATGCTTTCACATTGTCTTAAAGAATGAAGCGTCGATTCAGGGTTTTGTTTATATGTCGGTTACTGTTCTTCTTCTTTGTAGAAGGGAAAGACTTCTTTAATTGTTATTGGCTCTTTCCCTGCAGCATTTCCTGTTTTCCTGTAGTAGCATTGAGGCATGGAGCGTCCCTGGTTTTCAGCATTTCCCTCCGTCACTCATAAAGAGAACAGAGGGAGCGGGAGGCGACGCTACCAGTCGACAAGTAGCCACTTATTAACATTACATTCCATCCAGACAGCAGCTTTAACTAGGAATCATAAGGCAACTAGTGTGAGGAACTGCATACTTTTGAGAGATGACAGACACCTCCAAAATGAGCACTTTTTTTAATGCTGGTATAATAGTCTTTGGGTACATTAATAACCTATTAAAAATTAGCCAAGATGTTTTTTTGGACATTATGTCCGCCTGACATAAGAGCAATTGTGCTTGTATACATTAAATGGTGCTTACACAAATTTCTCAAAGTTTCACCAACTCATTTTGGCCTCTTGAGAACTTTGTTTTAGAAAGTTCTACTGCAAATTCTATTGATTTATGGGATTGTAGAAATATGGCTATGCATTATGTTGTCAGGCAGGGTGTGTCTGTGAAATCATGCTCATATTATTATGGTGGCATTCTGTTTAAAAATAAATCCACATCATCTGGACATGTTATTTGTGTAAATGATTAAATAATTAGTTTTTTTTTTTTTTTCAACCATATAGCAGCACACTCAAAACCCCTCAAAAACAGCTTGTGGTAGTGACTTTTGTGTGATCAAGCACCACTAACATTTTCTTCAAATACTATTTGTCTTATGTTTTGCTTGTCTTGATTTTTGTTTTGTTATGGAGTTCGACAGCAATCATATGACTCTAGAGATTATTTTTTGTGCTTATTAGTTTGTCTTTCTGTTCATCGGTTTGAAGCACATAATCAAGTGTCAAAGGTCAGAAGCATGTTGAAGTTTGAATTTTGGAGGGTTTTAAATGTGTTTAAATGTGTCTTCGTTGCATGCAACCAACTGTAAGTTAATGGTAGTACAAGAATGAACTAAAAGAGCTTATGGGCATCAGGTTTGTAGGTAATGCTTTTAAATCTGTAAAATAAAATTAAAATAGGTGAAACTGGTAACTCATTGTTTAACATTGTGCATCAATCTCAATGACTGATGCGCACACATTCATTCTCATGTTTTGCAGACTAAAAGTCGTATTTTATGTATTTTAAGACACCTCTGTGAAGTTGACCCCCCACCCAGCACAAAACATTGGCAAAATAGTCTCAATCGTTTGTGCTCCGTTTGTGCTGTAAAAATGTTCGTGTGCTTCATTTGTGCTGGTTTGTGCCGGTGTTCTGTCGATTTGTGCTACCCTGTCAGATTTTGCTACCTCCCATTAAAACAGTAGGTAGCACAATTTGACAACGAAAAATGCTACCTGTTAAATTATGATTTATTAATGTCTACACCAACCACAACCCTAAACCTACCCTTACAGTAATGCAAATACAGTAATTATGTGTTATATTCGCGTTTGTGTCTAGAAGGGATACAGCTACCGGAAACCAACCATAAATAATATTTTCTACCTATTAGATTGTGTTTTATTAATGTCTACACCTACGCCAACCCTAAACCTACCATTACAGTAATGCTGATAGATTAAATACTGCTGTTCAGCGTGAGAAAAATGATACAATATTGACGTGCGCGTGCGCAGTAAGCCCTGGTAGGAAAATCTGACGGGTAGGATAAAATGTCAGGACACCGGTAATATTTTAGTTTGTGTTCCTTCGGTTTTTAAAATATTAGACATTGAATTGTAGGCGATGACGTCACTCAGCCCCCCACATGCTCCAAATTCACGGTCTTGTTTGTTTTTGCTCCATTTGTGCTGGTTTGTGCCGTAAAAATTTTAATTTGTGCTGCTTCACTTTTTTTAGATAGGCTGTTAAAATATTATTTAGTGATCATTCTGAGGTCATGCTCCTAATTTACCCCAAATAGTCTTTGTTTGTGCTTCATTTGTGCTGGTTTGTACCAGTAGTATTTCTGTTTTTACTACTGCAGGGCTCGACATTAACGCTTGTCCGGGACAAGTGAATGTTTTGGACGGGCAAGTGAAAGAGAAATTTACTTGCACAATCGGACAAGTAACTTGAAAAAGTCAATACCAAAAACAGTAATGACTGCCTTTATTTATGATATAGCCTTTGTTATAGGGGTGTGCGATATATATCGTTTGCGATAATTTCGTAGTTGTTGTTTTAACGAGTGTATTGCAAGAATCAAACAAAACACACCTACAGAATGCACGCATACATTACGTAAAGTTGTCTAGGTTAGACTAGCGCACGTGCGTTCTTTCACTGCATGATTCAGTATTACAATGCATGAAGAATGATCAGAAAATTCAAGATATGGGAGCAGAAAATGTATATATTTATATAGTTTCATATAGTTTCACACGAAGATCGAGCGCCATTTTGTTTTTTGTTTTTTTGCTCCAAAAACCATCATGATTACAAATGTGATTTTATGCAACAGTTCAATAAACAAGAAGTTAACATTAAGAGACTTGCGTTTCTAGACATCATATTTCCTGTTTCTGCTCTGTTTCACCAACAAAAATAATTCCAAACACAGCCACAGCGCTGTTTTGCGTCTCTGAGCAACATGACGGCGTTTCGTGCCTGAATGAATCAACCGTTTAAATGATTCGGTTCAGTCGCAATGACTCACTTATAAACAATGACTTGATGCCACCTACTGGTGGTTTTAATTTCACATTTACAGTATCTTTTCATTTTTTAAATAATTTCAAATATCAGTATTCAGCGTTTTATGAATCAAAACATCATTTATTCATTTGTAACTGCAGATTAAAGCATTCCATGTCCCTCAGAGCTGCATTAAACAGTGGGTAAATACAGTATATCAATTCCACTTCAGATGCAGCTTCTGTGTTTCCTCTGCATTGCAAGATGAGTTTTGTTGATACTGATTTAATTTGTTTGGTAACAGCCCAAATGTCGTCTTATACTAACTGTCTGATTAAATTGAACTAATTAAAAAATTAAAAATTTAAGTTTGAAAATTCATATATATAAAAAAGAAGTAAATATTAGCATTTTATTTTTAAGTTTAATGTAAAATGATTATATTTGTAATTAACACTCCTTTTTATTTTAAAATATAACCGTGTTATCACACTTTATTATTTTATTTAAAAAGAAAAATCTAACTAAATAAACTAAATGTGTTTTGTATAACTACAATAAATAATTATATTTATATATATTTATAAAAAAAATAAAATAAATAATAAATTCTTTCCGGGCAAGTAACTTTTATACTAATTTGTCATTTACTTGTCCGAAGGACAACCACATGAGAATCCTTAATGTCAAGCCCTGTACTGTCTTTTTTAACAGCACAGTTGAAGTAATAAGGTAAAATTCAAATGGCAAACCAAATCACATGAAATAGTTGCAGTCACTTAATTGTTAGTAGCCGTATTCGTTCAATTAGGCTAATTAAACGAGAAAAAAAATGACTTAGGCCTATTTCATTGTCTTTACAAAACCAAAACAAAAAATAACAAAAATAAATAAATAAAATAAAGACTTGATATACATAGGCCTATTTTCGTTTCTGTGCACAAATAAAACATGCAATAGCCTACTGGCCTATACTTTTGCGTTCATTCGTTTTTCCTTTTTTAACCATGACGAAAAAAATGAAAAAAAGAACGGTTGTTATATTTTTAAATGCCATCCTGAAAACCAAATTTGAAATTAGAACCTTACACACAAAATGCTGCCAAAAACAAAAATATTACCAGCACAAACAAACGAGATTATTTGGGGTAAATTTGGAGTATGTAGGGGGCTGAGTGACCTCAGAATGATAACTATTTATTTTCTAAAAAACTGAAGCAACACAAACAAATTTTTTAAGGGCACAAACGAAGCACAAAGAAAGAAGACTATTTGGGGTAAATTTGGAGCATGACCTCAGAATGATCACTAAATAATATTTTATATATAATAATAGCCTATCTAAAAAAAGTGAAGCAGCACAAACAATTTTTTATGGCACAAACCAGCACAAATGAAGCACAAACAAAGAAGATTATTTTGAGTGAATTTGGAGCATGTGGGGGGCTGGTGACATCATCGCCTATAATTCAGTGTCTAATATTTTAAAAACCGAAGCAGCACAAACGAAACACAAACGATTGAGCCTGTTTTGAGTGAATTTGGAGCGTGTGGGGGGCTGGTGACATCACCGCCTATAATTCAATGTGTAATATTTTAAAAACCGAAGCAGCACAAACAGAACTTTTACTCGCACAAACCAGCACAAACGATTGAGCCTGTTTTTGGGTGAATTTGGAGCATGTGGGTAGCTGATTGACCTCAGAAAAAAACCATGAAATATTATTTTAATATCTTAAAAACTGAAGCAGCACAAACAAATCTTTTTACGGCACAAACGGAGCACAAACAAACAAGGCCATTTTTTCGTGAATTTGGAGCAATTTGGAGCAATTTGGACGGCTGGGTGACGTCATCGCCTATATTTCAATGTCTAATATTTTAAAAACCGAAGCAACACAAACTAAAATATTACCAGCACAAACGAAGCACAAACGATTGAGCCTGTGTTGGGTGAATTTGGAGCATGTGGGAGGCTTAATGACCTATAAATATTTTAATATCTAAAAAACCAAAGCAGCACAAACTAAAATTTTTACAGCACAAACGGAGCACAAACGATTGAGACTATTTTGCCGACGTTTTGCGTTGGGTGGGGGCCAACTTCACTGAGGTTTTTAAGACGTCTGTTAGGCTCTCCATTACTGCATTTAATTGATCATAAATATAGTAAAAAAAAAATGAAATATTATTGCAATTTAAAATGTTTTTTTCCATTTGAATTTATTCTTGCAAAGGCAAGGCTGAATTTTCAGCTGCCTTTACTCCACATGATCCTTGAGAATGTGCTCCGATTTGGTGCTCAAGAAGTAATGATTATTATGCTCTATGTTAGCCAACTTCATATTGGTAACAAATCAGGAGCCCATATTTCTGCGTTTTTGATCCATGGAATTTTTTGTTGTTGTTAAAAAAAACATACTTGAAATGTTTTATTGGCTGAACGTTTCAGTCATGTGACATCCAATATTGCATCTCAGCAGAATAAGATCCATTACAGCCCGTTTTAATGCATGTTTATCAGTCAAGCTTTGAGACTTGTTGGCCTTTAGGAGAAAGTTTACCGCAGCCAGTGCTATTCGAGTTCACAGTCAAATAAAATAACTGAGCACTTCCTTTTTGAATCATGTAAACCTCAGTAGGTAATCTCTACCGCTCATGCAAATTCTGTGGTTGCTGTTTATCTGATACGCTCACCTCAAACAGCTCACTTCAGTTACAACATGCTGCAAATGGCCTACTGGCTAGATTTATATGCTTTCCAGGAGCAGCCGTGTCACTTCCCCCTCACGGTCTGGGCGTCTGCAGTGATTCAAACCTGCGCTGACCGTAGGATCAGTGCAACGTACGCAGGAGGGAGCGCAGTGGACGTGGGTGCAGCTTGTTGTGAGCTCATGCTGCTCAATGCAGGAAACGCTTTATTAAAACGGAGCCGCATTTGCCGCTAGACCCCAGTTTTGGGGAGATTTTTGACCAAATCTCTCTGTTTCTATCTCTCCTCCTTTTCCCAGCATCATCTCCTCGCTTGACTGCAGTGAAGTGATAAGATACAAGTCCTGTTGTTTTATACGTACACTCAGAGATTGACGTGGTGGTTTGTAGCGGGGGGAGGGGGTTTGGCCTGTTGCTATGGCAACAACACAGTTTCTCGGCTCCGTCCGCCCACGTGGTGCTCGCCGTACGCGTGTTGGCCTCTTTCCCCCCCACACATAACCGCACGGTTTCAGGCCGGTCTGAAAAATGAGACTCCTGCAGGACTTGAGGGACAGTTGTACCCTAGATTAGAGTGACTTTTCTGGCTCGCACGCTCAACTGCTGCCAGCGTCACTGGTATTATACGGGCCACTCGTGCTGGGCTGTAGCCCGAGGTGCCGCCATATCCTACATCCCAAACTGCTCTCTTATTTCCACTGTTCTTGGAGTAATTATTGGGCCTGAGAATTGGCAAGTGGTTTTGGGATGCTGTTCAGCCCAGATTCTGTGAGTTTTCCCTGATTAATTTGACTCGGTAATGGTGAGTGTTAAAGAGGACGAACATTGTTGAACTAGAATGTACTGCTGTCAGAGTTTTGAGATCCAAACATTGACATAAGTATGTTGCTGAACTACAAACTAAAATTCATATATTCGCAAGTATATTTTTATACAGAATATGTTATGTGTACTACTGTGTGTGTAACAGTGCACAAACATGACGGTTCGGTATGCATGCAGAGGAAGAGAGATTCCGCAACAACGCTTAGCTGCCCGCAAATGCACCTGCCTATAAATCGGCCTAATTTGCAGCACAATCGGCCGATGCTGATTAATTAAAAAATGCCAAAAATCGGCCGATTAATCGGCCAGCCGATCAATCGGTTGACCTCTAGTTTGGTATGGTTTTGTTACAGCAGTGGGAAAAACTAAAATGTTTTTATTCTTTTTTTCTTTTTTTTTTTTCTTTATTAAACAGTGGTTTACTGAACAAATTGCTCCTTTTAAATAAAATAAATTCAATTATAATTAAAATATTCTTGGATAAAAATCTACTTCAGCTTATGCTCTAAACTATAGGGAGCTCTTTTACTTTACTGTTAACAACAGAGCCCAAACTTAAACGTAATTACTGTTTATTTTTAAATATAAAAATTAACACTCAACAAAAATGTATGCAAACATGTAAATTGCACATAATGCAGTATTTAAATTAACTTAATTATAAAATTTCCATTTGTTGTTGAAATATTCATTTACACAGTGGTTGTCATAGCTTGTTTCATAATAGATTTATTTAAACATACATTAAATAATTAAGACATCACTAACAGGTAAAGTAAAATGTAATGAGTATATAGACTAGGGGTGGGAATCTTAAGACACTTCACGATCCGATCCGATTCTGGGAGTCACGATCCGATTCCAAAACGATTCTTGATCTACATTTTTTTCCCCCAATTAATTCTTCTGCTGTGCAAATACATCTTTACAACTTTACATCTTAACCAAAATTGCAGTTTCTATGCTTGTTGTTTATAGTTGGATTCTCCGTGTGTCAGTACTGCCATCTTAAAAATAGGGGTGTGAATCTTGGTTTCACGATTCAATTCAGTTACAATTATCATTATCAATTCAATATCACGATGCGTCACATTCTCAGTTTTCAGTATTACTGCACATGGCTACATTTTCATATAAATTTTAAATCAAATTTATTTTTTATTTTTTTATTATAGAAGCAGGCTACTTTTTAAAACAATTACTTATTTAAAATAAGTGTTCTTTAAGTATCCGAAAGTTTACAGACAATAGTTATGAGTTTTTCTTTTTTTTATTGCCGTTTGATTATTACTGATGAGATAATAGACAGTGGCAGCTTTAACAGGCTGTATTCACACTAATGCACAGATCTATTTTGATATATCAGATGTTTTGTCCTGCTCTGAAAACATAACTGACTGTGTGTAGCCTACATGAATTTCGTATAAAAGTATTCGAAAATGCAAGTGCATTTAACCGCAGCCGCAATCGAGCTTCAGGATAAACAAACACAAAGCGCACGTGAAAGTCTGTCAGTGCGCGAGTTTCATGCATCTAATAGTACTGCATTCCAAACGGTATAAATGAAAGCATATCTAAAGAAAACACAGCGGGTGGAAGAACACACTGTCAAGCAATGTGCACGTGTCTCACAGCGCAAATTCTGTGCAGTGAAGCCCGCCGCGTCTCTAGCGCACACACGTGCCATATGTGGGGTAAAAAAAAAACAAGCTATAATATAATTATAGCTATAATTTTAACAAGCTAAAATATTCAATCGTTGAAGAGAGAATTGCGATGCATCAAAGAATCGATTTTTTTCTCCCACCCCTAATGTAGTCTAATATTTCTCGAATTTTCTTCTCTAGACTTAATTTCTCTAGCAAACTAATGAGCTGTGGACACTGATGACTTGCCTGAGGTTAATGAAATACTATGTGATTTAGTTTACAAGCTGTTTTATTGATGTATTTCTGCAGTTGATACACTGATTGAGCAATTAAATGAGGCATGAGATATTCATTCATGTTTATTTCGCATTAAAACTAGTCACAGTACAGAGATGGCACAGAGATGTCTTCGGTGTCACATGATCCTTCAGAAATCTTTCTGATATTAACATTTCTTAATATTATCAATGTTGAAAACACTTGTGCTGATTAATATTTTTGTGGAAACTGATACATACTTTTTAGGCTTCTTTGAGTCATTGTCAGTCATTGTTTTGTAACTTAACATTGTTAGTATTCCCGTCCCTTGACTTCTGACATTAACCGTTTTTGGTTCTGGTTGAAGACTAGGGTTTAGAAATTGTTTGAATTTTTTCTTCTTGTATGGCTGACTGAAAATACTTTTATGGTGCTGTGTGAGTGTAATTCACCATTTACTGTCATTGGGGTGAGTAAATTTACAAAATTGATAAGTCAACTGATAAGTCGCGTATCTGCTTCCATTGACATATTTTTTGCTCTGTCATAACTGTACTTTTCTTTCCCCCATAAAAAGTAAAAACATACGCTTTCCCTCCCATGATGTCCTCCAACTGAGCCGCGCGTCCAGTCGTCGGGTCCTGTGTTTAGTTTTGTAAGGGAACTGAAGCCGAAGCGTGACCGCAGGCCTGCACCGTACCGGCTGGAGACTATAATAGCTGTCCCCTTATTTCTAGGTCGTTTCAAAAAATAGCATAGAGAAACATTTGAGTTATAAATATGCCTAATACTGGACGAGGAGGAAGGCTGGCTGTTCAGAGCTAAACGACTGATTTAAGAGGAGCGGCTGTCTGTCCTCGTACACAAAGCAGAAGGAGAGAGGAAGCGAGAGGACGGAGATAACAGCAGCCCGGCTGCTTGAAGGGTGGAGTGTATGTTGGGGGGTGTTGTAATCTTGTGACAGGGTCACGAGAAATAAATCAGACGCTTTAAATTATTCTATTTCTTTTCCTCGGCTCGTCTAGGAAGGGTTTAGAGGAGGAACAGCTCGCTTCATGAATGAACGAGTGTGTTTAGAGCTCAGTCGGAGGAAACACTATATTTAATTTGATGTGAACGAAAACAGCACTGTGAGGGACAGAAGTACAGTCCGTTCAGTGTCATACTGGCCTGAGGTCATGTCTAAAATCGCCACATTTTAAGTCAACGATTAGTCTGTGACACAAAGCCACTGGTCAAAACCTATCTATACCAGTCATCCATATATCTGTCGTTCATTCCATCTATCCATCATTCTATTTATGCATACATCTATCTGTTTGTTTGTCTGTCTATCTATCTATCTATCTATCTATCTATCTATCTATCTATCTATCTGTCTGTCTGTCTGTCTGTCTGTCTATCCTTCTGTCTATCGCTTTAACTGTTCTGTCCATGTATCTATCTATTGTTCTATCACTCTGTCTAACTTATCTATCTGTCATTCTATCATTGTATCGTTCTGTTGTTCTATCTATCATTCTATCTGTCATTCTTTCTGTCGTTCTTTCGTTCTTTGTCGTTCTATCTATGTCTGTCTGTCTATCCATTGTTCTATCATTCTATCTGTCTGTCATTCTACCATTCTATTCCTTCCATCCATTTATCTGTTTGGCTGTCTATCGTTCTATTGTTCTATTATTCTTTCTGTCATTCTATGTATTTGTCTGTCTGTCTATCTACATATCATTCTGTTCTACCATTCTATCTATTTATTCCTTCCATCCATCAGTCCATCCATCTATCTTTCTATTGTTTGTCTATCGTTCTTTATCTCTATCTATCTATCTATCTATCTATCTATCTATCTAGGTAGTCAACTGATTGACCAAGTGAAATGTGACGTGCCAAATTTCACGTTGTACTGCAGCAGGTGTTTTTTTTCAGATTCTTCCTACTGGAACAGCTCATTCATGAGAGTTCCAGCACAGAGAGATGCTGATGTGTGTAGTATTTCTGTGACGGAAACTGAATGCACTAAAACAAACAAAGGGGAGGCATTGTTATTATAGAAACCAAATGACTGGCACTTTGAACCTTGAATGCAGATTGTTTTTCTTTTTAAAGCACTGCAAATATTTATCAAACTTTCATTCTTTAAAGTCATAGTTCATAAAGTATAGAAGACTTTATGCAACAATGCCGGATGTTTGGCTTTTTTAAGATTTCCCACTTCATTGAAAGCATATTGAACATGAGTCTGTTTGGGTTAAAAGCATGTACAGAGTGAGGAGCAGCCTTCGATTTTCACTCAGTTTATTGAGATTTAATTTCTCTTGAGATTTAATGAAGATCTCAGTAATGGAATGTGACTGAATGAGACAATTATAGCAGCTTTGATGAGAAATTCTTGAGTTCCTATTGAGATCTCTGACTTTTGATCGCAGACTTTGGTATTTTGGCAGATCTAAGCACAGTTTGAGATGTTGAGATCTGTTTTACTGGGGTCATTTTCTCAGGTTAAAGGGTTAGTTCACCCCAAAATGAAAATTATGTCATTAATTACTCACCCTCATGTCGTTCCAAACCCGTAAGACCTTTGTTCATCTCCGGAACACAAATTAAGATATTTTTTGATTAAATTGGAGAGCTATCTGACCCTCCATAGACAGCAACACAACTGAAATGTTCCCAGGTCCAGAAAAGTAGTAAATACATCGGTAAAACAGTCCATGTGACATCAGTGGCTCAACTTCAGTTTTGCGACGCTACGAGAATAATTTTTTTGTGCAAAGAAAACAAAAATAACAAACTTTACTCAACCATTCTTCTCCCCCGAGTTACGTCTTCCGCCATTTTAGAGAGTATCACAATACATATGTATGCTTTCCCCTAAGCGTAAACAACGCTTATTACGCAGATTATACGTTCATGCGCGCTTTCACCCCGAACGTAAATAACGCTGATTACGTCAAATAGGTTCTTGGGTACTCTCCAAAATTGCGGAAGACGTAACTCGGGGAGAAGAATTGAGTAAATTATTATTTTTCTTTTCTTTGTGCAAAAAAGTGCTCTCGTAGCATCGCAAAACTGAAGCTGAGCCACTGATGGTCACATGGACTGTTTTACTGATGTATTTACTATGTTTCTTGACATGGGAACATTTCAGTTACATTGCTGTCTATGGAGGGTCAGATAGCTCTCCGATTTAATCAAAAATATCTTAACTTGTGTTCCGAAGATGAACGACGGTCTTACGGGTTTGGAACAACATGAGGGTGAGTAATTAATGACATAATTTTCATTTTGGGGTGAACTAACCCTTTGAGCATCTTAGAAGCAGAAGACTTCAGCAAAAGTCTCCGTTTAATCTCTTTACTGTCTTGGAGAAACAAGTTTGAATTTATTTTTCTGTCTTTTGGGTTTGCTGGACAGGGCTGAAACATTCAGAGATGAGAATGAGTCACATACTCATTAGATACTTGCAAGAGCTACAACAGATCTATTCAACATCAGACATTTCTAGATAATTCCCTGCTACCTGAAATGAATCATTGACCATTAGAGCCCAATCTCATCTATCTCTTCCCCAAAAAGGCTTGGGCTTTGTTTTGATGGACATCCTATAATAAGCCAGGAGTCTCTTGGCATTAATGCATCCCTATATTTGGATAAGATGGGTTTTTTTTTTTTTTTTTTGTGATCGGGAAAATCCCCTTTTCACATGCTTTCCACGTTTAGGACAGTTCCTGGTTGTGCGGGCAACAAAACCATCTTTTCTGCTTTTGTGCAAAGATGCAGTTAGAAACATTGTGGCATGTTGCTCGGCTGAAAGATAAAACAATTAGACTTGACGCATGTTTTGTGGGTTGCACGTGAGTTTTGATCGATGCACGGATACGGTAATTTGATTTGCATCTGTTTAGCATGGGAAGTAAACGCTGTTTGACCTGTTTGATATGAAGCACATTGACTCTCCAGGGATCCAGCCCTGTCATAACATAATCAGCACTGACCCATTAAAAACCAGCTCGGGTTGAACTCTTCGTTTTGCTTTTGAAAAGCATTGTACACTTTTATCTTCTCTCTTGGTTAAACCTCGGGTGTTGCCACTTCAGTTGTCTAATGCATCACTTAATGTGTTTCCATTTTGGACCTGCTACACAATCAGCGTGTTTAATGGTGATCTCCATTAGCATGAATCCACTGAGAGAAAAGAGAAAAATAACATTCTTTTTGCTTCTCCTAAAAGATAACCTGATTTCTATAGTTTGTATGTGGTACTTATAATATCTGCAGAGAAACGGTTGAATTTGACCTGTATGATTGTGAAGAGCAGATTAATTTTGTAAGGGCAGTAACTGCATTATAATGTTTCCTTTTATCAAACAACCTTTTCTGTATTGTAATTACCTATGCAAGTTTGTTTTTTGTCTTTTTTAATATGCAATTGTAGAATTGCCATTTTTCTGCATTGACACTGCAAAAGCACAGATCTGAAGCTTTCTATGATTTTTCTATAATTCTGTACTTTTTAAAATTGTAAGATTTAAAATTTTAAATGTTAGACAAAAATATTTTAAATTTTAGACAAATAGTGTAAGTATAATCGGCAATGTGCAATTTAATGGCACCAGTTAGTTAAAATAAAATATTTATTTATTAATTATTATTTAAGTATTTATATTAAAATAATAATTAAATTACTTTGATTATTTATTTATTTATTTATTTATTATAAATTTAAATATTTAATTAAATTATATATTTAATTATTAATAAATGTCTGTATTGACATTACAAGCCCTTTGCCCAATGTCATGAAACTTCCAGGGATTTTCTAAAAAATATTTAAAATGTTGTTTGTGGGAACATCCCTAGTTGATAGTTGAAGTTTTTTATTCCAACTAAAAAGCAACAGATATCAGGCCGAGAAAATATTAGCTTGTAAAAGGTTGACCCTGCCCATTAAATGCAGCCTTTTTTGTTGAAAGAGAATGTTTATTGCTCTTTTATAAGATAAAGTGCTCCATTAAGTGGTTATGAAGAAGAATATTATAAACCACTTTGCACATGGCCAGCAATATCTTTTAAGAAGCAAAATATAACATTTCTGCCATGTAAAAAGCAAATGGGTATGATGTGAATGGGGAAAATGCTAACTGAAAAATTCATACTTGTTTATTTAGGTAGTTAAGTAGCAAACTTTTCTGGATCGTCAAAAATGCAGATGGGGAATTGTTTGAAACCTGTTAGCAGTGGTGCTTGGCATTGCCTGGTGGACAATAAAAGTGGCAGAAAAATCTAGTAGGTTTTGTGCTGCAAGTAGCATTGAAATCTCTGAAAGCAGCTTTAACTGCAGAAGCACATTTACATTCCTCAGAGCCTCAACGTTTTTCCAAAAACTGAGTAGGATTTGGCTTTATTTGTACAGATATGCTCGTGCCCCTTCGCTGATCGCTTCACTTCCTGCAGTCACAGAGGGGATGAAGGACTCCTCTCATTCTGAAAAAGTGGCCTTCCTTTGAAATCCTCACTCGGCTGAACCGAGAAGCAAAACAGGGCTGTTATGTAACGAGAGAGGGAAGGAGAAAGAGCTTTTAATTGTGTTTTAACAGAGGAAGTGAGAGGGGATGTTTTTTGTTTGAGAGGTTTGTAGTTCGACAAAAAAACTGCATCTTTAGATATTGTCGGTGTCTCTCGATAGGTTTGTGTTTCCGGTGCCGGAGGTGTTGCTCTTTAGAAAATGTCTGTGGTTTTCCCACCAAAACCTACGCAAAGGTTTCACCTCCTTCTGTTGTGGCTGCAGTTTGAAAGATGCTGCTTTACACTTTACACAGCGATACCATGGAAGCGCCATTTTCCCCCCTAAATAACCTTTCAGAGAACAGTTCTTACCATTTTTTTCTCAGTATGAATAACATTTTAAAAATGTAAAAACCTTTTTTTTCACTGGAAAGAACATTTTGTAGAATGAATGGGTTCCATGAACATTGAAGGTTCTTCATGGAACTGTAGATGTCAGTAAAGACCATTTATTTTTAAGAGTTAAGATTGGAGCAGTCAACTTGACATTAAAATTTACTCTATCTACTTTCATTAAGTTCTGGTCATAGTGCTCTTTTAAGCGATTCATGCTATTTTAAAGGACTTTCTCATTGAGTATCCTGTTGCATTTGGAAATGTTGCAGAATTAAAATGTGAGCATCATTTCATGTTGACTTTAATCTGTGTTTCAGTATGAGGGTGGGCTGGTGTGTCCATCCGTGTGTGTGTGTGTGTGTGTGTGTGTGTGTGTGGGCGATTTCACATGTGTGACAGATCATACGAATCCTTTTGAAGTTCAGCCCTACACTGGGCTTCAAAGAGTCAACATCATTTAGATTTTTTTTTTTTTAGATTAAAATGCATTGAATTAATGTAACCCAGGAGTTTCCCAAAGTTTCTTATCAGCTGAACCTTTTAGATGTAAAATATTTACTTAAAGTACCCCCTGAATTTTTTTTTTTTTTTAAGTAAATGTTGATTGTTTGTTTTTATTTGAAAATTACACTGCACATTGCATTTCCAAAATGCAAGCGTTAAACTCGCAGCGCATACAGAGATAGAGATTGTGAGAAGCAGCGTTTACTGTGAATTGAGACACTGTTAATTATATTGTGATTTCTATTTCGTTTTGATTAATTGTTCAGATCCGTGCAGTTGCTTTATGAACCCCCAAGGGTTTGCAAACTGCCATTTGAGAAATGCTGATGTAACCAAAAAGAGCATAAAACGAACCAAGAAGTGTGCTGCTTATAATTAAACGAGTAAAATAAATCCCATAGACTTACATTGAAGTGAGACATGTAGGTTTTGTTTTTGTTTTTGTTTTTTTTTTCCCTGAAAAAGGACTGGCAGCTAGCATCGCACAGGCACGTATTTGCTCTTATTAATTAGAAGTGGCTCTTTTCTCTCAAATGAACGATTTAGAGTTTTTGTTGTTTAATTAAATAATTTCAAGTGTCCTGTTTTGCTCCCACACTGTGACCAAACCACACATCTGAACAGATGATCATGAATGAAGGATGCTGTACCAATGATCTTGATCGTAGATCCAGAATTTGAACATAAACCTGACCTCCGACCCTTACCTCTGTTCTAGGCACGGGTGAGAGCGGCAAGAGTACGTTCATCAAACAGATGCGTATCATCCATGGCACCGGGTACACAGACGAAGACAAACGTGGCTTCACCAAGCTGGTGTACCAGAACATCTTCACCTCCATGCAGGCCATGATCCGCGCCACCGAGAACCTGAAAATCGGCTACAAGTATGAGCAGAACAAGGTGAGAATGAATCATGTTAAGTGTTTAAGTTTTAAGGTTGGAACTGAAGAAAACATGTCTAGTTCATGTTTCACACCTAAATCAAAAGACATGCTTATTTTTCCATAAAGGAATTTGAAGCCTTTTTTGCTTTATCAATGAGACGTGTAATTTCTGCTCCACTTGTATCATCAAGTGCAATTGCAAAAAAAAATAAAATAAATAAATAAAGGTGATTCCTTTAAATAAATAGTTCACCTAAAAATGAAATGTACTCACCCTCAGGCCATCCAAGATGTAGATGAGTTTGTTTCTTTGTGGGAACAGATCTGGAGAAATGTAGCATTACATTTGTGATGTTTTTATCAGCTGTTTGGACACTCATTCTGACGGCACCATTCACTGCAAAGGATCCATTGGTGAGCAAGTGATGTAATGCTACATTTCTCCAAGTCTGCTCCATGAAGATACAAACTCATCTACATCTCTAAAAAGATTGAATTTAAAATTATTTCTATATTTTAGCTGCTGTAACTGGTTGTCATTGCTTCTAACCAGCCATTTTAACCATGAATTGGTTTTCACCATTCATATTTTGCTTTGGTGTGGCAAATGAAAAAAGTACATATATTCCCCGTGGTCTCACTATTAATAAAACGTCATGCATAATAGAAGCTCCATAATTATAGAAGGACCAGAGCATATTGAAAATAGGGTAGATGGAGTATTGCACATCTGCACTGCTGTAGATTATCAATATTTTTCTCTATTGCTTTTGCCTTAAAGGGGTCATATGATGCGATTTCAAGTTTTCCTTTCCCTTTGGAGTGTTACAGGCTGTTCATGCATAGATAAGATCCCTAAAGTTGCAGAATAAAGTCTCAAACCCAAAGAGATATTCTTTATAAAAGTTAAGACTCAACCACGCCCTCCTAAAACACCTCGTTTAAACACACCCCCACATCTCTACGTCACGATGTGGGGAGATTTGCATAACACCACCCAAATGTATACGCAAAGAAAGAGGGCGGGACTTTTATTCTCGCTGTAGTATTGTTGCTGCCGCCGGCGCCATGTCCTGGAGACGCTATTTCGTTGTGAAAGCGAAACTACTTTGTTTGGGCTTCCAAAAGAGGACACAACTAGAAATCAGTGGTTAAGTTGTATTTACAACACTGTTCCAGAACAGTTCAACCCAAATATTAGAGTGTGTGCAGCGCATTTTTACGGAGGACTGTTTCCTGAACCTGGGAGGAGAGTAGCCTACAATGCCGGCTGTGCACAAAGGCTGTTTCTATAAAGTGGGGCAATTCCAACTTTGCAAGGACAGTCTGGCGCTTCTGACTCACAGCCTGTAAGTACGTTTTCTTATTTAAAGAATTTGCCACTGACTATTCAAACGCGGGTTTTGAGCAGTGTAGAGTAGCGCTTGTTGTTTGTCGTTTCTCCGACCACAAATGCAAACATGGTGTTATGTTTACGTGGTGTGATATGCAACACAACGCGTAAAAAGACAGTATAAGTCATTATAATCAGTAATTATGTCCTCACTGGATGCAGCAAATGCCTCGTTTGTAATGGGTTTTATTGTTTTTGTGTCGTCGCACCGGGACACAGCATCACATTATGGTAAGGGCCGTAACATTTCCGTCACACGCTTGAGGTATTCGGCCAATCACAACGCACTGGATAGCTGGCCAATCAGAGCACACCTCGCTTTTCGGAACGATGAGCTTTGTAAAAATCGACGCGTTAGAGGAGCAGCAATAATGTACAGTATGTGTGTTTTTTGAACCTTAAACCGCATAAACACATTGCATTACACCAAATACACAAAATAGTGTTCTTTTTAGCAACATATGACCCCTTTAAACTGTACATCTGCTCTGGGCTGCAGGCAAACGCCATGCTGGTGAAGGAGGTGGACATTGAGAAGGTGTCGTCATTCGACCACCCCTACATTGGTGCCATTAAGATGCTGTGGTCAGATCCAGGCATTCAAGAGGCCTACGACAGACGCCGAGAGTACCAGCTGTCAGACTCCACAAAATAGTGAGTATATCTGTAATCATCTTTGTATTGAACATAGTATGATTATTTATAAATAACAATTATATATGCACACTGTTGTGTATCCTCACAATCTACCTGAACTCAAAAATGACTGTTTACTTTCCTAATATGTGTTCCTGGTGATATTGTGAATGATTAATTGGTGCATGTTATTTCATTCTAAAACATTTGTACATCTGGAATTTTGTTATTGTTATTGTTTGGGGGAAACTAATTCAAAAGGTAAGTTCAAATTCTGAATCGCACATTGCTATTTCTCATGAACTCTGAATGAGAACAATTTTCAGTGAATAACTCACACAATGCTATCATGTGACTTGAGAAGATTTACAATATAGCACATGAGTCATATAGACAACTTTTATGATGCATTTGTGTCCTGTTTAGAGCTTGAAAGCTCGTACTCCTATTCATTGTAAATGACAAATACAATTCTAAAGAAATTCTCCTCAGTTAAAAAGTCATGCAGGAATGAAACGACGGGAGGGCAGGGTAAAGGAATTGTTATTTTTGGATAAACTATTACTTTCATGCGAACTGATATTAAATCTGGAAAAAGGAGGGGAAAATCAATTTCTGTTTAAAAATAACATGTCTTTCAGCTTGTGCAACATACAAATCAATTCATGTCTCAAAGACTGTGTTTTAGTGTTACATGGCCCTTTTTCTGAATGGGTTTGTGTCCATGTCTCTCTGATGATCTAATTGAAGAGTTTGGCGGCAGTCAGTCTTGTCCTATTTCTTTCACTGGCCCAATAAAATAGAGGCAGTGCGTATTTCACCACATTAATACACACAGATGTATGAACCCTGGAGTCTGTTCAAGAATCATTGGCATCATGTGAATCACACCCCCTGCTGGTTTGTTGGGGTAAAACAGGTCACATCAGTGCAGTAGGAATATCTGGGTGACAGATTTACACAAATTCAACTAATAAAATTAGAAACATAATCATTTATTTAATAATTTGACTCTTTATTTATATAAATGTATAATTAATCTGCGTCGACAGCTGTGACAAACTATAGAATTTGACTGAATATCTTGCTACAAAACGCAAAGGTGTTGAAATGAATCAGTGAATCATTTTTTTTGAACAAGGTTATTTACATGAACCAAGGTTATCTAAATGAACATTTTCAATCAAATTAATCAGACTTTTCCAGCACTACATATGAGAAGATGGGATGTTCTACAAAAGTATATTTTCTGTGAATATATATTCTGCGGAATATATTGTAGTTTAATTGGTTAAAAAACAAATATGTTGTTGTTTTATAGGTAAAACGAAGGTCAAGGATGCGTATGGCCACATCTCATTTAAAATATTCATTTTGTAAGATTTTGACAGCATTTCCTGAATTAACATGCAACATAATGAGGTCATGTGACAACATTGTAGCCAGACTACTGCTTTATATGCTATTAAAAATAACGATTAACGCAGCGTGCATTTTCTGTTTGACCCGTGGCCTAACCCGTACTACTATAGTTGGAGAAATGGAAATGGATGGAGATGCTGACAGTGTTGCCAACTTAGCGAATTTTCAGACCACTTTAGCAAATTTATTATTATTATTATTATTATTTATTTTTATTTTTATTTTATTTTTTTTCAAAAAGCGCCTAGCGACCAATCTTTATAGGGTTTGCCCAAACCTTATTTAGTTTCTGAGACCCGCCGGTACTGCCGAGGTACTGCGAGGTCTCTCTTTCTCGGTGTGCACACACTTCTCTCTCTCTCCCTCCGCGTCTGCTCTGTTCAGCGTGCGGATGAGAGGAACAGCGCTTTTAGTTAAAACAGATATTATGTTGCTTCTCTAATTTAACATGCAAGTATAGCCGAAATCACAGCACAGCTATTGTCTTTATCTTATGAATAGCCTATTTGATTTTATCAGACGATGGCTGGATTATAAATCAGGGTTTTTGAGCAGATTAACATCTTGGAAGGGAGAGCTGGTTATTTAGTCCTATGGGTCGCGTTTCAGTCATTATTTCATATTCATTCCGTTGTCTGACAACAGAAACGGTAAAATATATAAATGAAAACAGTTTTATTGAGAATTTAGCTGCATCAAAATACAGTATGTGGGCACAGAGAGGTAAACAAATGTAATAATAAATAATAAATGTACATTTTGCATGTTCGGAAAAAGTGAGATGCCCTGTCATGCGGAAATGTAAACAGGTTTGTGTAAGTAAATTGCTCAGTGCAAAGAAAGAGAAGTAATGGGAACCTGGTATTTCTTTTTTCATGTGTTTAATAGACATGACCAAGTTCTCTGAAACACATCTATGATCTTTGAAACATGTCTAGTCTGCAGGCTCTGTTAACTATGGTTTCACTAATAATAAACATATTGCATAAAGAATCCATATTTGTCATTGCCCATGTTGATTAGAGTATTTAAAACATGAAAAGTATTAATTTAAGGTACATTTAGAACAGATAAAAATGTGCGATTAAATTGTGATTAATCGTGAGTCAACTCATGACAATCATGCGATTAATCGCGATTAAATATTTTAATCGATTGGCAGCCCATGTATATATATATATATATATATATATATATATATATATATATATATATATATATATATATATATATATATATAAAAAAATACAGTGCTGCTTGAAAGTTTGTGAACCCCTTGCAGAATCCGTGAAAATGTGTGTTATTTTAACAAAATAAGAGAGATCATACAAAATGCATGTTATTTTTTTTATTTAGTACTGTCCTGAGTAAGATATTTTACATAAAAGATGTTTACATTTAGTCCACAAGACAAAAAAAATAGCTGAAATTATTCAAATAACCCCCTTCAAAAGTTTGGGAACCCTTGGTTCTTAATATTGTGTGTGGTTACTAGGGCTGTCGTGATAACCGCAATATCGCAATACCGCGCTATTAACGAGCATAACCACAGAGGAATGCAACAACCGCAGCAACCGCGATATTTCCGTGTTTTCTTTTTCGTAAGGTTACGCCCTTCTCGTTTTACACTTCGTGCATGTGTACTGAATATTAGTAATGATAACATAATGTGTACCATGCTGATTTGTCCAGAGGCTCAGTAGATTTGCACTTAACAAGCCTAAACAGACAGCAAATGAGAGAGAGATCGACTGACCGTGTGCGATTACCTGCGTCTGTCCTTCAGGCCGAGTCTTGTATGTATGTGAAAACAGGTTGTTATGTCCAAGGAAAGCGAAATCTGTCTTAGGATCGACGCATTGCTGGTCAGCTCAGCCTTTAAAAGTGGCGCTCAAAGTTAAAATGATTTCAACAGCGTGTTTCATTACATCTCTCTTTGAATGAATCAGCGCTTTTGAACGTGTAGTTGAATGAACGGTTTAAAGACTCGCTCAAAGACAGTCTCTTGACGCCACCTTGTGGCCTAACAGTGAAACTGCACTGACTGACAGCCCTCTAGAACAGAGGTCCCCAACCACCGGGTCGCGACCCACTACCGGGCCGTGGAAGAATCCCTACCGGGTCGCGAGAAAGTTCTGGGGAAAATGTGTATAGATATGACGCTCTGTTATTTATTGTGCGTAAATTATTTTTCTAATTATTCTGTATTTTCATTGTATACGATTGATATTGAGTAGCAATTTGACAATTTCATGTTAAATTAGTAAATAAAAGATTGCTCTGATCTGTCATGGCTATGCTTAAACGGATCGCAGTTAATCCGTGATATACGGACCAGGTCCAGACCCCACCGTTCGGCATGTGATTCGCAGATTAATTTGCCAATTTACACATTCAAGCTATTTTAAAACCACAAGAAGAAACGAAACAGAACTCAATTCGTTACTTGCGCGCTGTACTCACACACACCCGAAGCGCGCACAAGCATAGAGACGTGTTTCAGACAGTGCGGCATACCGAATTGATTCTTTCATGTATCCCTGCGTTTAAGATATGCATGGGGGTTTGCGGTTACGTCACAATACTGGAAATATTTCTGTTTTAAACCATGAAGGCGAGCCAATGGATATCACACAATCAACGTGCAAACTTTGCGCAATAGTTATGCCGGTGAACGTCTTAACTTCAGTCATACAGAAAGAGCGCATATTCTCTCAGAGACTAGAGACGAATCTACTTCAACATGTGCTGATAACAGTATAAATGAACAGAGCTGTTTTAAAGACCATATCCACAGTCCCCACCCCCAACCCCCCCACTGGTCCGTGGTGTAAACACACAGGTGAAATATCAACAGAAAAAGTATCTTGTCAGTCAGATTCGAAGATCAGAACTAATGGTTATATATATATATATATATATATATATATATATATATATATATGCTAACAATAGACTAACGATCTTATTGTCAGGTTTTTATTTTGTTATGTGGACTGTTATTTTGTCGTTCTCTTCTGTTTACTTCACTTCCTGTTTCAACGCGATTTAGTTTCGGTTTCTGAATATGACCTCGTTGCATTGTAACACATACACACGAAAATATATATATATATATATATATATATATATATATATATATATATATAATATAATATATAATATAATATAAAATCTGTGTGTATGTGTTGCGATGTAACGAGGTTCACAATCCTGTTATATATATATATATATATATATATATATATATATATATATATATATATATATATATATATATATATATATATATTTATATATTTATTCATTTTAATAAATGGTAATACCGCATACCGCGCTATTGAGCCACTCAAAATTACCGCAAGGGAAATTCCTTCACCGCGACAGCGCTAGTGGTTACCTGGATGATCCACGACTGTTTTTTGTTTTGTGATGGTTGTTCATGAGTCCCTTGTTTGTTCTGAACAGTTAAACTGAGCACTGTTCTTCAGAAAAATCCTCCATGTCCTGCAGATTCTTCAGTTTTCCAGCATCTTTTGCATATTTGAACCCTTTCCAGCAGTGACTGTATGATTTTGAGATCCATCTTTTCACACTGAGGACAATTGAGGGACTCAAACACAACTATTAAAAAAAAGGTTCAAACATTCACTGATGCTCCAGAAGGAAACACGATACATTAAGAGCCGGGGGGGATGAAAACTTCTGAACAGGATGAAGATGTCCAAATTTTTCTTATTTTGTAGAAATATAATTATTTTTTTTTATTTTTTTTCCATTTAGTACTGCCCTTCGGAAGCAACAGAAGATACTTGCATGTTTCCCGGAAGACAAATAAAGTACAATTTACCTTGATCTTCAAATTCAAAAAGTTTTCACCCCCCGGCTCTTAATGTATCGTATTTCCTTCAGGACCATCAGTGAATGTTTGAACCTTTTTTAATAGTTGTGTTTGAGTCCCTCAATTGTCCTCAGTGTGAAAAGATGGATCTCAAAATCATACAGTCACTGCTGGAAAGGGTTCAAATATGCAAAAGATGCTGGAAAACTGAAGAATCTGCAGGACATGGAGGATTTTTCTGAAGAACAGTGCTCAGTTTAACTGTTCAGAACAAACAAGGGACTCATGAACAACCATCACAAAACAAAAAACAGACGTGGATCATCCAGATAACCCCACACAGTATTAAGAACCAACGATTCACAAACTTTTGAATGGGGTTATTTTAATAATCTCAGCTATTTTTTTTTGTCTTGTGGACTAAATGTAAACATCTTTTATGTAAAATATCTTACTCAGGACAGTACTAAATAAAAAATAACATGCATTTTGTATGATCTCTCTTATTTTGTTAAAATTACTCACATTTTCACAGATTCTGCAAGGGGTTCACAAACACATATATATATAGATTTTTAATTTTCCAGGGTTTAACTGCATGAAAATAATGTCACAATGCAATAAAATCTTAGTTGTTCTTAAAACACCTTAATATTCTTTATGCAGAATATAATTTCTAATTTCTTTTGATTTTGGATAGGTTCTTGACAGTTTTCATGGTATTTTCCTTCTCATTCGAAATTGTTCAAATAAGCCAGTAAAGAGATTTATCGTTACATACCGCTGCGCATACTATTTCACTCATATGTTTTTCAGAAATATTAGACAGTATGCAGAGTGCATTCTGAACATAAGATAAGTCTACCTTAGTTTGACCAGACACACAAAACGTTTGTCTTCCCTATTTAGCCGTTGTTGTTTTTTTAGATTGTCTCACAAGACAGCCTAATGGGCATCCTGTGAGATCTGCTGATGGGGGACGTCGTCTGACTCTCGAGGGTTCTGCTGGAAACATCCATTACCAAACCATCCGCTTGTGATATAAAGGGGTTAATGATGTTTTTATCTCTCTCCTTGTCTTTCTGTAGCTATCTATCTGATCTGGATCGTATCTCCGAACCCTCCTACCTTCCCACCCAGCAGGATGTTCTGAGGGTTCGAATCCCGACCACGGGGATTATTGAATACCCGTTTGACCTTCAAAGCATCATTTTCAGGTAGAGGACACGGAGCAATTATTCATCAGCTTTCATTTGAAATTTAGGAACTTAGCACTGAATGTAGGTTAGCATTGAGAATACATCCATGGGAGGAGAGTTATTAATATTTTCCTGAGCTGAAGACGACTTTCTAGTGTGTGACCTACAAAGATACAGCCCACATCAGTCAAAGTTGTCTAAATTTCACTTCTGTTGATTTTTTTTTTTTTCTTTTGTCTTTATTGAGCCATCAAAACCCACAAAACAATTTCTTATTTTCTCTTGAGAGAGAACCACTCTCATGGGCGGAAGTACAAATTTAAATAAGTGTTATGTACACTCATATTCAAAAAGTTTGGGGTCAGTAAGGTATTTTGAAAGAAATGCTCATCCAGGCTGCATTTATTTGATCAAAAATACAATAAAAACTGTAATATTGTGAAATATTACAAATAAGTATAATTTAATAATAGTTATTCCTGTGATGCAATGCTTAATTTTCAGCATCATTACTCCAGTCTTCAGTGTCACACGTAGGGATGGCTCGATACCATAATTTTGGCTTCGGTACGATACCAGAATGTAATACCTCGGTATCGATACTAAATCGATACCATAGGGGACAAATAACCTGCCTCAAAAGATAAGTGAATTGGAAACAATTTTATTAAAATAATACTAATAAAAACAGATTCACATCTTAAAACCTTTGTATCAAACTATAAACAAAAACCCTACAGGGAACATAGGTTAAATTTTGATGCTGGAGAAAAAATACAGTGCCTTGCGAAAGTATTCATACCCCTTCATTTTTTTTCACATTTTATGTTGCTGCCTTATGTTAAACTGCTTTAAATTACTTTTTTTCCCACATCAATCTACACTCCATACACCATATTGACAAAGCAAAAACAGAATTGTCACAACTTCGTAAATTTATTAAAAATAAAAAATCTGAAATAAGTACATTGCATAAGTACTCATACTCTTAACTAAATATTTAGCTGAAGCACCTTTACAGTCTCAAATCGTTTTTTGTTTGGTGCGACAAGCTTTGCTCATCAGCATTTGGCAATTATCTGTCATTCTTCTCCTCGCCTCTTCACCTCTCAAGCTCTGTCAGGTTGGACAGGGGCAGATGCACATTTTCAGGTTTCTCCAGAAATATTTGATTGGGTTCAAGCCCAGGCTCTGGCTGGGCCACTCAAGGACATTCACAGAGTTGTCTATAAGCCACTCTTGCTGTGTGCTTTGGGTCATTGTCCTTTTGGAAGTTGAACCTTCTGCCCAGTCCGAGGTTCTGAATGCTCTGGACTGGGTTTTCATTAAGGCTATCTCTATATTTTGGTGCATTGAGCTTCTTCTTCTACTCTGATGAGTCCCTCAGTCCCTGCTGCTGAAAAACACCCCACAGCATGAGGCTGGTACTGGCACACTTTACTTTTTGGATGGTACTCTGCAGGTGATGAGCAGAGCTGGTTTCCTTCAAACATGATGTTTGGAATTGAGGATCATCAGACCAGATAATCTTGTTTCTCACAGACTGAGGGTTCTTTAGGTGCTTTTTTGCAAATTCCAAGTGTGTTTTCATGTGTCTTCACTGAGGAGAGGATTGAGTCTGGCCACACCAGCATAAAACCCAGATCGGTGGAGTGTTGCAGTGATGTTTGTTTTTCTGTAGATTTCTCCACATATGATCATGGAGCTCAACTAGAGTGGCCATCAGGTTCTTGGTCACCACACCAACCAAAGCCCTTCTCCATCAGTTGCTCAGTTTGGCCAGGAGGCCAGCTCTAGGAAGAGTCCTGGTCGTTTCAGACTTCTTCCATTAAGGGTAATGGAGACTACATGCTTCTGTGAACCTTCAATGCAGTAGGAATTTTTTCTGAACTCTTCCCCAGATGTGTGTCTTGACGCAGACATGTTTCTGAGCTCTACAGGCAGTTCTTTTGACCTCAGGGCTTAGTTTTTGCTCTGATATGCATTATCAGCTGTTAAACCTTTTATTAAGACGTGTGTGCCTCCAAATCATACCCATTCAATTGAATTTGCCACAGGTTAACTTCACTCGAAGTGTAGTAACATCTACAAGTAATATAAATGCTTCTAAACTATTCAACGGTCCCAGATAAGGGTATGAATACTTATGCAATGGAATCATTTAAGTTTTTTATTTTTAATAAATTTGCAAAGATGTTAAAAACCTATTTTTTTTTCTTTACCATTATGGTGTATGGAGTGTAGATTGATGTGGAAAAAAAAGTAATATAAAGCAGTTTAACATAAGGCAGCAATATAACAAAACGTGAAAAAAAGTAGGGGTATGAATACTTTCACAAGGCACTGTATATATAACTGAAGTTATACAATGAAAATATATTAAAATCTTCTTATCTTTTCAGTGCAAACACATAGTGCAATCAAAATGTCTCAAAATGTAACAAAAAAACCTACCGGGAACATAGGTTACATTTTGACTGAGTTTGAAGAAAGAAAAATACAAATGAAGTCAGGGGCATCATGCAGTCATTATTTTTGAGGGGGCACGAGTTGGGGGGGGGGGGGGGGTCGTCATGTGACACACAGCAGCCACAACAGCACTTATGTTTTATTTCTTTTTTTCCATTTTATTCGAAACATTCCCAAACGCATTAACTATATCATGAAATATCTTGATTCTCACCTTTATAGATTGTTAGTTGATCTAGTGGGCGATGGTCAAAGTAACCTAATAATGTAATCTATTAGGCTAACTATGCGTAAAAACTGTTTACATAATTAACAGATATGGGTGTCATGCCATAATAGTGCTGGGCGGTATACCGGTTCATACCGAATACCGGTGTTTATTTTTCTTATGATATGAATTTTTAAAATACCGGAATACCGGCGTCATTTAAATAATGTTCGGAACGCGATACTATTTGAGAGGGGTCTCTTTTCACTATTGCGTTGTGGCGAGGACACAGCTGCTGTATGTGTTAAGCGTGAAAGTTCTGAAGCTGTAGAACTAGTAGAACGTGATGACACAGAAGAACTCATCCACAATATCCACTGCCCGCTGCCATCAGCTCCCGCGTCTCACACACACAAGCGCGACTTTAGCACTATATTTAGCAACTTTCAGACCCTTTTAGCGGCTTTTTTCCATAGAATATACAAACTGACAAACCTAGCGACTTTTTTGGATAAACCTTAGCTATGGTTCAGTCGGAAGATGTCACCAGTGCTGCCCCGCGAGAGCGAGATCTGACTCTCCCAGCGCAAGTGTCGCCTCTCTCGGTATCTGTTCTGTGCAGTGAGCGGCAGAGAAGCACCGCATTCAGCTGGCCGGACCGCAGCAGACTCATCAGTAAATGAGTACAAAACATCGTTTCCAAGCACCTGCCGCTAACTGACTGTTTGGAATTATAAATATGAGCATAGGTCATCTGTTAATATTATGCACTTTTTTTGTTGGTTTTTTTTTTTTTTTTTTTTAGTTTGTTACTCAGACGCAGGCAGTGCGCTGCATGAGACAAAAAAGTAATATAGCCAAAACCACCGCATAGCCACTCTTTAGTGTAACATTAGATGCATGTTGATTTTATCAGACGATGTCGCGATTATAAATGAGAGTGACTCCTGGTTAACATGTATTAATGGGTCGTGTTTAATCACTATTTAGTGTGGAATTTTTCTACAATATTCGCTCATGACAGTAAAATAGGGCATTCTAAGTCAATCTACTGCAGTTTTTCCTCTCTCAATCAGTTGAAAATGTGGTTAACACCCGGTCGTGCATGAAAAAAATAAATACCGTCATATACCGTGAAACCGGTATAATTTTGAAAAATACCGTGATATAAATTTTTGCTCATACCGCCCAGCACTATGCCATAACATATTTTAATACGACTGACTTTATATTTAATGTGAATTTAACACTGAAAGTTAATGCGAATAAAAAACATTGTAAGTTAGTCTACATTTTTACTTACAGTCTGGAGAGTTCAAGCACTCTCAAAAACTCACATTAAAATCACTGAAGCTCTTTACACTCTGAAATTAACATCTTACATATTCGTACACGCATTTGCACTTTGTTGTTTCTGACGAGAGAATTTCGCCAGAAAGAGGTATTCCGTCAGTGAGCGAGTGAAGAAAACACCGACATTTTAGCGATGACTCATCTGAACGCCTCTGATTGGTCATTGCATTCATAAGCTCAACAGAATCGTGTGAGATTTGGTTATAATGGGCAGTGCTGTAAAAACATGTCTGTATCTGGCTCAGCGCCAGCCAGCGAACGCAGATGTGAATTTAGCAGCTGATGATATGATGCACTGAACGTTCTAATCACACCGGTGTGATTGTATTAAATATAGAAAATATTAATCAGCTTTTTTTTATTTTTATTTTTTTTTGTCTTTTGGTAGCTGCATTCAAAATCCACTTGGCTCAAAATCTGAGTTGGGCATTCAAATCAAAAATTTGAATGGGCATGACGCCTCTGACTGAAGTAACGCAATTAATGCAACAAATGTTGCTTTATTGTAGTGTTATTCTAACAGTCAAAGTAATATTCAAAATCACGTTATTATTTTCTCTTTCAGACTCATATAGCCAAAGAAAAAGCATTAAATATAAATCTCGCTCTCTTGGCTGCTTCACATTCGCGGTCGGCAGCGCGGCAGAAACTTTTCCTTCATATTATTGATACTAAAATTAATATAGCAAAACCTTGCTTAATTCAAATTCAATTAATATTCGATTGTATGAAATGCAAGTGCATATATTACGTGACCAAAACTTCACTGGTTCTAGCGTGTCACACATGCACATTTGAGCTTACTGTATCACATCTGTATGTGCATTGATCAGTTGTAAATAAAAGTTCAAATTAAATCTGAATTTATGAATGATGCACTCACCTGTCGATCTCTTAAAGTCCCCCTGTGGTGAAAATCAACTTTTTTATGTTGTTTATTTGTCTGTGTGGTGTTTTTAATATGCTTTTAAACAAACCATGTGCCAAGACATTTATCAACACCATTGCTGAGTATTTTCTCTTTAAAACTGTAGTCTCCCAGTGGCAGTCAAAGAAATGCGGTTTGAAACAGCCCTCGGTTTGCTACGTCACAAAATTCAATAACCAATCGCGTCAAGGGATCCTATCCTTAGCATATCATTAACTGTGCTGCAAAGCAGAGGGTCTAGTGAGAAGGCAGCGAGGTTAATCCGGTAACAGTTATATTTTTTCTGTAGTTATTTCGCTAACTGTTAATATTTCCCCCTATTTTCACCATGTCATGTGCTGTTAGCGCTTATTTATTTGTATTTAGAACCGCTAACTTGAATAATACCCCGCGGCAACAGTGTAAATGTATCCGGAGTCAGACGCACCTCTCCCGCATTGACATCCGCTCTTCACACGCATATGATCGCGGGCGCGAACTGGAATCACAAACTTGGCTGCATTTGAGTCTTTAAGGCATTTTGAGGACACAACATCGTCAAGTAGGTAAATTTAAGGAATGTTACAGTATCCACTGTGGTTAAACGAATGCACAAGGGGTAAATGGTAATCCCACCATGGTTAGCATTTACCGACTTCCGCTTTTTAGCAAATCTAAATTCTAGATGATGTTTGAAACATTTTATTGGTAGCACTTTGCATTTTATTGCCTGCTTGGGATGAATTACTTCGTAGTACTTGTCATTTGTAAGTCACTTTGGATAAAAGCATCTGCTTTTAATTAATAATTGTAAATGTGATGGTGAACATCATATATTGTAATTAATACTCATTAACCAGGGGCGTGGCCTATGTAGACAGAAGCTTAAAAAATTGTGTTTGTTGAAGATTCATGACAAAATATCTATAGTTGCACACTAGGGCTGTCAAAAAAAATTGAATTTCGAATATTCTTCAAATTAATTTAGGTGTCAGGTAGACTTTTTTTTTATTTATTTATTTATTTATTTTATTTTATTTATTTTTTTAGGCAGCCTTATCAGTGACACACGAGATGCGACGACGATGTCGCTGTCGTTGCATTTTAATGCTTTTGTTAACCTATCCCGTTGAACCCACTAGATGCAGCGCTGCTATGTTGTTCATTCAAAATATTGTGGAAAACGAGAGCATCAGTGTGGAGATGATGTTGTTTACGGCGAAACTGAAACCAAGCCGTTCACACAGAACGCATATTCATCGCATTTTCTATAGGGACATCTATCACCGTTGCACTCGCGTCTCGCACAAAAGAGCCATGTAAAATTAATGTAAGTTCAACTTTTAAAAAACATGTCTCAACAGGCGGGTTTATGGCGGGTTTTCCCCATCCCACTGCATCTCAAGTTTTTAAATGAAGAAAGTAGCCTACTCTTTGTGATTGGTTTTCGGTCCTTTGTATTAAACTATACATACACGCATGGTGCTGTTTTTTTTCTAATTGTTTAAGCAACATTATTAATTATATATGGTTTATAAACATTATTTTAAACATTATGCACTTTTTTCAAAGATAGTCTTGTTATTTTATTAAGCTTTGAAGAAACGTGCATAATATTTTGCTCGATGCGCCCTCTTGTGGCCTCAGGAGAGAAGCCAAAATCTTTTTTCCCCCTAACTGAAATTATGCCTTTTAAATTCGAATTTAGCTTTTCAGTCATTTTGACAGCCCTATTGCACACATTTATGGACATTTCATTTTATCATGTCCATTGCAGCTACACATTTAAAACATGCTTATGAAGAGACGCTGATGAGATTTACTATGTGTTTTTGAATCGTTCCCATGTGCGTGATATGAAAATTCATGAAAACACACAAGAGATTATTTCTGCCCTCTCTGCCATATTGACTCCATAAATGATTACCATCAGCTCTGTGGTTGTTAATCTCTGTAAAACTGTCTTAAACCCTCACACACCTCTCATCGAGCTTCCCGGAAGAGTAAAAGTGAGTGCGCACGGCCTCTCTCGCTCTCTCTGTCTGTCCTCCTGCCAAAGTTCGCTAAGTGCGGAGTGAATGTGGAGACTCGTCCTACATTAAAGAGTGTGTGTATGTTCAGAAGTAGGTCACCGAGCCCCTGGCTGAAGGAAATGAGGACGCTTCTATCTGAAGGAGCTTTATTTTGGGCAGCCAATCCTAGAGGGCTTCATTTATCAAAGGCCCCTCTGTGAACTGCTGGCTCAGGACTGGAGCTCTGACTCCACTAGGGGGCGCCATAGAAATCCTGAAATCAGTGCTGGATAAATAGCGCCAGTTCTGGCTGCACACATTTCAGTCTCTGAAATCTAGGGCTGCGAGTATGTTCAGAAAAGAATGCTAAAATACTACTTTTTCTACTGTGTGTAGTATGCAAATATTTCCAAAATATTTATCTTTGACTCGTTATGTGATTGAATTGACAGATGTAATTCAGGATGTAAAACTGAAAAAGTGTGCTTTATGAAATGGTAAATAAACGGTACTAAACTATGTTGTTGCATGCCTTTTTCAAATTTGCAAATTTTCAAGAATTTTTCGTTTTAATTTGCATCAAAACTTTTTTTTTTTTTTTTTTTTTCTCGCAAGATGATTCTTGGACTGGCTGGATTTAACATGTAATGTAATGTAATGTTTTATATATATATATATATATATTTATGATATTTTAAAAATAATATACAGTATATACTGCACAGTATGCATAAAGTGACAGATTTTGTTTAGAATTAAATGCTTGCATAGTGCATACTATGATGTATGCAGTATACTGTATGAATATTGGTAGTTGACGTATCAATGTGTCCTATGGTGTGACAAAAATGTAAAAAAAACAAAAACAAAAAAAAAACCCTCTAACATTGAAGATAAACCTGTTTCATGCTATTTGTAACCTTAAGAATGAAGATACATTTTTCTCATGTTATTTGTATGTTGTTGTTTTTTTTCTACATTTTTGCTGTCACACCATAGGACACAGTCCAATTTTTATTTGTCAGCTACCCATATACTGTATATTGCCTTTTTTAAATATGTAAAGTATGCATTATGCAATGGTAAACAAACAGTACTATACTATGTTGCTGTCACATGACCTCAATATATTGTAATTCAACCCACCCAGCTGTCAATCCAAATAATTTTATTCCAAATATGCTTTAAAATGTCTTAACTGGCACATAATAATGTGTCAAAAAGGAGTTCACGTGTTTGCTTCCATTGCATTCAGCACACTAGAAACTGTAAGGTCTTTGCATTATGGGACACAGTGCTCCATGCAGCGTGTTCTGGTTGTGTACTGTGCATTTTAACATGTCTTTCCATGCATACAGATGATTTGCATACTGTACACAGTATAAGCATGAATTATTAATGCATATAATGTCAGTAACAAATTAATAATGCAAGCACTTGCTCTCTTTGTCTTTCAGGATGGTTGATGTAGGGGGTCAGAGGTCAGAGCGCAGGAAGTGGATCCACTGTTTTGAGAATGTGACGTCCATCATGTTCCTGGTGGCTCTGAGCGAGTACGATCAGGTTCTGGTGGAATCGGACAACGAGGTGAGCAACTCATTTATTATGGACGTGTTTATCTTTACACTGCATGCTATTTCACATTCTGTTTCTATGCAAAGCAAGTTTAGTTATATAGCACCATTCATACACAATGGTAATTGAAAGTGCTTTACATAAAGGAGATTTAAAGATAATCATAAAGTGCATAAGAAATAAAAAATCAATTGAAGTTGGGAATAAAAATAGATTAAAAATTCAATTAAAATATTAAACCTAATTTTAAGGAATATTATCCATATTCAGTCTAAAATTGCAGTAAGCAGCAAATAGCTGTTGCTTGAAGACCAACAATGTAAACATTTCTACATCTTTCATAAATGCTAGTTCTGGACTCAAGGCTCTAAAAGCTTTTATATTATTGGTCGGGGAGTAATTTTTCAAATTTTTCACTATGCATTTTGACATATATGGCGATCCACTCTGTGTGTTCAGAATCGCATGGAGGAGAGCAAGGCTCTGTTCAGGACGATAATCACATATCCATGGTTCCAAAACTCTTCTGTCATCCTCTTCCTCAACAAGAAGGACCTGCTGGAGGAGAAGATCTCCTACTCCCACCTGGTCGACTATTTCCCAGAGTTCGATGGTATGTTGGTTTTTTTTTTTTTTTTTTCCATGTACACTGATTTAATGCAAACAGTACCAATGTATGCATGTATTTTATTAGCTACTGATATTATTAGTTTTCTTTTATATGTTTGAAGGGTCACTATAGAGCGTAACAGCAGTGAAAATGTTGCTTAGAATCTCTGAATTGACAAAAGGTCATGGAAATTTCTATTGTCAATACATTTTATAATCTATACATTACTGTTCAAAAGTTTTAGGTCATTAAATTAATGCTTTTATTCTGCAAGGATACATTAAATTGATCAAAACTGACAGTGAAGATATTTGTAATTTTACTAACAGGGTTCCCACGCTTCTTGAAAGTGCTTGAATTTCAGACATATGGATACAAACCCAAGAAAGTACTTGAAAACAAACATAGGTCCTTGAAAGTGCTTGAATTAAATTTGAAATAAATTTTGTTTATGGCACTATTTCAAAAATATTCTTATATGTGCTGTCAAAGACAGAACGAAACGGCACTAATGATTGGGGTGGAGATGGGCTAGCGCGAAAAAAAAACTTAGCGTGTGTGTTGATGCGCAGCCTAGAGCCCTGGACAGTTTTCTTACGCCTGCTCCCGCTGAGTTTCTGACCATTACCGCCCACTTCCGCAACGTGTGTGTCCTGCTCCCACAAACATTCTAATATTGTATATAATTTTCGTGCTATCAATATGTGGGGTATTGAAATCACGTTTGAATGAGTGCTCGCTGTTCACTTTCACTTTCGATTTCGCGATCACGCACACTCTGTGTAAAGTGAGCACATCTTACAGTGCATGCAGAATTATTAGGCACGTTGATATCCTGATCTTTTTTTTTTTGTTTGTTTTTTTTTTCCAAGCACATTTTACCAATTCCAGACCACATCAGTCTTAATAACTACTATTAATTTTGTATTTAATCATTTATGAGTGATATATAATTGTCCATGAAGGCTAGAAGTGAAATACTCCTTATATTCAGGTGTGCCGAATTATTAGGCAGGTTTTCTTTCACAGATGAAATGAGCCAAAAAAGAGATTTAACTCTCGAAATATTAAAAACTAATGTAATACAAAAATTGCAAATTTAAGACATGACCATTGATTGGACAGCAAAATGCTCATTGGGTCAGCGGAGTCAGAAAAAAACAGGTGGAGAAGAAAAGACGCATGTTAACTGCAAAATAATTAAGAATTAATGTGAAGAATTAGGCGTAAAACCATCGGGATCCATTTAGTCTCCAGCGCCACCATTTTTCAGAACTGCAGCCTACCTGGAGTCTCCACAAGTGCAATGTGTCAGGTTCTCAGAGACTTTGCTTGGGTAAAAAATCCTAAAAAATGACCCTCACTTAATAAGAATAACATGCTGAAGTGTTGTGAAATACAAGACGACTAATTTTTTTATAGGTTTTATAGACAGATAAGTTGAGAGTGACTCATGAAAAACCAGCACCACATCCTCTTGTACCACTGTTTGAATAATTTATCTTCCAGAATCTGGCAGAAAGTTTTAGGAGCTCATTTTTAGTCAATCTCTGCAAGACAGACTTTTCAGAATAGGAAATGGACTAAAAATGAACTCCCAAAACTTGCTGCGACATGGAGAAAATGTAGAACTTGAAAAATAAGAAAAACAGCTTTGTGAAACGCGTTTACAGTTTAAAAGCAAACAGAAAGTATTATTTTTTATTTCTTTTCTTTTTTTTTTTTTTTGCAGATTTGCACATGTACAAGGTTTAAAATGTTCATGAAATATTTTCAAAAAATATTGAAGTTTTGAGCAGCTGCATTCCTCTAGGTCAAAGATGAAAAAATGGGATTTACAATAATAAATGATTTACAAAATAATTTTGACATGAGTTTATTTATTAATGAGTAACGTCTCTATTGAGAGAATGTGCAAATTTTTAATGTTAACAGGTTTTACCGTGTTATTGCAACATTTAACCACTTTTTATTCATTTAAAAATTGTGAAATTCTTTCAAATTTAAATCTTGTACAAGAACTACAGTAAAAACCAGTTTGATGCTTATTTTATCAATATTTTAGAAATTGTATTTGAATATTACCAGTATTGACTTCAATGGATTTCATTAAATTCCTTTAAACACGACTGCTCAAAATGATCTAAATTTATGAAACCTACACATTCAAAACATTATTACTCTGAAATTTTTAATGTAAATGTTAAGTGTAAGTGAAATGTTAAGTACTGTACTACATATGCTGGGGTGTGAATTTGATAGGTGCTTGATATAAAATAAATGGTGCATTAAAAAGTCTTTGAAAGTCCTTGAATCTGGTGTTCATGAAAGAGTGGGAACCCTGTACTAAAGATTTTTATTCCAAATAAATGATTTAGCCTATAGCCTATATCAAAGAAAAAAAAATCAGGGTTTTCACAAAAATATGAAACCGTTTCAACTGTTTTGAACAGTGATATTATTAAAAAGAAATCTTGAACAGCAAATCATCATATTAGAATGACTTCTGAAGGATCATGTGACACTGAAGACTAGAGTAATGATGCTGAAAATTCAGCTTTGATCACAGAAATAAATTACATTTTAAAATATATTCTAATAGAAAACAGGAATTTTAAATTGTAATAATATTTTGCAATATTACAGTTTTACTGTATTTTTGATCCAATAATTGCAGCCGAGCAGAAAAGACTTCTTTCAAAAACATTAAAAAAATCTTACCGTCCTCAAAATTTTGAACAAGTCTTGCGTGAAAAATTTCTCAGTGTAAATGCCAGCTCTACTAACTTGTAAAACCCTTTTTTAAAATAAACTACTGCAAAAATCACAGAAATTCATTGATAGTTGGGTTATTCTGAACTTAGGTTTCTCATTAAAAAATACACAATCCTTTACACATTACAAACACTCTTTTGGCTCCAAATCAAATAATATAATATGATTCATCTTGGAGCTTGTTGGTTTGATTCGTGTGGAGCAAATGAATAGGAAAGACAAACTTGTTCAGGTCTCCTAAAGTGTTTAACTCCATATACACATTGATTTGTAGGGCCCCAAAGGGACGCCCAGGCTGCACGGGAGTTCATCCTGAAGATGTTTGTGGATCTGAACCCCGACAGTGACAAGATCATCTACTCGCATTTCACCTGCGCCACCGACACGGAGAACATCCGCTTCGTGTTCGCGGCGGTGAAAGACACCATCCTGCAGCTAAACCTGAAGGAATACAACCTGGTGTGAGACGTGCGACGAGTCCTACACAAGAATCAGCATAGAACAGGCACCCACAGAGCGTGCGCACACCTACGTCCACACACCCCACACAAACACACACACGCATCATGTACACTTTCAGAAACACGGTTCTTTTGATTTCTCTTTCCCAGCTTCCAGAGTTTTTCTCCTTCTGTCCAGTGGAATCATAACGGACGTTTCCTGCTCGTCATTTGTTTTTTATTTGTTTGCCAAAGTCTGTCCACTCATCCCCGGCAGCTCTCGTCAAAGGCCTCTTTCCCTTTTATCAAATTTGACCACCAAAATAAAGTGGCTTGGATTTGACAAAGGGCGTTAGACTCCGACTCGCTGCTCCAACGTTCGCGTATTTCATGGAAATGTTGGATTGGCGGAGCTACGATGAGAATGATCTGTGATACGCTGGCTTGAAAAACTGAGAGTGATGTTCCTTCCCCTTTCCTGTACTGTCACTAGCTCCAATCACGTCATCTGCTCCGAGTGTTTCTCGGGAATTCTGCCTGGATGAATGGAAAAATGTGGTTTTCACAGCCCTGCAAAAAGACAAAAAAAAAAAAATCACAACATATTTACATACTTGTACATGGACATATGAACTAGTGCTGTGGTGCCGGAAGTTCCGAAATGGATCCTTCTAGAGTTCCGGCGGATTCTAAAATCCAGTGGGTTCCAGCGGGTTCCACTGATGGTGTGGAGAACCTTTCACTCGCAGAGATGATTCTCTCGACGAGGCTAGTCTTCAACTCGCATCGATGAATGTAAACTTCATGTGAGAGCATCGCAAATGCAAAAAAAAACAACGACAAAAAAATCCTAAAAAAAAAATGATAATGAACGAAAATAGTGTAAGAATGCCTATATAAGCAAAACGATACAAAGCACGCAAGGGAGAGATGAAACTAATTAAATCTGTGTATATTGCTGAGATGATCATTTTAAAAACTTTTTAATGATAAGTAACTATAGCTACTTCTACTGCTATCGAATATAAAGTAAATTATAACAGCAGTGGAATTATTGATGGGTAAGAGACAACGTTAAGGATTTTTAAATGTGCGCAAAACAGGATTACACATTTACGATAGGTATTGTTCTGTATTTCCACATTTAACGTTGAAAATGATTGCATTGCTTCCTTTCCCCACGGTTGTTGTGTTTTATCCTCCTTCTTGGTTTCATTTTAATTTCGCAGTCTAAAAAAGTAGTTTCGGAGTGCGCAATTATCTTTTTTTCGCTCATGAACAGATACTTTATTAATTCACGATCCAGGCCGCAGACTCGTGGGTATCGTTGTCATCTAGCGGCACGGATGCACGCAATCCATTATTTGTTTACGCAGTTTTTTAATTGTCATAATGTAACTTTTTCGGTCGACAATTTCAAGAATTTCTCACGAGTTCTGGGGGGATCGCGGGAGGATGGGGTCAGGGGGACAAGAAAGCATTTATGCGCTGATGTTAATTGATTGTGTATATTTATATTTGTAAATACATATACACATTATTGCTTATGTACAAAACAATGTCTGTGGTACACTATCTTTGGCAAAAAAAGAAAAAAATCACTTTTTCGTAATTGTGTACGGTTCTGTTGGTTTTCTTATGAATTACAATATTATTGATACTGTGATTCTTCGTTTTAATTTTTGATTTTTCTTTTTTGGTCACTATGAATACGTCAAATGATATACACATAGCTGTACCTGACGGTAATGTGTGGAGGATGGACGTGATGAGCAATAGTCTAGAGCAGACTTTAGAAAGCGTTTGGAAACTTCGGAGACGGATAGGGAAGCAGCCTCCTCTACTGTGTGAATGTTATATAACATAAAAAATAAAAATATGATTTTTAAGTAAAAGAAAAAATTAATTAAATAAAGAACATTTTATTTATATAATTTATGGACCAGATCTGAAGTTGTTGATAATTTGAATGCTATTGTTTCCTCTTTCCTATTTGAAGCACTCCCATGTTATGAGACAGAAATAGGAGACTAGTGTCTGTACTGCTGTATAAACCTCCGTTATGGATAAAATTATCAGCCTTTTTTTATTTTATATTTTATTTTTTTTCCCCCAAACACACAATAAATTGTACTATAAATATTTTCCCTAACTTCACTTTCCTACAGATTTTTTTTTTTTTTTTTAATTGTTGAATTCCAAATTATGTTTAGGTGAAGTGCTTAAAAACAAACATAGGAAATGTACCATATGAAAATAGACAGCTTTTTATCTGTGACTGAAGATCTGTTTGGTCAACGCTTGCAAGTCGTGACTTTTTCTTTAGATTCTGATTTCATTTCGATTTCTTTATAAATTCACAGCTTGTTTCCTTCATTGTGTATGTGATGCACAGATAGAAAAAAAGTGTTCTACGATTCTTTTACAGTCGATATTTTATACAGGTAATGTTTCATTCATTTTCATCAAGGGCTACGAAAAACACGCCACATGAAAACCAGAAACGATTGGTCACAGCTCTAAGTGTGATTCGGTACCGGGAGAAACGCGATCAGAAATGCACCCGTTCAGCCAAACGCTCATGCATTATTCATTATTTTATCACTTTTGCTGCCATGCATCAGAGTTCATCACTTGCCACGGTCATCGGACGCTCTACTAGAGAAGCAAACTCAAACGCTTTCTAGATGGATATAAAACCTGATGTGTTATTTGTAAACTGAACCCTTGTAATTCAATGTTTAAGTGGGGTTTGGAAATGTCACATTTTGTAAATCCTGCAGTATTTTCTTTGCTGTTCGTAGTGAGTTAGATTTGAAGAAACTGATGAAACGAAGCAAACTGAGCACTAAATCTTCTGAAATACCATCATTTTGATGTACGTCTTACTCTAAAGTGTTCAAGTGGATCTTAGATTACTGCGACTGTCGAGTTGATGTCTGCTCGCTATGAGAACGTGTTGCTTTGTTTTATCAAGCCATCGATTGTAAGATCAGAAGGGGGCGTTATTCGGCACAGCTTGATTGTTCTTAACGCACTTTTTGGTTTTTCTGTGCCACAAGGCAAACGCTTCGAGCTGCAGGCCAACCATTCAAGCTACACGTATCTATAAATGTGCCAGTCCCAGAAATCTTGTATTTGACGTTCCCTCAAGAACCTCTACCTCTGTGAACCGTGAGACATTTTTCGGGCATTTTAGGATCGGTAGTCACGTGACAAGCACACTTTTTAGTCCGTAGGGCACAGTCAGTGAGGTTTGGAGGCCAAACTTTGTTCATTTATTAGATCTTGCCAATGACCCGCATGTAAACATGGCAAAAACAACACCTTTCTCAGGCCAAAACAATCTTCCTAAAAGGTCCGCCAAGTGGTACATGGAAAATAGCGTCTGTCCCATGGCTTTTATTTCAGTTCTGCAGCGGACAAGTGAATAGACATATCAGTTATGAAGGCTTTGGCTGTTCTGGGTAACAGTTTAGATATAATTTGGGCTAGAAAATACCATATACAAATGCATAAATGCTTGACCAAAGCATTGCAAACATGCCTTGTTGATAGTCCTCAGTACTCAAGAGGGCGCTAGAGTTTCCTTCAAATGTCTGTGCCATTAAACCGGATGTTATTATTCCTCAAAAGGAAGATTGGCTGTGGATGTTGCTTTTGTGGCAGTCAATTTCACTGTATTCACTTTCGACTCATCCAGTTCGAAAAAAAATCTTACGCATTCCTATCTTTCTCTAGTGTGCATAAAATAAGTCTCCAGGAGCATAAAAGAAGGTCGCTTGCCTCTTGAGTTCTGTGTCTATTTGAGTTCTAACAATGGTTGTGATTCAGTTCAATGACTCTTTGCATTTGAGTGCTTGTAAGACTCGCTTAGTGAGATGCAGTGAACACATAAGCTTATTGACATGGAGTCAGATTTGCTGGCCCATTGCAGACAACAGAGCAAGACGATTGTTATTTCCATGCAAGCATGTTTACTGGTACGGTTAGGTGCATCTGTATGGTGGAAGGTCGAATGGTTGACGTCCTAACCCAATGAAAGAGTCATTATAATGTGATTTCTGCTTTTCATCCCCTGTTCTTTCATTGTAATGCATTGCCTGAATGCTGTTATGTCCAGGACCACCTGATCATGTATATTTTATTTGTTTTTGTTTTTTTCTTTCTCTGCTTCTTTGTACCCTTTTATTTTGTAATTACACCAAATGTAAATGTTGTATAATATTGTGCGTGCCAATCCCCTTCTCTGAGACTGACTCATAACAAGTGCCAATTGTTGTCCAAATCACATGCGGACCGTGAAATTAGACACTGTCCCCTTTTAAAAATGAGTAAAACACTAAAGAAGAGAGTAAATGGATTTACTTTGTATTTAAGTTAGAAGATAAACTGCTGTTTTTCTCTTTTCTTTTTGTATTTTTTTTTTTTTAGGAATTGTAATTATTAACGCATGTGCTCTTTGTCCAGGTGGGAGTTGTGGGCTCAGACAAACATCAAAATCCTCAAGATGAGGAAATGTAGTGGAAATCTATTTTACAACATTCTCGCCATATTTTATTGTTGTTTTTATTTGTATTTGTTTCATTTCAACCACTGTTGCCTGAACCTCATTCAAACATGGTAATGATTTTCATAACCGCCTTCTAAAAAAAACAAAACAAAATTATAAAGTATCTGTTTTAAATTTAAATAAATTTGTTCCTATACTTGCTGATGGTCTTGTAACTTGTTTTCTTTGCAGTGCCTGAAATGCTGAAGTGTTAAAAACCTGCTTTTAAAAAAGATGTTTCAAAGTCATTTAGTTTTATCTGCATTATAATTTCAGCACAAAGTCTCTCATGCCCTTTATTTTAAATTGTTTGCCAAATATGGTTTAGTTTTTTTTTTTGTCCAGAAGAGGGGGCACGCAGAGATTGCATAGAGGAAAATTATCTAAAATACATAAATCTTAAAAACTTATATTATTATAACATACACATGTAATATCTCCTCTATTAGAGGTATTAATAAATAGCATGTTCAATAGACTGGAAATGCTCCCATGGGTGCAGTTGCTATTATTGCAGGTTGGAGTCGCTATACATTTAGCAGGAACAAAAGCAGCGCAATTCCAACACCTTCCACCGACAGAACGCACTTCCGGCCACTGTCATTTCATCCATTTGACATCTTAAAATGGGCCTCCTGGGCGCCACCTTAAATCCCGCATGCGACTGTAACAAAATACGAATCCTACTACGATAAAGGATTGTCTCATGAATATTAATGACGCAACGTGGCGTTCACCCGGTAAACCTGTCGGATTGGCTGCAATGCAAACAGCACCAAACAGCTCTTATTATAAAATTACTTGGTTCTAGGTATAGAAAAAAGCTTATTAATGAATACAAGCGGGTTGATTTTCCCAGTTACACCTTCCTAAAATAAATATTAATAATAATAATATTTATTAGCAATAGTATAATATTACATGTACAGTTACTGTAGAACAAATTTATTTTGAGATGTTAAGTAGGTGTCAAAAATATACATTTGAGTCGCCAAAGAAGTGCAAAATAAAACAATGAAGCAAAAAGAAAATCTCCGCAAATCAACAAGATTAGACCTATGAGCAAGCCAGACCACTCATTAAATATTAATTAGATGATGTAAACATACGCTCCTGGAAGGTTGCCAGGCAACGCGCACACGGCGTAATTAATATTCATGAGTACAGCCTTTCCCGTAGTAGAATCCGTAATTTGGCGTCCTGCGTCACATGAGTCCGTCCAGACGAGTCCTGAAGCGGCGGAAGAGGCATGATTTTCCAAACGCAGGCTGCTCTTTCACCGCCTTTAACCAGACAGACGCAAGATTAGCGCACACACGACCAGATTTAGACGTTTTTCCCTCATTTTCAAACGCATTTTGCTAATTTCCTGCAGTATAAACTTATTCATTAGCTTTAGCCAGCTAGCTTGTATTTGGAAAGTATGATCAGCCTGGCGGTGGATTAATCGGCCTGTTTCAACAGAAGATTCATTTTTCTCTTGTGAAACCGCAATGTCACATACTGTAGTAAAAATAGCCTGTTGTTTTTGTTATTCCAAAAGCAGAGCTGTCTGAAGCGGAGTTAGGTTTGTAAAGCTGAACAAAATCCAGGAAAACTGGAGATCACAGCCAGGAAATCTGTTCAGGAGAGCAGACTAAAGCCCGTTCTGCCTTCAAACTCATCGGTTTAGACCAAATCAAGGCCGAACAAAGAGGACATCCAGCCAAAGCCTCTGCATTTCATCTTCAGAAAGAGAATAAAGCACAAAAACAGGCTGATATGATGTTTCCACAAGCCAGGCACTCGGTAAGTGTCTCGTTCTCCTTCATTCACGCTGATTGTCACACAGCAGGTGTTGTGGACATTGTATCACTCGATGTATTTTACGGATGATACCAACGCAAAAGTACCATTTTATTTATATATATAATGTTTTGTGGACATGAACCGTCATAATACCAAGTTTTTTGACAAGCACCATGGTAAAAGCATGTTTTTCAAAATGGTACAATGGGAAAACTATGGTAAAACCATTGTTTTTAGATTTATATCCCCTTACTAAAATATGCTTTGGCAGTACCATGATACAGTCATGGTATCAGATGGCACTTACCTTTATATATGAAATTCATGCTTTTTGTTGTATTCTTTAAAATATGCTGGCGAATACCATGCTATTTGAATATGCTAGTGATTCAGTGTCATGAAATTATAATTTGTACCGTGGTATTACCATTATTACTGCCACAGTATGGACAATAATATTTTTGTAAGGGGTCATCCTGCACTGAAAAAAAAATAAATAAATAAAAATCTGTTGGATTAACATTAAAAAATATATATATATATATATGTGTATATAATATATGTACATCGGTTGCACAATTTTATTGTTCTCTTAACATAATTTATCTCTGTTTATGTTACCTAACTTATTTTTGTCAAATGAACATGATTTTTTAAATATTGTTTTTATGCTTTTTATCCCACCTTACCGCCTGTTGATTTAACATGATTTTTGTTTAAATGAAAGCTTTATCCACTATATGCAGTGGTGTTTCAATAAATTAAATAAAACTATGATAAAATGTACGAAAAATTAATAACAGAATAAAAAAGCTGCTACTACTTTTTTAAATAAATAAAAGCGTTTTAGCAACCTTAATAACTGTCACCGTTCCACCTGTGGGACGCTTGGCGCTCTTTTTTTATTGTCCTTTTTCTCTATCAAATCTTTTAGTAATTATCATAAATTATATATCGTTTGAAAGCTTAGAAGCTCAAGATTTATCCTGTGAAAACCATTTTGAAATTGCGTTACCATGGAAATGGTGCTTTAAAATCTTTTGGCGGTCTCCTCCCCCTTAGCCGCGGTGTCAAGTGTCATATTACAAAATGCATTACGGTCTTTTAGAATCAAAACATTTTATAATCTTGATAAAAAATAAAAAATAAAAATAAAAAACATATCGTTGGAAAGGTCTGAGTCTCAGGATTCCATATATGGTAGTTAAATTTCAATGGAGTTTGGATGGCACCCGGTGGCTGTTTGTGGTATAACGCCCTAAATAAAATCTCACACGAACCTCAATTTTTTTCATATCAACTTCAAATTTGGAGCATAACTTATTTAGACATAAGACTTTAATTTTATAGCAATTTTAGAGTAAAACCTGTTATGTAAAATATTTATTATATATAAAATATTTAATAATATAGTCAATTTAAACCTCTATAACTTTTTGATACTTTTTTTTTTTTTAAATTCCACTTTTGCAATAATCTGCTGATTTTCTTCTTAAAAAGAAACCTTAGATCTGTATTCCAAAGTGTCCATAAATTACAACAATTTAAGTTTGGATAGTGCACTTTCATGCATATTTTAAAAATGGGGGGTGACAGTTAAGGGATTAATTAATATTGTAGATTAAGTAAGGCAATAAGCAAAAACATTTCTTGGAAAAAAAAAAATACTTTATTTTTTTCATTAACAGATTACAAATATACAGAGAAGCATGTTACAGACAGCTCATTTGTTTGAAATGCGTCTGTTAAAATATAATAACCCCATATAAAAGCAAAATCCAGAACTAAAAATCTAACACTTCATTCCCCCCAACCCACGCCCCCCAAAAAACTTGCTTAACGTAATACAATGTTACACAATAAGAACAATAACAGCATAACTAATGTAATAAAAAAAAAAATCTACATTAAGGACTTTTTCGAAAGTGTGCTTATTTTAAAGCTCCACCATTATACTCCTCAAAGGAATACTTCAAGGGATCATTCACCCAAAAATGAAAATTTTGGTATCATTTACTCACCCTCAAGTTGTTCCAAACCTGTATAAATTTCTTTGTTCTGCTAAACACAAAGGAAGGTATTTTGAAGGATGTTTGAGGCCAGACAGCTTTGAGGCACCATTGATTTCCATAGTTGGAAAAAAATACTGTGGAAGTGCCCCAAAACTGTTTGGATATAAGCATTCTTCAAAAAACCTTCCTTTGTGTTTAGCAGAAAAAAGAAATTTATACAGGTTTGGAACAACTTGAGGGTGAGTAAATACCAAAATTTTCATTTTTAGGTGAATGATCCCTTGAAGTATTCCTTTGAGGAGTATAATGGTGGAGCTTTAAAATCAGCACAGAGAGAAAGAAAAATATTAGATTAATAACATTTGCAACATCGTCAGACAAAGAAATTTTAAAAGTAGCAAAAATGTGATTTAAACAGATCAACTAAACATACAGATTACAGTATCATAAGTACCATTAATGTAGAGGATTTTGACTGATAGTGAAGTAGATGTCAATAAGTGCACTTGTCTGGTGAAATATCAGATATCTGCTAAATATCAAAAGTATGCATGTTTTAAAACAGTTAACAATTATTATAAAGACTATTGGATTATGCTCGTCAAATGATATGAAGATGCATATCATTCAAAGCAGTCATCAGAGATGTACTCGTGAATGGAACCTCTTAAAGCAAATTTAAAAGTTTTTAATAATACTCCCCACCACTAAACAGCATTCCAAAAAAAAAAAAACAGTCCAGGAGAATAAGGGGTCTTCACAGGACAGGAGAAACCAGACATCTGGACAGAAAGCATATTAAATGTTAATTTTCTTTAAAACAACAAGCATTGTACTGGCTTTTTAATAATAAAACTACATTTACATTTACATTTATGCATTTAGCAGACGCTTTTATCCAAAGCGACTTACATTGCATTCAAGTTACAGTTTCTACATTTTATCAGCTCTTTTATCAAAACTGATTATTGGTTATGATTATTGATTATGCTCATTGGTTTAAGCAATAGTTCTCTTTCAAAATGTTTGATTTTTCAAAAGCCTGATATCATGTTTCTATGTGTATAAATTGTGTGAATATTTCCATACTCTCTGAATTATGTGATTGTTGTCATATTACTAAAAAGTATATTACAATACATCTATAATAAAGTCTTATTCATTATAGGTTGACATAAAAAGCAACAGAACTTTAAATGACATCCAGTTTATTAGGAGCACAGCATGAGTGTGAATCACGTGATATCCGTCTTTGAACTCACATGTGTCTGATCCACTTGGAGAACTGGAAACTGGACATCTCGGCTGCACTTTTTCACTCGTCCCCTGACTGCAGCCGCCTAACGTTACTCTCATTTCAGGCGAGGGGCATCGCAAATGAGCCCATTGGATGCGGCACGGCGCGACAAATCCCCGACAGTAAACGGATTCCCTGTCATATTTCTGACGGAGTTAAAGCTCTTTGCAACGGCCACTTTGTCGCATAACATTAGTACACAGCTTCATGTACACAGCTTCAAGCTGTTGCAGCACGACAACGGCTGTAGGCACGGTTCAGTTTCTCATACTGATGCAAATTTTAATCTAGTCGACATACAAAGAAAAAGATTACACACATTTCGAACACACAAACGTTAAAGTCGGCATGAAATCAAAATTGAATATTCTTATTTTTTGATGGAATACTGTAGTGTTTATTATAAATAATTTATCCGTGCACTTCATTATTTTTTTTAAAATTCATGCGCCCTCGTAATCTTTAATCAAAAATGTTAACCTCCCCTCCCCCTCAAAACGACTCCTCTGCTCCTCCAGTCACGAGTGATGGTGCAGGGGCGGAGCTAGTGACGTAAGGGGTAAACGCTGGGATAAACGACAGGGGAAGAGCTGAAAATGATGCTTCACTTTATAGCACTGACACCAGTCATAAGGGAGTATGTTACCCTTAAACACTGAAAAGATATTAGGATATTACGAGAACATTACTCTTAGGACATCGCAAACTAATTTGTTTCATGAATATGACTTAACCTGATGGAGGATGCGCTCAGTCATTCAGGCAATCTCTCTCTCGCGCTCGCGCGCGCACTGTTTAGGCATGTTTTGTGCTGTTGATCGTGGTCATCATCCCTAATAAATAACTCATTTATTCATGCTTGGGTGTCAGCGGTGAATCCAGTGGCAAGAAATCCCCCACCACTAACTGCAAACTGGCATTTCAGATCTGCCTCCATTTTGTTAGTAACGCCCCAACTTCCAACGATCCAATCAATTCTCAAAGGATGAAATCAAGTCCCGCCCTCTCATTTCAAATGCTGTTTCATTCGGATATACGTCACAGTAGAGAAAAAAAAGACAGTCGCAACTTCCGTTTCATGCCGACTTTAATATACATGACATTTTCAGATGCGGCTAAAGCTAGTGTTAACGTTAGCTAACTTGAGCATTAGCACAAACGTAACTTTTAAAACAATGTTGTTTGATATGACAAGTACATAAAACTTGAGTGAAAATGTGCACATTCAAATACTGAATGGCTACTCTAAAGTGAATTTTATTTTCAAGTTTTAATTACCTCAGTGTAGAGCTCAGATCCCATCCGCAGCGAGAGACAAAATGGTGATGGGCGCGAATCGATTTCCTTCGCAAAGGGGCGGGGTTTCTGAAGAAAACATAACTACTTCGTTTAGCTTCAACATGGTTAATTCTATATGATTGAACATCCTTACAGAATAAATACATGGTACATGATTAAAATATGTTTAGATGAGAAGCATAAATTAATCATGTAAGAAATGTGAAATGCATATTTAAAAATTCAACAACCTCCTCATTGCCATTTTTTCAGTGTGAGCTTTTCTGTTGTACCAGTCAAATAACTGATAATAACAATTGTTTATATTTATAATAAAGTGATGTTATTGATAATTGTTAAATTGTATATACATACACACACACACACACAAACAATACAGTACAGTACAAACATACATACTAGGGATATGCCGGTATAAAATTTTCATGTTGCGATTAATTGCTAATGCTTTTATCACGGTATATGGTATTATCACGGTATTGAAATTTAGTTGCAAAAAAGTGTTGTCATACAGTATAACAGGTTTAATAACTTTTTTCTTATAACAAAAATAACTGAACATTTAAACACAATAAAGCATACACATAAAAATGTATAAAGTTAAAATTTTTACACAGATTAAAGTGCAAAAGAATTATAAAGACCAGTAGGTATCATTAGTATCTCATTAGTTAACCTTAGTTAATGCATTAAAGTGCCCCTATTATGGGTTATGAAAGGTTCATATTTTGGTTTTGGGAGTCCCCAACAACAGGTTGACATCCATGCATGGTCAAAAACACTTTCATTTTCTTATAATATGCATTTATTTTTACGTTATTTGCTCAACGACTCCCAAACGATTCGCTCAACGATTCATTTTTCCAAACCCCTCCTTTGCGTGACGCTAATCTGCGTGATTGGTCGATTTAATTTAAAGCAGCGTTTGTGATTCCAGTGCTGCTTTGTGTACAGCCGTTACCAGGGAAACAGCTATTTTTAACACTCCAAAAAGGGCACCTAGTGGCAAAGAATGAATTTGCATTTTCATTCAGACCAACGCGAAAATCAAGTTTTTCTTAGGTCTGCGCGCAACAAGTGGCCGGTCAATATGCTAATGTTTCATGTTGATGTCAACATGAAACGGCTTGGGATTAGTTTTAAAAACGACTCGTTTCAATGATTCAGAGTCGACTCTTTCTTTTGAGAGACAATAACTTTATACACGGTGCACTTTCAGATTTAAAACTTTGCAGGATGTTTTCATTCACTTAGAGCTGTGTTACACACTGCATGAAAGGTAATTTTCAAACATCCATAATAGGGGCACTTTAACATTCACAATGAGCAATACCTACATTTGCTACAGAAGTTATTAATCTTTGTTAAAAAAACAACTCTTAGTTCATGTTAGCTCATTAAATAACACATTTGCAACTTTTCATTTTAACAATTTGTTACTAAATATTTTTAATTACCTAAGATTAATTAATGTTTAGAAGAATTTTTCATTGGCAGTTTGTTAACTAACGAATTAACTACTGTCAACTAATGAATCCCTGTAAAGTGTGACCAAACAATAAAGAATCAAAATACTTTCAAACAATACCTAGGGCATGTTGTAGTCCGGATTAAAATGTAAATAGCCTGTTAGGTCTAAATATTTAAGTAGTTGGCTCTGTGATGAACACCATAGAGAATACAAAAATCTGAATGGCTATTTAAATCATTTAAACACGTTTCAGAAACAGAAAGTAGCAGCTGCTTTGTTTACGGGGTTTCCAGGGTAACAGCTGCATTTCTGCTGTTTAGCGCCATCTACTGTCAGAGAGTGAATGTGCGATTTAATCTAGCGGGTCTCCTTCACACGCTCCACCATGCGCATCTCATCCGTGCTTGTTTACATCAGAGTGCGCACGTGCATACAACGGTGTTGTGCATCGTGACCAGTTGATGGGAAAAGTATCTATATTGTTTGTGAACACTACTACTGAAAGACGTACATAAAGCATATTGTTTGAATGCATTGTCAAAATGAGCCTCAGAACGCATTACTAATACTAATATTTACTAATATTTATCAATCCAGTATCATTAATTCCAGTGAAATGTTAATTTATGCAAGATTTTTGCATCTAAATTTGCATCAAAGTTCACCTCCGAGACATTAGAAGACGTCTTTGTATATTAATTAATTTTGCATGGTTATTTCATTGCATTTTCCTCTTACTATGTTTATTTCTTGGGCTCTGGCAGCTTTATTTCAGATATTTGGTCTTCATCTCATGAATCAGATGTCAGGTTTGCATGTAGCATGTCTAAATGATAGTGTTTCTGGTTCAGGTAGAGTCTGAGATGTTTGTTTGCACACCAGTTGCCTGGTTCCCTCCCTGTAGAGGCATAATTGTGTCGTTTCCATGAATTGTTCCTGTGCACACAGTGGGCAGCTTGTTAATGAGTCCCCAGTCATTATTTTGTTTGCACTCAAGCCTAATTGCCTTTTCCCCCTGTGCACACAGTCATATGTGAACACACAAACATGGGAACGCTAAATGAAAACCTCAAAAGTGGATGGATTTGGCGGTTTCTTTAATTGTGACATTTCAGTCTTCAGCTAGCTTGGGATGTGTGTGAGGAAGTGAACGGGACGTTCTGACACTTCAACCCATGAAACTGAAATTTGAGTCTGAGAAACGCCCTGAAACAATTCCTGATTCCTATATTTCATTTAGAAGTATGTTAATGATGGTGTTTTCTGTTGGTATTGATTTAGCCTTATATACGCATTTTTGTGTATCTTCAGCACCTTGTCCAGAAATCTTAAAGGAATGTGAATGCCCATGGAATTTTTTCGCAATTTGAAACTAGTCCTAATAAGATCAAACAAGAATACTATTAAATAAGATCTCACTGTATTATTTATTTTCTTTATTTATTTATCTATTTTTATTATATTACAAATATTATATGTATATGTATTATCATGTACAGTATATCCAAGTATGTGATTTAATATTAAATAAATACATACTGTTTAAATAAGTTTAATATTAAATAAATACATATTTAATCATTTATTAAATAGCTTCAACATTTTAAATATACATTTTTGTAATTTTTGATGTTTGTGTATGTATGTGTGTGTGTGTATGTATATGTATATATATATATATATATATATATATATATAATATATATATATTACATATAATATATATTTAGGTTACTGTATATTAATTATATAATATTCTAAGATTAGAAAATAATTTGATGTTAATATTATAGATAGGCTACACAAACTTTTATGAACGATATAACATTATATATATGTTGCGTGTTTATTTAGTATTAATTAAACATACCTAGATATACATAATACATTTTAATATTCATGCAATATTAATAATATATAATAAAACTAAATAATAAAATATATTCTTAAAATAATATCCTCTATCTTTTTTTCATATGTCAGTTTATTTTGTTTGTATAATTTTGGTTTAATCATATTAGGTCTGTTTTCCAAAGTATGACTGTAACATTTCTTTAGCATCTTTTTTGTTGTTGTTGTTGTTGACAATGCTCTAGTGTCTTAAAACAACAGATTAATACCTCCACAGTGAAAAATGACCACATTACAGTCGTTAATTTGACATGTCTTACTGCCGCTGATGAATTCTTAAGTGCACTGACCAAACTTTGATCTTAAACCTCTGAGATTTCAGCAGAAGTGGGAATCAGCTGGAGATTAACTGCGGGATCCCAAATCTTAGATTAGGAGTTACAGCCGACTGCTCCGTTTAATCTCAGCCTCATAGATTTACTGTGTTCTCTGGAATTCCGGATCTTCGGGATCAGTTTGACTTATCAAAGCTCTAAAGTTACTTAAAAACAGACTTTTGGTCGATAGATTTAATAACTTGTTGTGGGACAAATCCTTCACAGAACTAGGAAGGGAAGAATATTTTGCTGCAAACAGCTGAGCTTGTGCTCAGTCAGGACTGAGAATGAAAAACATGCAATTCTAAATGAAGTGTTAGTAAAACCATTACTCTTAATCCAATTGTTAGTCCTTTTCGGCTTGTTTGTGGACATCAGTTAGACCCAGTGGATTATGGGTAGGGATTACCGCTTCAGATGGGTTTGGTGACCGTAAGCAGCTCTTCGTCAGATTGTGTTGACCATCCTCATCCTCTCTCCATCTGAACTCTTCAACTCGGTGGAGATAATGGACAAAACCAGACTCTCTAAATTCAACAGCCATCTTGCATTTTGTCTTTAAGGAACATTAGTTTTTCCTTTTTTCTTTTTCATAAAATCTAAAAAATGATGGTTCCAATTAGCTCCTGCTTACCTGTGGTTATGTGCCGAAGTGAAGTTCTTAGTGTTAAGGGTTTGTTCAAGTCTCTGACCCTGAGTTTGAGCAGTAACAGTGATGCTTGATTTGGCAAACACTACAAGGATTTTACAGTCTGATGCCGTAAAGAACCTGCTTAACTGCCACAAAGAACCTTTTATACTCATCTACATACTGGTGCTTTAAAGAATCCAGAAATCAAAACACTGATCTGAAGAACCTATAACAAATCATCAAGAGCTTTAGAAGTATCCAAAGAGCCATATAACATTACATGGTTGTTCGAATATCCGTTATTCTTACCTTGCGTTCACACCGCCGCCAGCGAGAGCGTCAAAATTTGCTCTGGCTGCCCTGCCAACGACGCTGTAGAAAGATTCGTTGGCGCTCTGATGATCAAACGTGTGGTCTTGTATTTAAAGGAGCCGAAAAGGAAACGAGCATGTTGATCTTGTGCAGACTGACCACAAGTAGGGTATAAGTTAACCTCATGAAATATTTTAATTGTGAAAGTAAGAAATTGATCGATGGAAAGAACTTAACAATCATAGTTACATGTTTGCTAACGAAATAAACCAATAAATGCCATTTGTGTGGTGTGTTTTTGTGTTCATGGTTAAGTGCTAGTCTAATTTCAACATGCAGTTTATAGGAGACGTTTACTAGCCTAGGTCTTTAATTAACATTAACATTAATTTGTGCGCACCCTACATTCCAAACTGTCCTGGTTGAAGTGTAGCTTAAATGCAATTGGTCAAATCGGTGTTGTTTTGAGCAAATGAATTGCATTCCCGCTGAAAAACAAGCGTTCTAACATGAAAATGCTTGGGAACTAATGTGGTCGGAACTAAAGTTTACAGGACTGCGTTCTCTGGAATCCTCTCAAGCGGAGGACTTCTACATTCTGATTGGTTGCCCGCCCAACTTCGTCATAGCTCATTACCATAAAGTTGACCTGACTTCCACTCTCCTCGACGCCCACACCGTCCAAGATGCGCCGCGCCACTCTCGCCGGAGCTCGCCGCCGGCTCACATTGAAAATGAATGACTTCCGGCCACTTTGACGCTCTCGCCGGCGTGTGAACGCACGGTTAGTGTGACGATTCATCTGAAAATTCTCAGAAATGCTGATTGTTGGTCAGTCGTCATATTCTGGGAAATTGGACGCGAGTGATTCATGTTTTTTTTTTTTAGCTTGTTCTTGTGATGTTGTAACTGAGCCGTTAGAGATGTAATTGATGCAGTTCTTAATTCATGTTATGATTTCATAGCATAATTGTTACATTTCGCTTCAGAATAGAAAGCCACTATTTAGCAGCTCTAATTACTAATTGCAATTGTGACTTAAAATGTGATTTAAAAAAAAAAAACAATAAAAAGTTCCAGGTTTGCGTTGCTTGTTTGTAACTCTGCACAAATTGACAAAACATTTTGTGATTTATTATTTATCAGAATGACTATATAATAATAATAATAATAATAATAATAAATAATTTTATTTAGCAATAATATTAATTATTATTATTAAAGAAATATTGCTAATATGTAAAAAAAAGTCAACTTTGAAAATCACATAGTAATTATAATAAATTAAGAAAATATTTTAAGTACTAATATTTATATAATTTTTTAAATATTTTTTAATGATCTATTTTTAAAAAGATTAGAAAACAATAAATAGAAAACAAATATTTTATTTTATTAATATTATTTTTATTAATTAATTATTAATATTTATATAATTTTAATATATTTTTATATATGAATCTATCTGGAACATTTTATTTGTTCATTTATTTACTTACTACCTTTGCAATGTAATTAAAAAAAAGTAATTAATTTAAACAAACATTTTAGTCTGTTGCTCACCTTGCTCTGTTTGTAATACAGTGGCAGTGAGTTTTTTTGTTTACAAGCAAAACCCCTAAACTTTGTTTTAAAATTGATTCTATTAGTATGAGAGACTCTTTCAGACAAATGCACACACACACATGCACAGCAGTCTGGGTTCATTGTGTGTATTGTGTTGTGAGGGTGGACAGGGGTCTGGTAGACATTATTAAGGACAACTGAATTAACAAGGCCCCCCCTCTCACTACAACACCCCCAACAGAGAGTGAGGTTAATCCCTCTGGCGCACACACACACGCACGCACATGCACATGCTGTCATATTCTCTGAAATAATCACACACACACTTTCGGCTGTTAACTGTGTGTGTACAACCGCCGCCGCCACACCCAGCCGCTGCTGCTAATGTGTTTGTGAACCACTGAAAGATCAGTCATACTGTGAAAACACACACGCACGCACGCATTTATATATATATATATGCTTGCACACATGAGCTTGAGTGTAATTGCAAGACTGTTTTTGTCTGCGGTTCTCAGCCCCCCCCCCCCCCCCCCCCAACCTTCTCACTTCCGGTGCTACAACACACACACACACACACACACACACACCAGCCGCAATTTCGGAGACAAAAAAAGCAGATAAGAGCCTGAGGGCTGTGTGTGTGTGTGTGCACAGCAGATGTCTGGGTCACTCAGGCCAAAGTCCCTCATTAGCATCACAAAGGGGCAACAGCAGAGCCTTTAGCCCCGACAGCCTTGAGAGGATAGGAAGATTTGATTTTTTTTTTTTTTTTTGTGTGTGTGTTATATTCAGATGCTTTATTTTGTTTCTATTATTTTTTTTTTCAGTTTGTCTAGAGGCTTTAATTTATTTTTTATTTGTTTAAATAGAGGCTTATTTAGTTTTATTTTCTTTTTTATTATAGAGGCTTTTTGTTTATTTAAAATTTTCTCTGTTTTATTTCAGAGGCTTTATTTTATTTTTATATTCAAATTCTTTTTTATTCTAGAGACTATTTTATTAATTTTAATTCATTTTCATTTTTTATTTTTATTTGATTCTGAAGTTTTTAATTGTCAATTTCTGTTTCATTCTAAAGACCATATTTTATATATATATGTATATGTGTGTGTGTGTGTGTATGTATATATGTATCTGTGTGTGTGTGTGTGTATTCTGTTTGTTTTGTTGTAGAGGCTTTTTTATTTTTCATTTTTGTATTTCTTTATTACTTATTTCTTGAGATTGTTTCGTGTGTATGTTCTGTTTTTGTCATAGAGGCTTCATTTTAGTTATCATTTTTTTATTTCTTTATTAGTTATTTTTTGAGATTTTGTTTGTGTGTGTGCGTGTGTTTTAACTTTAGAGTACATTTAACAATTTCTGTCATGACAACTCTCGGAGGGATTGGCATGGTAATGTACATGACAATGTTAGTGTATTTGTCTAGGCATGCAACTGCAGCTCCTATCTCTTTGAATCGTTGCATGCCCGAGAGGCATTTCAAAGATGGCTGCCAAGTGACATGACTTGTCTTAAAGAGACTTTGGCTATGGCAGATTTTCTACAAGCAAAAGAAAGCAAGGCATTGTGAAGCACGAGCAAAGAAAAATAAATAAAGCATATCATTTTCCTTATTTGACCTGTTCTGTGCAAATTAGTGCAAAACGTGTTGTGTGAGTGTTGAAATATGCCCAGGACTTCTGTCCTGTAGCGTGTGCCTGGCTTAAGGTGTTCTGACTGGGGTTTAGTGTCACTAATATCTAGGGGTGACCCTGAATAGTCGAAGATTCGATGCTTCGAATAGAAGGAGCCTGATTCGACTCCCAAACTCACAGTCTAATATTCGCGGGGTCTTATGATCATGCCATTTTGGCTGTATGGGGGTGCTCAAATTTCTGATTTCACATAGAACTAGCGGTATTCTCCCAATAAGTTAATATACAGCCTATTAAGATAGTTGTAAATAAGAATCTGAAAAGAAGGAAGCTTTAAATAAATATTTTAAATCCAACCACCCCTATAGATTTAAGTTTCACTTTCCATAACCAATGACCGACAGGAGCGTCCTGGCGGCAGGGATTTAAATCTTTAACAAGACTCAAATCCAAGACTGGATTTTTTCGATCAGGTACAAGTGATTTCAAACACATCAGAAACATTTCAGCCGTTTTATATATTGTGTATATATTATTTATCTCTTATAAGATGCATTTGGTTGAGTTACGCTGCAGTAAAGCGCCTCATTGTAGTAGGCCTACTAAGGATCTCTTCAGCGCACACCGCGAGCACTACAAACAACAATGCATAATATTAATAACTGTGACTGGGACTGTCATATACATAACATTATAATGAGAACACTTATAATAAAACGCTGTGAATTTTTAGTTTAGTTGCCTGTCTCTGCTCATTGTTGCATGATGAACGCGTCCACAAAATTAGTTCATTCAGAGCCGCGCAGACACGTTCACTTATGCATTCGGGTGATTTTGTGCAGATATTCTATGTCGTAATGTTAACATTGTTGTATAAATAACGAAGCGTATTCTATATGAGAAGTTAAATCCCATTGATTATAACCCTGCTATCAAATGCTTCATTCTACTGGTCATCTTCAGCGTGCGCAGCTCAAAACAGAAATGCAGAAGATTAATAACTATTGTCATGTACATAACATTATAATGAGAGTACTATTGTAAACAATGTTGTGAATTCTTAGGGTTTCGCTTACGTTTAATGTTAACTATCTTTTAATCAAAACATAAAACATTATCTGCGAGGCATCCGTTACACCTTTTCCCTGTGTGTTAAAGGGGTCATATAATGCCATTTTTGTACAAGTTAATATGATTCTTTAGGGTCTAAATGAAAAGTTTGTAATATACTTTAATTAAAAATTCTCGTTAGTATTGTAAGAAAACACTAATTTTACCTGGTCAAAAACAGCTCTCTGTTCAGCACGCCATTTCAGTGCATGTGCCTTTAAATGATCATGAGCTCTGCTCACCCCGCCCCTCTGCTCTGTGTTACCACGTTAACTTTGCCACAGCGTACACAGTTTATAATAACACAATAACCATAACGCGTTGTTCATTACAAACGTGGGATTATGAATTATATTGAGAACGTCATACATAGAAAACATGCCGTAATGTACACTTGATTTCACGTAATGAAAGTTAGTGTAAACTTTAGCCACATTCATGGTGAAACATGCAAGCAATTAGCAAAGATTAATAAAACGTTACACTCACTTCTTCTGGAGGTGCAGCAGGAACACGAATAGTTGGTACCAATCCTTTTTTCAGGAGCAGCTTCTTGGCAAAACCAGCTTTAAACTGACCCTCGTTTATAAAGCAGTCTGGTGAGAAATGATTCGCGCAAACATGAAAGAATTGAGGTTGATCTGGGGGACTATTCCCTTCGAAAACCAAACTCAGCCACTGCGTCTTCAGTGGTTCTGATTTAGGAACATCAAAACGACTGCTGTGTTCGTTATTACACCCAAGAACAGAACACCACAATCGCTTAGACGCCATTCTGCTCCAGCGTATCAACAATGGCGGATTATGATGACAGCTCCCTCAGGGCGGGTCTGTGTTGAAACGCTCCTGTCAATCAACAATCGTGGGAGGGGCCACCGATCTTGTGACGTCACAAGACGAACAGCTCGATTTGAGACAGGAAAACATATTAGGAGATTAAAAAAAAAAAAACACTGGATGGATTTTTATCATTATAGGATGGTTGTGTACAGGCACTGCCAACACACATTTCAGTACAATCAACTTGTAAAAGTGGATATAGCATTATATGACCCCTTTAACGTCAGTATTTATGACTGTGGAATGTAATGTATTTTGCCCCGCCCCCAAACATATGATTCTACTATCAGTCGACTATCGGCAAGATTCGAAATTTCCGATTCGACTATGAAAATCCTTAGTCGGGGACACCCCTACTAAAGTCATGCCAATAAAGCGCAGTAAGAGAAGGATTCTAGAGGAGGAGGAACAGCCTCGTGTTCAGCGGTCACAGGTGATGCTGCTGTTTCTCCTTCTCTAATTGATTTCTAATAGCCGGAAGAGACTAGAGGGATTTACTGAAATACACACACACACACACACACACACACACACACACACACATCTCTCCTGCCCCTGGAGACACTATCATCTTCTGGAGGAGAGACATGGAGGGGATGGTATGTGAGGGAGGAGATGGGGAAAAGTTTCAGTTTAAAACTTCAAACTTTTCAATGTCTTTTCATGAAAAAAATAGTTCTGCTTATGAAGGCATTGTAAAATGGTAAATAAAAACATGCATATTCATTGAATTCTGCAATAAGGCACCAAGTATAAAGGTCAATAATGTATATATAATACTGTTTTCCTTTTTGTTCTCCTTCATAATAATAATATTAACTATTATTATTCATATTGATAATTGTTATATATTATTAAACACTAGGGGGTCCAGCATCTCAAATGTATTTATTTATTTCAGTCATCTGGATAGAAATCACAAAAAAAAGCTTAGAATATAGGGTAGAAGTAGGACTGATTGGCAACATTTACATGTTACATTTACAGAGCTCTAATATTTAGGCTAGTTTACATTTTACATTTACATTAACTTACATTTTCATTTAGACATTTTATCCAAAGCATTTTGCATATGCATTTTTTTTTCATTTAAATGTAATTTTAAAAAAAAAATGTATATAAAATGTTTTAGTTTAGAGTTTGTGTTTTGACATTTATATACACAGTTGGCATCATTTAAAGCTGCAGTCCGTAACTTTTTTTTGGTTAAAAATGTTCTGAAATCAATATTTGAGCAAGTATATAACTAGCCAGTGTTCAAAACTAGCGCCTTTAGTCCGATTCAAAACGGTTAGCTTTTATTATAATGTTTTCTAATTTGAGTTGTACGGGTAGGTTTTCGTGAGAAATTCGAGCATGACACTGCGTCATAACGTCACGTCTGTAAACATAAAGAAGTTGTCCCGGCTAGTAGGCTATCGCATGTGAGGATCCTGCAGGTGGCGGATCGTTTAGCCTTTTCTCACAGCAGCTAGAATAATTAAATGTATCATTTTGATGGCGGATTGTAATCGAGAAAGGATTATGTGTTTATGAAACGCATGTGAATGAGATTAAATTATGTTCCAGTTTTAAATGTGCTTCTGATTACAGATAGCCTGGGATTACACAAGATTTGATTTTTAAAGAAAACCAGTTAGAAGGGAGCATAATTTGCTTTTTGGGTTAAAAGAATTTCTTAATATGAAATTCGAATGGCATGACAATTATATTAGACTGTACAGAAATTGAAATCTACACGCTAATACACTATACTCAGTCACGCAATGCTGATGTTGTTAATCAGAATCAGAATGAGCTTTATTGGCCAGGTATGTTTACACATACGAGGAATTTGTTTTTGTGACAGAAGCTCTACAGTGCAACAGAAAGACAGCAACAGGACAGGACACAGATAATAAAAGAATAATATACAAATATACAACTAGGCAATGTACAAAATAGGAAAAACAATATAATATAGACAAGTATGTATGTACAGTTATGATATGTGCAAATTTGAAATGGAAAAAAATAAGTATGTGTGGTGAATAAATAATGTATTATAGTGTTGTGTGTTCCGCGTTTATTGTCAAGTGTTCATGAGATGGATTGTCTGAGGGAAGAAACTGTTCCTGTGCCTGGCCGTTCTGGTGCTCAGAGCTCTGTAGCGTCAACCAGACGGCAACAGTTCAAAGAGTGAGTGTGCTGGATGTGAGGGGTCCAGAGTGATTTTGCCAGCCCTTTTGCTCACTCTGGATGAGTACAGTTCTTGGAGAGTGGGGAGAGTTGTACCAATGATTCGCTCAGCAGTCCGGACTACCCTCTGTAGTCTTCTGAGGTCAGATTTGGTAGCTGAGCTGAACCAGACAGTTATTGAAGTGCAGAGGACAGATTCAATGATGGCGGAGTAGAACTGTTTAAGCAGCTCCTGTGGCAGGTTGGACTTCCTCAGCTGGCGAAGGAAGTACAACCTCTGCTGGGCCTTTTTCACAGTGGACTCAATGTGATTGTCCCACTTCAGGTCCTGAGAAATTGTGGTGCCCAGGAATCTGAATTACTCCACTGCAGTCACAGTGCTATTCATGATGGTGAGTGGGGGGAATGCAGGGGGGTTTCTCCTGAAGTCCAGGATCATCTCCACAGTTTTGAGCGTGTTAACCTCCAGGTTGTTAAGACTGCACCAGACAGACAGCTCCTTAACCTCCTGTCTGTAAGCAGACTCGTCACTGTCCTGGATGAGGCCGATCAGTGTGGTGTCGTCTGCAAACTTAAGGAGCTTGACAGAGGGGTCTTTAGATGTGCAGTTGTTGGTGTAGAGGGAGAAGAGCAGTGGGGAGAGAACACAACCCTGAGGAGCTCCAGTGCTGATGGTGCGGGTGCTGGATGAGAATTTTCCCAGCCTCACTAGCTGCTGCCTGTCTGTCAGGAAGCTGGTGATCCATTGACAGACGGAGGTGGGCACGGAGAGCTGAGGATCCTCACATAAGTCCGTGGTCTGTCCAGATGCTGCATGAAGTGCAGTCCCATGTTGACTGCATCATCCACAGACCTGTTTGCTCTGTAGACAAACTGCAGGGGGTCCAGTGGAGGCATTCAGATAAGCCAAAACCAGTCTTTCAAATGATTTCATGGCCACAGACGTTGGAGCCACAGGTCTGTAGTCATTGTCCAGTAATTTTGGATTTCTTTGGGATGGGGATGATGGTGGAGCGTTTTAAGAATGAGGGGACTTCGCACAGCTCCAGTGATCTGTTGAAGATCTGTGTGAAGATGGGGGCCAGCTGGTTAGCACAGGTTTTTAGGCAGGCTGGTGACACACCGTCTGGGCCTGGTGCTTTCCTTCTTTTGTTCTTTCTGAAGACCTGGCGCATGTCATCTTCACTGATCTGAATTGCAGGTGTGGGGGAGAGGGGGGTTGCTGGAGGTGTTAATGGTTGTGTGGAGAGGTGTTCAGGGCAGGTGTGAGGTGTTTTTTCAAACCTGCAGTAGAACTCATTCAGATCATCTGCCAGTTGTTGATTCTCCAGAGTGCTGGGGGATGGTGCCTTGTAACTGGTGATATCTTTCATACCTTTCCACACTGAAGCAGAATCACTGGAAGAGAATTTGTTCCTTAGCATTAATAATTTGAGAATAAATTATAACAAGTATAAAGTATAACAATACTTTATAACAATAATAATAAGTTTATAACAATAATAAGTTGCACGGTTTGATGTGATATGAGCTAACCGATCGTTAGATTAAATCACTATTGGTAGAGAGATTTATGGTAATGCTTTTTTCCTCAGTTGGTCAGAACAAACGTAGCAGACATGTTACTTGTTCAGATGACAATATACAGTGAAAATTTTTATTTGGGTCATATATTCCAAGACGTAGGCTAGAATCTGTGAATGCGAAGTACAGTAAATATCCACACCGGTGCGGTGACTGACTGCCACACACACTCTTCAAAACAATAGATTCATCCGCACTGGAGCCGTGCCGACTCACAACCCACGCAAGGAAGATAATTCCGCAAAAAGCCGCAATTCCAGTTTTTCAAACAGAGATGGCGACAAAGAGGCAAAACTTACGGACTGCAGATTTGATTTTTTTTTTTTTTTTTTCCCTGTTTAATGATAATCTTAAATATACATCATTATAAATTATTATTACTATATGAAATGTAATATATTTTTTCTGTATAATAATGTTAATAATATTAATAATAATAATAATAATACAATTAATAATGATGATGATGATGATTATTAACTCTGTTTTTATCATATTGAATCTTTACTTCTGCTTGTAAAATAAGATAAATATGAGGGAAGCTGCTTTTCGTGAATTGATGAAGAACATTATTTCACAAGAGATGCACATTGACAAATGATTCTGCAGAGAGCATTCAGTGTGTGTGTGTGTAAAGCAAGCATTCCCTGCTGAGATGTTTTGTTGTGTTCCTCCCCTGGGGGCTAACACACACACACGCATACGTTTATCCAGCAGTTTCTGTGTATATCTGTCTGCTTTCAAACCGACTGTTTGCCTATGAAGCACACTGAACACAGTTGCATATCCCGTTTCTCTCTTTCTAACGTGTGATGGTTTGTTCCTGTCTGTCTGGGCTTAAAGGTCACAAGCCAGTGACCCCTGGTAAAGCAGGTCGGAGGTGAAAAGCCAATGGCCCTTCTTTTCTATTTGCTCGAAGCTTTAGTTTCAGCCTGACCTGACAAGCTCACCTCAAACACGCGATGCAATCACTGGCTCTGTTATGACATTCAGCAGAATTGTTTTAGCCTGTTTGCAGTAATGAAATGTTGCTGTTATAACTCTGATCAAAAGGATTGTTATCATGGCTGGGGTTTGCTTCTTTTTTTTTTTCTGTGGTCAAAGTTCAAATATTGAGGCAAACCTTTTATGCACTTTATTTTAGCAACAGTTAAGACTAAAATTAGCTTGATTAACCACAAAGCAAGAGTCTTACCAGTTAAATATCTTTTATGGTTCAGTGTGTTAACCTACAGCTTCCTAACCGATGCCTAGGTTGTTTATCTGAACATTTAGAGGTCATGTCGAATCAAATTTCTCATCTGTTGCCTTTGTTTTTCAGGCTTCGTCTCAATCGACACAGCCGCTCAAATTCACCACCTCAGACTCCTGTGATCGCATCAAAGATGAGTTTCAGTTCCTGCAGGCACAATATCACAGGTATACCAAACACTGACAAAATACTACGCAAAAGTTTTTTTTTTTTTTTTTTTTTTTTTTTTTTTATAAAGGAAATTAATGTTTATTCAGTAAGGATGCATTAAGTGGATCAAAACTAACAGTAAAGACTTTTATAGTGTTTCAGAAGATTTCTATTCTGTTTCGAACTTACTATCCGTCAAAGATTCTTGGGAAAAAAATTAGTCACAGTTTAAACAAAAATATGAAGCGGCACAACTGTTTTCAACATTATTAATAGTAAGAAATTAATAATGTCATGGCCTAATGGTTAGGGAGTTGGGCTTGTAACCTCAAGGTTGCTGGTTCGATTCTCGCACCGGCAGGAATTGAAGGTGGGGATTGTGAATGAACCGCACTCTCTCTGCCTTCGATACCATGACTGAGGTGCCCTTGAGCAAGGCACCGAACCCCCAGTTGCTCCCCGGGCGCTGGAGCAATAGCTGCCCACTGCTCCGGGTGTGTGTTCACGGTGTGTGTGTTCACGGTGTGTGTGTGCGCGTTTGTTCACTATTCACTGCTGTGTGTGTGCACTTGGATGGGTTAAATGCAGAGCACCAATTTCGAGTATGGGTCACCATACTTGACAATACGTCACGACTTTCACTTTCACTTTCAAATGTTTCTTGACGAGCAAATCAGCATATTAGAATGATTTCTGAAGGATCATGTGACACTGAATACAGCAATAAATCACATTAAAAAAGTAGAAAACGCATTTTAAATTGTAGTAATATTTTAAAATATTTCTGTTTTGCTGTATTTTTGATCAAATAAATGCATCCTTTTTGAGCAGAAGAGACTTTCACTTTAAAAACATTAAGCAGGAGCATACCAAAAGCATTCGTGTACACAAAACTTGTTTAACCGTTATTTAACGCGACCTTGAGAAGCACAGGCAGTTTCTCTCCTCACTTTCACTCTACACCCTAAAAACACCCTGCCTGTGTGAATTCCTCTCCGGGACGCTCAAATGGTGTGAACGCAGCCCCTCCTGGAAAAGCTTCCTGTCATCATCTGTCAGCACCAGTGATAAGAGCGATCACGGAGGCCATCCGGCCATCACACATCAGAGAAACTGCGGACAGAGGAAGGAAGAGGGAAATGGAGAAGGATAAACAGCAGAACGTGTTGATGTCTTTCAGATCTGTCGTCACCATCAGACCGCACTGCGGCACTTTAGGCCCCGTTTACACTAGTGCGTTTTCGTTTTAAAATGCATAACTTTTGCTACGGTTACACCTATCGTTTTCACTACTCTGGCGTTTTCCACCCTCGAAAACAGAGACTTCTGAAAACACTGCAGACCCTGTTTTAGTTTGAAATTTCCGGGGTTGCGTTTGTGAAAACAGACCAAAACGGAGACTTTTGAAAACGATGGCGTGGCTGCCCATATTCGCTCTGCGTATCCTTGATGACCGTGTAAACCATAACACCATGCTCATTGTTGTACCCATAGATATGTATAGGTAGATTCCCCATTCGACCGCTCCAAGCACGTAGACGCATCTGCCATCTAAATAATAGGGATCTACGTATACATATCTATGGTTGTACATGCATGACAGAGGCATGCGTTTTCGGTTGTGTAGTGTAGATGGAGATCGTTTCTGAAACACAGTGGAAACGCCAGTGTAAACAAGGATCATTTTCATTCTAAAAGGCAGTTTTAAAACGAAAACGCATTAGTGTAAACGAGGCCTTAGATTAGTTTAGACTTCGCTGAAGATTCACTCTCGGCGTCAATAGGCTGTAACTCTGGTGTATGTTTAAACAATTCACGGCCACTTCACCTTCAGCTCCATGTCACTGAGTATTTCCACAAGTAATGCTAATGAATGAGTGATTATTCTGTGGAGCTGCTTGTGATTGCATAATGTTATTATTATTGCTTTAGTGATTAAAGACCTCATAAAATGGTCTGCCAAATGCAATTTTCTCTCCTGTGTTGATGTTAGGGTGAGGGGATGGGCCGTTTCAAAAACAAGTCATTTATTTTAACCAGTCAGTCGGCTTTAGTTTACATCACAGTCATAAACCGTGATTTACTACTTGCTATTAGTCGGTGGCAGGTGGTGTTGGGGGAGGGACGTTCTCATTCTAGAGAGCATTTATAGATTTGTATATCCAAAATTTGACCATAAAAAGGTTTCCCAGCAGGGAAAGAATATAAATATTTAAATGCATAAACATCATTTCATAATATTTAATTGTAGGTATATGCTACTGTATTCTTTTTTAATTATTTTTTAAGAAATTAACTTTTATTCAGCGAGAATTTATTGAATTGATCAAAAAGATTCTATTTCAAATTAACTATCTTCTTTTGAAGTTTCTGTTCATCAAGGTGTCCTGAAAGAAATGTATCATGGTTTTCACAAAAATATTAAGCAGCTCAACTGTTTTCAACATTAATGATACGAAATGTTTCTTGAGCAGCAAATCAGCATATTAGAATGATTTCTGAAGGATCATGTGACACTGAAGACTGGAGTAATGATGCTGAAAATTCAGCTTGGCATCACTGGAATAAATTATA
>CM077234.1:32677774-32827774 GCA_039654775.1 Spinibarbus caldwelli | reverse complement strand
ACGGAGAGACCTGAATATAATAGAGACTTCATGATTCACTCTTATGAGTCACCCAGAATGCCCTGGCAATGCTCTAGTAACAACCTAGTAACTGCATGCTTGTCCTCTCAAGCACCCAAAACACATGTAAACGACCACTAACAGTTTAGAAACCACACAGCAACAGCCTCCAGCAGTCAATTTCTCTGATACCTACTAGTCAATATATTTCATCATATTCTATTCTGGGTGTACCTAGTTAAGGGTTTTAACACTCTAGTGACCCTTTCACTGGAATTAATTCACGTTTTACATAAAAAGACGATACTGTCTATATTGCCCTCAGAAAGGTATAAATGCCTTACGAAGGCCTTGCCAAGTGTCTGTGTAGGACGGTGACGGGCTTGAAAACAGTTTTGACAAAAACAAAGAGATTTTCCTAATTCAGACCCACATCCTCATGTCATTTCTGTGTAAAAGTGGTTTGTTTTTCTGTTTGCAGTGAATGTGTTTCCGTGTGTGACCAGCAGGTGGCAGCCAGTGAGTGTGTGTTGAATGATGTGTGCAGCTGTAATAGGTTATTTGAAATGGCATACTATCATACGACTACTACAGCAGTGGTTCTCAGTAGATTTCAGTCTTGAACCTTGATTTGATGTTTTTAGCAGTTTAGCTGATACTAAAGTTCAGTTATTATTAATGACTAAAATTGTTATTAGTGACTAAAAAAGGTGACTTAGTCAATCAAGATGACTAAAAAGCATTTAAATTTAATTATTATTAATATTAAAATGATTTCATTTTAAACTAAAATGCAAAAAAAAAAAATCAAGACTCAAGACTGAATTTTATGTTATAATATTATAATAATAATCAAAAAATACAAGAATTAAATATTTGTTTTTCCCTCTCAATAACTTGTTTTCTTGAAATTGAAATCACACTTTACAATAAGGTCTCATTTGTTAATGCATTAACTACCGTGAACTAACAATGAACAGTGTATTTTTACCGCACTTGTTAACCTTTGATAATATTAGTGAATAAATATGTTCATATTAGGTCACGGTTAATGTTAAACTAAACGTTAACGAAGATTAATAAATGCCAAATAAGTATTGTTCATGTTAACTAATACAGTTAACTGATGTTAGCACAGGGCCGTTTCTAGCCATTTTGACACCCTAGATGAAATCCCTATTAGGGCCCCCCCATTCCCCATCCAACTCCCACACCCAAACAAGATAATTAAGATTACATACAAAATAACACAAAACTGATTATGTAAACATTCAAATCTTAAATAACAACACTGATACATTTACAAATTATATTTATATATAGGTTATATGTATATAATTTCTTTTTCAGACATCGGTTTCTTGTCACATTCAAATTGGTTGTCATAGTAACGACACTAATTTGTGGAAATTCAATGCATTGTGAGTTCCACAAATCTGAACGCATTAGGCCTATTTGTAAATTGACTGTTAAGATAAAACATTTTGCACAGTTTATTATCTGTGATACCATTATAGCTACTGGATGCCTGTATAGCTCTGTGTAACAATCCCTAGTTGCTAAGAAATTGTCATCACACACAAATTAATTTTATTACATTTGGATTTGGATCCATGTTTAGATATTATCAATGGCTACTTTTTGACATTATCTTTTTTCTTTTTTTTTTCAATTGTTTTGTGTCAGTTATTGCATTATTATTTGTCAAACCTATAAAACCCTTTGTTACCCCAAACTACATAGGCCTATAAAAGCCTGATCAGTGACATAAAAGTAATCAGAATGCAGCTACTCTTTCTTTTATTACTCATTGATGAGTGAATTTCCCCTTTAAATAATGTGACGCTCTGCCCTCTATATGTATGACGCTGCTCTCTTTGAGCGCTGTTGGAAGCGAATTAATTTTTATTAATTTTTTTTTGGAAGCAAATTAATTGATTCAGTATTTCGACACTTCCGTAAGGATGCATTAAATTTGACAAAGCAGTTTAATAAAGTATGTATTGATCTTGTGAATTAGCGAATTTTACACCAATATTTTTAATTGGCTGTAAAAGTTTTATATGGGAATATTAAACGACACACTGAACTTTAATCATGCATTGGCGCAAAAACGCACACCTTTTAGACCAGTTTCACGTGAAACATGATTTCTCGACAGCCACAAATACTGTCTAAACAAAATACTGATTTTGTGCACTTTTTATGTACCAATATTTTAAATTGGCCTTTGAACTTGCATGACCAAAAAAAAAAAAAAAAAGCCTTACCTTGCCAAAACACTGACAGAACCCATTGATATAATGGCATTTTTGAGCGCTCCAACTCCAAATGCAAACTTTGCATGCAACAATCAGAGGCAGCAATTGACAGCCCTCTGATCCAATGGCATACAGGCATCGTCAGAATGACAGTACTCTAGCCCAATGATGTTGGGGGATCCAGTGGGGGCGGCAATCGTATTTCAGGGTGTCTGTGCCACTCTTGATCACAACCCTGTTAAATTGTAGTGGCAGAACATGCTCTCATTGACGCCCCCTCCAGCTGGTGGCGCTCTAGGCGACCACCTAGCTTGCCTATGCCTAGAAACGGTACTGTTAGCATTATTGTAAAGCGTTATCAATATCAGTGCTCACAGTTTCTCTTAATAAAAAATCAGCTTTGTCATAAATTTCAAAGGCAGTTTAATAAATATAACAGTGATTTGTGGAATAGTCTTTTTACATAGATGCTACTTGCTGAATTAAACCTGCAAACTGATGAGGTCGCCCCAGTATAGCGTACAGTACATACTGCACAGTTAGTAGTACGCTAGTATTCCAAGCTGTTTTAAAGACAAGACTACCTAAGGTTGTACATATGCACGGGTGCATTGTGGGTATTTTCTAATTGTGTGTTCCTGGACATTTATTTCTTGTGTCCCATAATTCCTTTGTGTTTTTTGTTTTTCAGCACACCAGTGCTGATGTATGCTAAGAAACGCTCACCGTTGAGCCCTGGATTGCTTATTTTAATCTATTAATGAAGTTTTCTGATTTTATTCTTTAGGTATTTTTCCAGTTGATTTCGCTTGATCTCAAAAGCCGACGGCCAATTTATATACATGTATAAATATATCAATATACATTTAATTTTCCAAACATTTTTGTATGCATAAAGCTATGTTCATGGTGTATGTGGCCCGGAGGACATTTAGAGCAGGTTATACACAGAAATCTATGATCATTTAATAGTCAAGTCAAATATTTCTGCTCTGATTTGTTTAAATGCGTGTAGCACTGGCTGATCTCGACTAGCTATAGCTGCTAAAGGATAAATGATTTGTTCAGCGGTTCAGACTTGGTCTCAATCTCATGAGCATCAGCTGAAAAAGATGAGTTTGTTACTTAAAGCGTTATGTAAATCCATTGACACGAGCGATTCCTGAAGCCTCCCTCTTCTGATGCTTTTCATCTGATATTTGCCGCATTTTGGAGCTTTGTAGTAGTTTTTTAAAATGTGTGTGTGTGTGTGTTGATGTGACATGATGTACTTTGATGGAAATGTATGTTGTTTGTGTTGATAAACTGCTATTATAACTTCATTTAAAGACGATTGTTGGAAGAAAAAGGTTAAAACATTTACTATGAACGAGAGATTGAGCAGTAAGGAAGTATTTATGGTGCCTTACAAATAAAAGATTCATTGGACCTTTATCAGTGCTGCTGTGTGGGTTTCATTTATTTATATATATATATCTCATCCTTTCCACTGTATAGCTCTAAAATATCATTGCTTAGAAAACATTAAAATAATTAGTAATTTAATAATGAAATAATAAAAATGTAAATTTTTGACCAGTCAAATTTTATTTTTATTTTTTAACTTGTATTTATTTACTTAAAGAAATTAATGCTTTTATTCAGCAAAGATGCATTAAAATGATCAAAAGTGACAGTAAAGACATTTATAATGTCACACAAGATTTCTATTTGAAATAAATGCTGTTCTTTTGAACTTTCTATTCATCAAAGAATCCTGAAAAATAAAATGCATCATGCAAATCAGCATTTTAGAATGATTTCTGAAGGATCATGTGACTCTGGAGACTTGTTATGATGCTGAAAATTCAGCTTTGCATCACAGTAGTAAATTACATTTTGAAATATATTCTCACAGAAAACTGTTATTTGAAATTGTAATATTTCACAAAATTACTGTTTTATTATATATTTGATTAAATGCAGCTAAATAAATAAAATCTCACTGACTTTAGTGTACATGCATTTTCATTCAAACACGAGCTAGAGAATCATGTAAAGGTTAATATTTGACCTCTATGCTATATTTGTGTATTTTAGTATTGGACCGTAACATTGCACTGATCCAGGAGCAGAACTTTCTTTTTCAGGAGACAGTTTCTGTTCTGTACAACAGGTGCTGCTGTTGCTTTACACTAATGCATGCTTTGCACAGTACAAGTGGTGATATTTCATTAATACTAGACCAAAATCCTTCCTTCAGTATTGAGTGTATCAACATTAAACATGCCATCAAAATTATTAAATTGCATATTTGTTTATAGTCTAAATCGCTTATGAAGCAGAAATGGTTTATGTTTGTCCAGCTTCATTTGTGTGTGTTATGATGAGTAGTCTGTCCAAAACGAGCTGAAATTACAGTCATCAGTGTATCTCATTTTCATCTGCACGACAGCGTCGCTTTAGAAACACACCATTAACCTGCACGCTTCATCAGCACTGTGTCAGCATCTATAGAAGGATAATTAGCATATTAGGCATTACACCATAGATCACATAGAGCTTACCATTTTTGTGCACTTTTGATGCACTTTTTATGCTTTTAAATTTTCTTTTTTGTTTTTACTTAAGATTTGATATGTTAACTGATCTGGGGCCTGTTTTATAAAACAAGTTTACCAAAATAAGCCAGGCTTATTTCAGTTAGTCTTTCTTATTTTGAACCAAATCAACTGACAATAAGTCAGACTAACTGAAATAAACCTGGCTTATTGGCAAACTTGTTTTATGAAACAGGCCCCTAGTTTCCTTGTGACTTTTCAGATGTTTTTTGTCTATTTATTTATTTGTTATTTTTACCTAATTGAGTTTTTTAAGTGATTTTCAGTTATTTTCATTTTTTTAATGTTTTTTATTCATTTTAACTTATTTGATATTTTCTGTTATTGTTTATTATTATGTATTTTTCAACTATTTTTTATTTATTTTTAAGTTTTTATGTATTATTTTTACATTTTTCATTTTAGGTTATTTTGTTTATTTTGAGTTTTTTATTTTATTTGTTATTTTTAGGTTTTTTATTTTTATAAAATTTCTTTTTTTAAGTTAAGTTTTGATTGTTTTGTTTTTTATTGTTTTGTTTTTGTTTGTTTGTTTGTTTGTTTGGATGTCTGAAGTTCATGGTTGTTCTTATGTACATATTTGGCCTGCGATAATTATTTTCACCCAGTGGAAAAGTATTAAAACCAGTATGACTGATATATGCATCTCATTTTTCACCTCTGCAGATCTATACAAACTGTTTTATTACAAATAATAATAATAATAATAATGGTTGTATATTTGCATTTAGATGAGTGTAGCCTATAGTGTTCTGATTTGATACGATCTGCTGAACGAAGGTAACAATTCACCAATCTTTCTTTCTTTCTCTTGCATACAGTCCAAACTGTATGCGCACATTCTGTCGGTCTGTTCATTTCCTCTGGTTGATGGAGATGTGGCCTGTGGCAGAGCTCTGACATGATATTTCATTAAAGTCTTTCAGGCAGTGTGTGTGTGTGTGCGGTCACTGTCTCTCACTTTTCATTCCTCAGCTTGTCGTCATCCATTATTTCCTCCACACTGCACCACTCTTCCTCTCCTCCTCCTCTTCTTAAGTTCTGCGGCTCTCTCTCCTTTTTTCCACCTTTCATTTTTTCTTCTGCCTTTATATCTGATAATAAATGTTTTTATTAGTGTGTGTCTCTGTGTGTGTATATTGTATATTGTATAGTGAATTGGTGGGTTTTTGTTAAATGTGAGCCAAAATCATCACAATTAAAAGAACCAAAGACTTAAACTACTTCAGTCTGTGTGCATTGAATTTATTTAATACACGAGTTTCACAATTTGAGTTGAATTACTGAAATAAATGAACTTTTCCACGACATTCTAATTTATTGAGATGCACCTGTATATATTTATGTGTGTGTGTGTATACACACACACACACATTATATACATACATATACATATATATATATACAAGGGAATTTTAAAAAACAACAAAAAATTTATAGTAATATTGTGGAAAAAAATAATTAAAACTATATTCAAGGGTTTTTTATTTAGTTGCAGTTTAATTCTAAATTAAAATGAATTTTTTTAATTTTAATGCATTTTAATTTAATTTCCTTTAACTGGATTTGTTTAAATTGTTGTGATTTCGTGATAAAATAAAATGTATTATTATGATCTTCTTAATACATACATCTTTAGATCTTTGAGTTTTAATATTTTATTCACTGCAGTTTGGCTTCTTGAACGAATAATACTTTTTAGTGATTCAGTCGAGCCGAGTTTTTTTTTAAGTTGCAAATTCTAATTTAAAAATTCATTTTAAATTGTAATGCATTTTAATTTTCCTTTAAGCAGATGTGCACACTTCATTGTGATTTCGTGATAAAAGAAAACTCATTAGCCTAAATAAGTGAAATTAATATTCTATCCAATATGGTGTTGAAATTATAATGCATAGTATGCTATGAAATGACACATGATGATTATACATGCTAATGCAGTTCGGTCAGTATGTCATTACAAACGTGTTCTGTTTCTTAATATTATTCAGTTTCAGTTTGTACTAAATACCTCTTTTGTACAGATTGTCAATGTGGATCATTATCTCATAATCTCGTGAATATTCACATATATCAATTCGCTTATTGCACGCCGACTGGATCTCCGCCTTCATTATGCGATGATTGAGAACATAAAAGACTTCATTACCCGTAATGCAACACTGACGCGCCTGCGCTGAAGTCCTGCTTCCCGATTGGTCCTGATCAAAGAAGATGTAATGACCCAACGTGGGCACTGGGGTCACTCATTGGCCTTGACTTTAATCTTGTTAACCAATCAGAGTCCAGTCGTGAAAAGAGACGTTAAGGCTGCAATGTTTGTACGTTATGTTCTGTGTTATGATAGTAACGGCTTCCCGCTTTGTTCTCTTTCAAACAGTATTTCATTTTAAATAGCCGAGTTTAGAATACGAATGTAACACATACCAATATAATTTGGTTTCAACTGTTTTATCACTTGCATTTTTTCCGTTTTATCCTATTTATATAATCTTCATAAGCAAATGTAAGCGGTCGACCTTAAAAGCAGCTTTGGCTCTCCGCAGTTAATGTCAATCTCAGAGGCGCAGTAATACAGGCAGCACCGCTGAGAAGAGCAGCTGTGCGTTTTCTTTTCTCTTCTGATCTCTCACCCCTTTCTCTCTCCCTCTCAATCTCCCATATATTTATTTTAGATTTTCAGAAATCCAATACACCCCTCGCTGGCTGCAGTTTGGCTCGTTGACAGACGATTCGCAAGCGAATCATTCTTTTGAACCGGATCCTTTTAGTGATTCACTCGAGTCGATTCGCAGAGCGTTCGTAAATTGACTTTATTTTAGGATTTCACCATGCAAGCTATCTTTTCCTTTAAAAACATATTACAACTTTGGAGAATTAACATTACAAGCAGAGAAGATCACTTTGTAGTCAGATGCATAAGAGAATTAGTATTTTCGAGCCATAGGATTTAGCCACGGGTTTTCGCAGTTTTTAAATTTGAATGTAAAAATCTGTGGTTAACATTTTTTGAAGAGACTGTTTTGTTCAACAGACACAGTCATTCCTAAATCGTGAATTTCTCTGATCACAGCGGCGACGAATTCCTCAAAACCCATGGTATTTCGGCTCTTTAATATAGTACATTTTTAAGGACACTCAAGTGAATCAGTGAATCGTTCGAGCGAACCGATTCGCTGATTATTCAGAGCGCGTGTGCGCGCAGGTCAACGCTGTTTATGTTCCTCTGATCTCCGACGCGCGCTCGTCGTGCACGCGCCCCGCACAGGATGATCTTGTTACATTGTAGCGCGGCGTAACTGTGCGTCATAAAGAGGAAGAGCGTTTGATCCAGGCGAATAAAACGTTTTTAAACTTTTCATCGGATACCTTATAATTCTTCAGCTGCTCGAGAACGTTTGGAGCGCGGAGGAGAGAAGCTGATTTCCGCAGCGGACGCGGGGTGTTCGGTGTCGGTCCTGACCATCGAGATCCCCGTGGATGAACTCCAGAACCATGTATCCGCACGGAAGACCCCAGGTACCGCAGCCTAACGAACTTTCCGTTCCAGATCGTCTCTAGCGGATCGCTGAGTTGCGCGCGGGGGCCCGTTTTAACGTGCATTATGTTTGGTGTTAGGGTCAGGGTTAAGGTCACGATGAAGAGTTAATTACAGCGTTATGGGTTCAGTGATTGATGCACGGGCTGAGAAAACACACAGGCCTGGAGTCCCATTACAGTCACCGTAAGATATATATAAATGAGCCTATTATTAAACAGCCTGCGTCTTTTAGATTGTGCATGATTCTGTTCTGCGTCCACAGTTTTACTACACTTTTTACTTGTAATATTTTAATTATATAGTGATATATAAATGTATTGTTATTGTATATCACACACACACACACATATTATTTAAATTAATCTACAACCAAGAAACTTCAAGAGGAACCACAACTTCTCCTCCAGCAGGCACACATTTAAACACAATTATACAAAGCGCGCACACACACACATTTATGCATTTAGCAGACGCTTTTATCCAAAGCGACATACATTGCATTAAAGTTACAGTTTTTTACATTTTATCAGGTCTTGCTTTCCCTGGGAATCGAACCCATGATCTTGGCGTTGCTAGTGCCATGCTCTACTATTTGAGCTACAGGAAAGTATATATATATATATAGGCTACATGCACAATACATGCATATATAAGTACATGCACAAATGTTAATTAGAACAGGTGTAATTCCACATAAAATAAATAATTTTATTTCACATATACATACATAATTATTCTGTTTTATGTAATAATTATTTCAATTTGTAATTATTTTAAATTCCTTATATATATATATATATATATATATATATATATATATATATATATATATATATATATATATATATATATATATATATATATATATATATATATATATATATATATATATATATATATATATATATATAATTGATTGATGTTGATATTTATTATTCAGTATATAACTACCTACATTAATTCTATAAATTATTGAAATAACTAATAATATTTACATCAAATAAATCAAATGTTTTATATACATTTTTTAAAAAGTTCTGTTTTAACTACGTGTGTGTGTGAATTAAGAACTAATAAAATGTGTATGTAATATATATATATATATTATATGCACTTTTATAATTATTTGTTATTTTCAATTATTTTTTATTTTTCAATGATATTGTATATTAAAATGTCATGCCAATAAAACATTTTTGAATTATGAGAGATGGGCAGATGGGCATGTGCAAAAGAGGAGGAATGAGGCATTATTCAAGGCAGAAATACAGTAGAAAGACATTCATGTACACAGGGAGAGATTTGTGGCTTGAGTTTGCTCTGTGCGGTGGAGGGATGGACAGATGGAAGGACGGGTGAATGAATGGTTTGTTCGAGTTATTGCTGCATGTTGCTACATATGGATCCAGGCCACCCCACTCTCCACTGCAAATGTCATGTTCCATCATCGTCACTGTGCAACACAATACCACACACTCTCACACACTGAGCTGCACTTCAAAGCTACCTTTGCTATGATGGCATGTTATTACAGGCCCATGGAGACCCAGTTTTGTGGTAACATGCATTAGCTTTAAAGTGAGGAATTTCCGTGTGCATAATGAATGATCTTTAGAGAGTGTGCAAATGTGGTTTGGTTTGTTAGTGTGTGCTGTTTTTACATCTGTGTGTTTAGCGGAACGTTTGTGGTAATACGTAATGACTATGTGTGCTGTTGCCTGCTGGGCCACTGATGATCTGACTCCAGTGGGCAGCTTCTGTCTGCTCTCAAAACCCTGTCGGATCTGATACAGGACGCTCATGCCCGCTTTACACCTGGGATTAACATCTGTCTCTCTGATCTCAACCATTCAGATACTGTTGTAGTTTTTATAAATGTTTTGAATTGTTTTTTTATTTTTTATTTTAATATTAGATAAGTTTGAGTCATTTTTGTCACTTTAATTCTTAGTTTTTATTTTTCATTTCAGTTAAAGTTTTAGTAATTTTGTTGTGCATTTTTTGTCTTTTTTTTTTTTTTAAATATGTCTATTTACAATTTATTACATTTTATTTCAGTTTTAGCACAACTTAAACTAAATTTTTCTTTAGCAACTAGCTGAAAAAACAAGTTTAGGTTTGTATTTGATTGTTATTTCAGTATCGAGCCACTGTAAAAATGTTTATTTGTATTTTGAATTACTTTTTATTTTTCTATTTTCCATTTTAATTTTAAAATTGTAGTAAGTTGTAGTGCAATTTGTATTGCATTTTTATTTTAATTTTTTATTAATATATCTTATTATATTTAATTTATTTCAGTTTTAGTTCATCAAGTTAAACTAAATTTCTCTTGCAGATAGCTGGACAAAAATTAGTTTTATTTTATTGTATTGTATTGTATTTAGGGCTGAAACGAATCATCATTCCTATTAATTTCCCACTGATTTACGCGATCTGATGAGTAATAACTCATATTAGCGATCATATCTGAATGAATGGCAGAGACGCGTGTTTTCGTTTACTACACACACACACACACTGAAGCGCGCGTGACGCTCGCGGTGATTTCAGCGTCTGCGTCTCAATGAGGACATAAACACACGAACAGCATCTCCAGACACACTAACTCTGCTCTGAGAGTCACTTCATCAGCGTTTCATTTGAGTAAAACTAGCGTCATATCATATACGCACAGAAATTTAAAGGTATCCACGGCAACCCTTCAAAATAAAAGTCCGGTTTAATTTGAAGACATTGCAGCAGAAATATATTTGTTCAACAGAATGTACATACTACTACTAAAATTATGAAAACTTTATTTTTTTAAGGAATGATCACACAACATTTCTTCCATGTTTTCATTTTAATAGTAAATCCCCTTTGTTTGCCAAAAAGTTTAATTTTCAATAATTTAAAGATAAATGAAATTGTTTTATGCCTTCATTTGATAACCAGATACACAACACAGAATTTCTGAGGAAAAATAAAACATTTCATAAGGCTATTTTAAGAATACATAACAATAAAACATTAGGTGAGAGAAAATAAAACATAACTTTGTCATTTTCTTTAATCATAGCTATAATTATTACAACAACTAAAATGTTGCGTGTAAAAAGTGTTTGTTTCAGCCAGCTGAAGGGTGGGTACATTGTGTGCACATGATCAGGATGGTACCACCTCCGCGGCTCCACCGCATTTTGAGAAAGGAAAAACCCTGTTTGCAGGACTATACATTATTTGGATAATTAGTCAAAAACAACAACAACAACAGTTATGTCTGATTCTGTTGCATAGAACTGAATAAAAATAATAAATTGATAATTAATATTAATATATTTTCTGTCCAATTTTCTTTAAATAAAAGTGTGGTGATTTTATTGGCTTGTGTTTTTTAAATTCTGTGTCATTAAAATTTAGTTAAATTTAAAAAGTCTTACAAAATTATTTTATATTATTTATTAAAATAAATAATTATTACAAAGCATTTTCGGTTTCGGTTTTCAACCAAGCATATCCAGAATTCTCTGTTTCGGCCCAGCATTTTAATTTCGGTGCATCCCTAACATTTACTGTAACTACACACAAAGCACTGTGTTTGCAACCATGCTCCTTTAAATGATTACACACACACCCACACACACACACACACACACACACACACACACACACCAGTATGCAGAGAGACATTTAAGAGGGTTTATTCTCCAAATAACTATAAATTCATGCTGCTGAAAAGTGTGTTAATGTTATGTGTATTTTTTTTTATTTTTTATTTATTTATTTTTTTTGTTCCATGTTAGCTTCCTGTCCACTAATTTTTGCCTCTTACAAAAGCCACAAAGCCTTCTAAGAAGACAGTAAAGGCTTATGTCATGCCTGAGCTGTAGTTAGGCTGAAACTTGAAAGTTAAGTTGCACAATGTTTAGGTTTTATTATAATTTTTTTATTACTATGATTTTGATTTATGTCGAGTTTTAGGTTGTACTATGTTTACCTTTTTTAAAGTAATTTGAAATTGATTTTTATATTTGTATATATATGTATTTGCATTTTGAATGTAATATGGCAATTAAATGCACTAAATGGGTTTAGTTTTCACAGTTATTAATATATGCAATTTCAGCAATAAAAATGTTTATTTTTCTAAAAAGGAAACAAATTACTTGTTCTTTTAAAGAGACCTGTCTTATTTTCTCTTGTATATTTAGTATTGCTCTTTAATAAAGAAAAAGTACTTATCCGATTACTCGATTAATGGAATTTTCGATAGAATACTCGATTACTAAAATATTCGATAGCTACAGCCCTAATTGTATTGTTTTTATTTATTTATTTATTTATTTATTTATTTCAGTTAACTTTTATTTTATTTCAGGTAACTATTTTTTTTATTTTTTTTTTATGGTTTTGGTTTATGTTTTAGTTTAGTTAACTATAATAACCCCAATATATCACAAGTGCTCAGTTGAGAATTGTTTCCAGTTTTTTTTATCAAACATTTTAAAACACAGATAATTGACAGTTCAGTTTGCAACACTTTGGTATTGTTTAAGGATGCATAATAAATATTATGTGAAATTATTTAAAAAGACAAAGATACTTACTGCGCATATAAATTAATAAGTGAAAGAACTGCTCAGAAAACTTATGACTGATGACCAATAGGCATTGTTTACAAGTATAAAAAGAATATATTATTAAAAATGTATAGATAGATATGCAGATATGTAAGTGGATTTAAAAGGAGACTCGATTATGACATTTGCAGTGCTTCATGGGAGTGAACGGTCACTGCTGAGCTCTTTTGCTTTTGGTGGATCTCATATGCTATTTTTACAAATCAATTTCTTCATGGGGAAATAAATGTGAGTCGTACAGTTGCACTCTACTCAGCACTGTGCATTTGTGTTCGGCTCGTGTGACGATAATAACAGATGTAAGCAGCCTCGGACATGAAGCAGCGCGGTGTGAATATGTGTATGAGTGATATTCGCATGTAAATATGTGTGTGGTTTGTGTATCTTTCACCATCTGTGCTGTATTTACTATCATTTCGTTGATGGTGTTAATGATCAGATCTGGTTTTAGCACACACTAGCTCTACTAACACATAACGTAAAATCACACACAGTTTAACATCTCTCAAAAGCCCATCCTGTCTGTTTTATGTGCACATTTTTAAAATTCAATAGAAATACCTGTACAGTATGATTTGCTGGTGGTTAATCTGTAGAGTACATTTGAGTACAGACCATACGTTTTTGCATTTAGCAGACGCTTTTTAATAGAGCAACATAAGCACACTGGAAAAAAAAAATCTGAAGAAAAATGGATAATGTCTTGGTAGAAAATTACCATCTTTTCTGTTATTTTTACAGGTATTTTCTTCAAATATGTATTTTATTTTATTTTACTTCATTTACTTCATATTTTTTTTGCTGTTGTCTAAAACACAATACAATGCAATGCACTGTTCAAAATATGAATAACACATCTGTAAAATAAAATCAATACAGAAAAATCCACAAATAAATTGACCTACAGTTCACAGCAATGTTTTTCACTATTGAGATGTCAAATAGCAGAGGGAGGATCTGTTTACACAGAATGCAGTTGGATTAATTTTCTATCAGTGCACACGAGTCGGATGGACTGATCTGGCTCTTATGTGATGACCGTTTTGAACCATTAACACTGTTTTCAAGACACTGACTTTAAAAAATTCATCTTTGAAAATGCTCTCATTCCGTGCCGTCTGCCCTCAGTAAATGTGGTTTGATGAAACATATTGCATGTAGTAGAAGCTGTGACTGCACTGACTGCAGAATTTGGAAAAATGCATTTAGGTAGTACTTCAAGCTTGAATTTCTCAGATGGCAGGAATGGTTCACCTAAAAATCAAAATATGGCAGAAAATGTACTCCCCTCAGGCCATCCAGAATGTGTTTCTTCATCAGAAGATTTGAAAAAGGGTATCATTACATCACTTGCTCACCAGTGGTTCCTCTGCAGTGAATGGGTGCCGTCAGAATGAGAGTCCAAACAGCTGATAAAAACATCACAATAATCCACAGTCCATCAGTTAACATCTTGTGAAGTGAAAAGATGCATGGTTGTGAGAAACAAATCCATTATTAAGGCATTTTAACTTTGAACTGTCGCTTCTGGCAAAAAATTTTTAGTCGACATAATAATGAACACTTCCTCCAGAGAAAATGTCCATCTCCTGTTGTCCTCTCACATCAAAATCCACCCACATGTTTGTTTAGAACTGTTTTGCACTGTTTGCTTGTAAACAGTGTTTGATCTGTGCATATTTCTCCCCTGATTCAGACGAGATGACTTTTTCACTGGAGAAAGCAATATTATGGGAAGAGGACTCATGTTTAGCCAGAAGCAATGGTCTGAAGTTAAAAACGTCTTAATGATGAATTTGTTTCTTACAAACACAGTTTTTTACTTCACAAGTCATTAACTGATAGACTGGAGTGGTGTGGATTACTTGTGGATTATTGTGAAGTTTTTATCAGCTGTTTGGACTCTGATTCCGACGGCACCCATTCACTGCAGAGGATCCATTGCTGAGCAAGTGATGTAATGCTAAATTTCTCCAAATCTGTTCCCATGAAGAAACAAACTCATCTACATCTTGGATGGCCTGAGGGTGAATACATTTTCATGTTTGTTTGAACAATTCTTTTAATGTTATTTATGTTTAGTTTTGTTAGTTTTTGATAATTAGTGGCATCAAATGAAGATGTAAAATGAACAGCCCTAAACGGATAAAGTGCAGCGGCTGTACATGTGTGTGTGTGTGTGTGTGTGTGTGTGTGTGTGTGTGTGTGTGTGCGTGATGGAGGCGGCGGTGCATGGTGTCAGTTCTCATCAGAGCAGTATTGTGTATCGAGGCCTTAACAAGCTGCTCATCAGAGCTGATGTACAGTACAGATTCAGTCTCCTGGAATGAGACGATCGCTCCGAACAGATGTGCTTGTTTTTTCCTTGCCGAACAGTTCTGTTTTTGCCAATAGGAGCAATCTGCACAGGAAGCATGGATTGGGGACGCAGCAGGTTCATGTGTTGTTTGCACACACATGGCTGTTACTGCACTTGTATTTCTGCCACATGTGCTGAATATTTCAGCAGCCTACGGTTATTCACGGCTCTGTGATTTCCCCCCTCCCCTCTCCGTCTCTATCTCTCGTCTGAAAGTGCCCTGCACAGTAAACAGTGTGAGATAGATGACTGCGTTCTTTCAGGGCTGGTGTGAGAGGAACAGTCTGTATGACAATTCATGGCTCTGTCCTGCTGTACTCGGCTCTCGGTACAACGCCCTCTTGTTTACTGACCAAAGCCTCCATTCCTCTGAATATCTGCTCTTCACCATTTCCCAGCATATATCTCAATACAGCATTTGTTGGCATGGTCTTATCAGACAAAATGTTATTTTATTTTGATGCAAAAGACATAGTGCAAGTGTCATTTTTGGCATGTCTAATCAACTAATTAGTCTATTACAGACTAATAAACTATTTCATTAATTATTTTTTTGATTTACTTTTATTTTGCTTTTGATGGCAAGGTCTAACAGACAAAATGTTATAATATTTTATTTAATTAATTAATTTATGTATTAATTAATTAATTAATTAATTAATTTTTTTTAAGGGCATAGTGCAAGCCCATACATTATCATTGCTTGGCATTGTCTAACAGCAAAAAAGTATTTTATTTTATTTTTGTAATATTATTTTTATTTTATTTTGCATTTAATTTTATTTTATTTTGATGCAAAGTGCAAGTCAGTACATCATTTTTGTTGGCAAGGTCTTAGTAAAAAATTTATTTATGTAATTTTGATGAAAAAGGCATATTGCAAACCCATACATCATCATTGTTTGGCATAGTTTAAGTATTTTATTTTATTATTATTTTTTAATTAATTAATTTAATTTATTTATTTATTTATTTTTTGTTTTATTGCAAAAGACAGTGCAAGTCCATATGTATCATGATTTGCTGGCATTGTCTAACAGACAAGTGTTGTCATAGTTTGTAAGATGTGCTGTTAGCTGTTAGTGATGGTCTGGTTTCTATCAGGGGTCGTATCAAGGTGAATATTGAATATGTGCCTGCAGTCAGTCTCGTGTTTTTGATAAAGCTGACAAAACAAAGCATTTATTGTCAACGGCAGGGCCATATAAAGTGTCTCTTTACTCATGCAGTGAAGCCTCCTTTGTGTGGTCAGTGTGTGTGTGTGTGTGTGTGTGTGCGTGTGTGTGTGTGTGTGCGTCAGAGGATTTGATTGTGTATTCCCACTTGCACTAAAGGTATTTTTTTAATGTTTAAGTTCAGTTAAACATCTGTTTGTGATAGTTGTCATTAGTGCATGTGATGAATTATTATGGCTGGCATTGATTCGGCTGTAGACACAAGCTGCAGGCTTTTCACACAATTCTTTTCTTCTAGTTTTAAACTCTTAATGGCATTACCTGTTTAATAGAGTCTGTCAGTGAAGTATCTGAATGTAACTTAAGCACGATAAGTATTGAAGCATTAGGTTTTTATTAAGTTTGAGTAGAACTTTATTGTTTGGGTCACAGCTCCACCGTCATCATAATGCATTACTATAATCAGATTAGGTTTTTTTTGTTGTTGTTGTTTTTTTTTTTTTTTAAGTAATTTAAGGGACAGTTCTCTATTTTTGCTGTGACTTGCATGTACAGGTTGGTTAACCATAGCTAATTTCACTTTCAACAAGAAATGTTGTTTTACATGTTCATTGCACCTGCTTTCTTTTGGATAGCGCACAAGCACTCGCTTTGTGAACTAAATGAAATTGAAATGCTTTTGTTGTTGTTGTTGTTGTTATTTGTTAAGGTCTTTCTAACCAAACGCAGCAGTGTGTCTGTGGACTCCTGGCTATTATTCAATGGTGATGCCATGTTTTGGAGAGCTTTTATTATGCTGTTTTACTATGGACATTTACCATAGTGTGTCCATGCTGTCATATGCAAGATGTTTTGCAAAATTAAAAAAAAAAAAAAAACACTGAATTAAAAAAATAAATAAATAAACAAATTATGTCATCTATGCAAATCACACATACACACACACACACACACACACACACACACACACACATACTGGTCCACACACAAGTCCATACTGTGTCATTTGTTGCCATTTATTGTATTGTTTTATATTTAATGAAAAAGGTGCATACAGTATTTTATTTTATTGTGCATGTTATTAATACAGTATTTTGTTTTATTTTAATTTATTTTATTTTATCATAAGGCATAGTGCAAGTCCATACAGCTTAATCATACAAGATGTTTTGCAAAATGAAAATAGTTGTGCCCCACCAAATAACACTATTTCAATGAAAACATAATAAAATAACATAATAACATAAAACATGAAAACATGAATTTTACATGGCATCATCATGGAAATAATAGCAGCAGACCCACACTTGATTTATCCACACAGGGTATGTTAAATGAAGAACTGAACATACAATTTGCCATTTATCCTTGTATTGTCCTCCTGAGATTACCTAACATGATTACTCCATTCAGAGCAATGTAATCCCATTACAATATAGAAATAGTAAATAATAGGCTAACTAAAGGCTGTTTTGGAGTGACAATACTCGTGTGTTTTCAGGCTTCGCTGGTGTCAGGCCACGCCGGCATGAAATTCACAGTCCTGGAAACTCTCGACCATATAAAAGAGGAATTCCAGCTGTTCCAGGCCCAGTATCACAGGTACAGACGCATGACCTTCATTTCACCTCATCCTGGAGGATTCATCGCAATATTATTCACACAAACTCTCCAAATGTAACTCAACTGACTCATAAAATTAAACCGATGTTCAAAAGATGTTTACTGCTGTTTACTTCATTTCCAATAATTGCATCTGCATTTTATTCAATTATGTTGTGATTTAGATCTGTATGATGATCTCCGTCCTCTCTGAGCTGCAGTTGGGATCACCTGTGCAAAGCTGATGAGATTATCTAACCATAATGCTCTAAAATCACTCCAGCAACTAGAAACGCCTGTATAAGCTGATACAGACTATTAGCCAGCTAATCCTGATAGTCTCATTAGGAGCAATTACAAAAGCTACTGAATGTCTTTCTTTAGAACAGTAAACATCAGTGTACATTATAAAACGGGATCGGCTTCAATAATAGTGGTAGCAAAAGTGGTTCTGTTTCATGTTGGAAGGGCCGATATCGTGGCCTATAGACCACTGTCACATGACGAGGACACAGTGTCACATGACCTCACAACGTGTGTCGTTTTCTGTTTTTCAGTCTGAAGCTGGAATGTGAGAAGTTGGCGAGTGAGAAAACAGAGATGCATAGACATTATATCATGGTAAGAGTGACATCCAACAACATTGCCCATAATCCCTAGCTGTGACTGAGTTGATAGTTGTGGTTGATCGATATGTGTTTTTTAGTGGCCAGTTAGCTCTTGATCAATATAATGGCAGTATAGTCAAAGACCACACTGAAAAAATGGGATAAATAAATAATATAAAAATTAATACAGTTATATATATTATATATATATACAAAATAATATTAGATATAAAATTACAGTTAGTAAGGTAATCCATTACATTACATGTTTTAGGTAATATAATCAGACTACTTTTTTGATTACTTTTAGATTACATTTGACCTAATTTGTTTATCACATCGATGTAAATAGCATAATCTTGTTTAAAATATAAGAGAGAAGAATTAGGAAGAATCAATAAATTATGAATTATTGTGTGAATAATATGTTATCATGTAATCAAAGGTAACTGTAAAAATGTAATATAATCTAATTACAAGTACTTAATTTTTGGAATCTGATTATGTAATCCAGATTACATGTAATCAATTACTACCCAGCACTGTATATAAAATTGTGAAATTTTAAGTGTAGTGTATTTAACATATTGTCTATTTGAAATTCTTTGGAAAAAAAAAAGACTATAAAAGATAGACTCTTTAAAAAGATTGACAGCAGGAAAAAAATGATCTGCTCTCAAGGCATTTGGTCATTTTGGAACTGAAAATAGCAATAACTAACTTTTCTGACAACTGGCAAAGCAGCACAATTATTGGTTGATGCCGATAATTTCAAACTGGCCAAAACGGGATCATTAATAGGAATAATAATTTATAGTTATGCCTTACCAAATAACACTATTTCATTGAAAACTGGGATAAAAATGTCTGAAAAGTATGAAAAAATGATAAATGATGGAGTTAAGGTCCTGTAGCTCAGTTAATCAATATTGAATGCATACCCTGAATGCACTATAAATCGCTTTGGATAAAGGCATTTGTCAAATACATAGATATAAATAATGATCTACACATATTAATATGAAAGAGAAATGAGTGTCAGGTCTTTCACTATGAATATGGGTCATTTCTGGCCTCTGGTAACACATGTAGAGCATTTCTGTCATTTGGGTGGATGTAACTGTGATTTATGTCATGTAATTGAACTGCCCTTGTTTCCTTCCACAGTATTATGAAATGTCTTACGGGCTGAACATTGAAATGCAGAAGCAGGTGAGTGACTGATGTGCCGTTTGCAGCCTGATTTCATTACAGATCAGCATGATCTCTGTGTAATGAGCTTTACAGTATGAGGTGTCTTGTGTGCGGGAATTATGGGGTCTGGTTGGCAGGTTAGTGATGCCACTGGATGAACCAAACACTAATTGCAGGGACGATCACGCTGAAACTACATGATCAAGAGTTTGATAGGGATGGAACAGGATTTTGAATGCACCAAGTCTCCAGCTGCAGGGATTGAACCTCAGACTGTTGTATCAGCAGCACAGACATTTACACATTAGATTTCAGGTGTTACATTCATTCAGTTCAACTGTTTAAAGTTTAAGGTTAGTAAGATTTTTGAATGTTTTTGAAAGAAGTCTCTTATGCTCACCAAGGCTGCATTTATTTGATCAAAAATATAGTAAAAACAGTAATATTGTGAGAAATTGTAATTTAAAATAACTGTTTTCTATTTGAATATATTTTAAAATGTAAATTATTCCTGTGATCAAAGCTGAAAGAATTTTCAGCATCATTACTCCAGTCTTCAGTGTCACATGATCCTTCAGAAATCATTCTAATATGCTGATTTGCTTCTCAAGAAACATTTTGGATTATTATAACTGTTGAAAACAGTTGGGGTGCTTCATTTTTTTGTGAACATTGTGATACATTTTTTTATGAATCTTTGAATTTATTTGAAATAGATATCTCTTTTAACATTTAATAGTATATGTGATATTAATATATTAATATTTATGATGTGTGTGTGTGCCTGGTATTTATCACGTTATGGGGACCAAATGTCCCGACAAAGATAGTAATACCAGTAAATTTTGTCCTTGTGGGGACATTTTTTAGGTCCCCATGAGGAAACAAGCTTATAAATCACACAGAATTAAGTTTTCTGAAAATCTAAAAATGCAGATTTCCTTTTGCAGATTTCCTTTTTTTTTTTTTTTTTTTTTTTTTTTTAATTTCCTGTGAGGGGTAGGTTTAGGTATAGGGTTGGTGTGATTAGAAAATAGTTTGTACAGTAAAAAAAAAACATTACGCCTATCCCCATAAAACATGGAAACACAACGTGTGTGTGTGTGTGTGTGTATACTGTATGCTGTTGTATGGTAGCTTTAAATGTGGCTCATCCAATCAGAGCTAAAACTATCTGTATTTTCTTCAAACATATTTAAAAGAAAGCTTAAGGTTTGTCTGTTTTCATTTTTCTTTGTCATTTTGAGGAGGAATGTACTGTATACATGTGATGTGCCTGATTCAGTGTTTTGTTGGGTATTTACTCTGAAGCAGGGTTTAAGCCTGACTACTCTATATGAGCAAACACACACACACGCTAGAGTGGGCTAATCCAGATAAGACCCCTGCATCTCTCCTCGTTTTCCAGGCCATCTGTTGGAAATGCCTGGATTTGAGAGTGTATGTGGGTCAGAGTGTGTGGGATCAGCCTGTATGGAAGTGTGTACATATGTGATCTGTGTGTGTGTGTGTGCGTGTGCGCGCAATGTATTAAATGCATCTCTGGCGGTTTGGAAAGACACCTTTGTATCTATCTATCTATCTATCTATCTATCTATCTATCTATCTATCTATCTATCTATCTATCTATCTATCTATCTATCTATCTATCTATCTATATATCTATCTATCTATCTATCTATCTATCTATCTATCTATCGTTCAATTGTTCTATCATTCTATTTTTCCTGCTTATTTTTTTAATGATTTTATTATCATTTTTTAATTACCATTTTTATTTTTTTTATTTTGACAAAATATCCTTTAAATTTAGTGACCATCTCATTGTAATCATTTGTTTTATCTTTCATTTGTAATCATTTAGTCCATTTTACTTTGACTAAAATGGCATGTAAGTTTTGATGAGGAAAATATCATTTTTGTTAATAATATGCCAAACGGTGTCAAACTGCAACAGACCAAACTTTAATCAAATTTTATAAACCTATCAAACATACAGAGTTTAAAAGATTTCTCTACATATAATAATAAAATAAAATATATAATGTGAAAACGGTCCTGAACGAACAGCACATACTGATGCATTAGCTACTGTTCTATTGAGCAAACTAACCAATAAACCTCAATCAGCCTGACTGTTTTCTTTAGCATGTCGTCTGTTGTTTGATGGGAATTTGTGTGTTTGTTTCTGCAGGCAGAGATTGTAAAGCGGCTCAGTGCTATATGCACTCAGATCATTCCACTGCTGTCCCAAGAGGTGAACACACACACACACACACACACACACACACACACACTCATCCTCTCCAAGCTGCTCTCCTCCCGTGAGCTATTTACACATGAATTATTTACAGCAGAGGTGGTCATCAACAGAGAGCTTCCAATCGCCCACCTCTTCCTAGATCAATATTTCATACTGTTCTTTTCTAAGCCTCGCTGAGTGGATTTGGTTATTTTGTAATCGTAAGGCCCTCTGGGAACATCAGGCCTGCCACAGAGACAACAACAACTCTTTTCAGTTGACCTGCTGTTTGTGGCACATGCGCTTCTGCTTTGTTTGTGGTTTTTCACAATGAAAGGTGTTGTCGTGTAGCAGGTTTCGCCTCGGGTGTAGTTTTGCATGTTTGCGCTTGATCTTTGAATATCTTCTCTATTAGCTGGTTTGTTTTATTCATGCTTCATGTGTGAATTTGTGTGTTCGAGCAGCATCAGCATCAGGTGGCTCAAGCAGTGGAAAGATCCAAACACGTTAGCATGGCCGAGCTCAACGCTATCATCGGGGTGAGTCTGTTTACCTTCCTGTCCTCCTAATCAATCAAACATCAGTGCAGTTTTCAGTCCGATCAATGGCAAGCTGGCCCTTCATCAGCCTCATAAACATTACAGTCAGCTCTCTACTGTCTCTCAGTGTGGTTATAGTTAATTAAAACTATGACAGATTCAACTTGTTCTCAAGGAAACATTTCTCATTTTCATTTAGTTGAAAATTATGTACTAAAAAACTAAAACAAAAAGTGAAATAAAATGATAAAAAACCTTATTAATATTAATATTATACTAAAAAAAATAATAAAAATGACAAAAATATACAAAAATAGTAAAACTTTAAGAACAATTCAGTTAAAAAACATAAAATATAAAAATAAAAACTAATTCTATTCATAAAATCTATAATATAATAGTATCTCATTTATACTAAAATTGTTTTTCAGATGTGATCATATAATCTTTAGACATTTGGACATTTTATATATATTTTTATATGTAATTTATATATATTTATGTAAAAATTATTATGTATATTTAAAAAAAATTCTGACCTAAATAAAATATATAAAAATACATTTATAAATATATAAAAGAAAAAGTGGTTATACTAAATTTCATATTTTTGAAATGATTAAAAACTTCTTAAAACCTAGAGGTTTGAAGGTTAATGAAGATTGGAAAAGATTTAAAATGACTTAATTAGTATTTTAGGCTCTGCAATGTGATCCTTAAATAGAGTCTTTTAATGTCATCTAATGATTCTTGTTCTAAATATGCCTGACAAGACTTTTGCTGTACAAACTGTGTGTGTGTGTCTATATATATATATATATATATATATATATATATATATATATTCCCCCTTTGTAGCAGCAGCAGTTCCAGCATCTATCCCATCATGCCCAGGGCTTCTCTCTGACGCCACACCCCTCAGGACTGACCCTGGGAGCGGGTGCGAGCCTCATGGCTCTTCCCGGGGCTTTCCCATTTCCCCCGCACCTGGTGCCTAAAGATGACCTCACTCACCCCGAGCCCCTGGATTCCAGAGGTGCGCAGGAATCTATTAGTGCTTTTAATCTATAGTAATTTCAAAGGATGGTAGCATTTTTTGTACGACCATTAATTTATGCAAATTTACCATTACTACTATCCCTTAAGGCCTGACTGCTTTTTGCATACTTTAAAAGAAAGTACTATAGATAGGGAAGCATGTATATTCAGACATGGAGACATAGACACTGTTCACACGGATCAAACTCCATTCACAGCAATTACATGAAATGAAATTTTTGAATTTTCCTCCACCTAGAAAAGTAGTCCTATCTCAAAATGATTATTTAGACAACTAGACAGCTTAAATAGCAACGTGTACATTAAAAAGCCCCATAGACATTACTGTAAATGAGTTTTTTTTTATTATTATTATTATTTTCTATAACGACAGCATGCCTGAGATTTGATCTATAGACATTAGACTGAAATTAATCTGGAATAATCCTGATATTATATTGATTAAGTGAATGCTTAAAATAACAGGATCATCATATCTCAGTGAGTCAATCCTTCTGTCTCTCTTCATTTCTGTAGATGGAGCTCCAAACAGGGTGAGTATTAAACATCAGTGTTCTGTGGCGTTTTGTGAATAGTCATCTTCTCGTTGGTCCATCCATTAGAGAAGTAGATTATTCATGTGTTTGCGTGCTCTTGTTTTCTGTAAGGATTGCGCTGCTGATCGGATTTTATGTGTTCAATTGGATTTTTGTATAGAATTAAAAGTTATTTATGGCATGCATTAGATTGTCATGGAATTCTTTTTTGTTGTTTTTGATGTTGTTGTTTTTGATTATTATATTTTTTATTGGATTGTTTTTTGTACTTTTTTGAGTCATTTTCCATTCTCCACCATTTCCATAGGAATTGTGCATTTGTGGATTTGACCCATAGAACCATAATCTTGCAGTCTAACAGTTTACTTTTCATTTCTCATGTTGCAAAAACAAAAATCAGACTGAGGAACTATTGACATTTGATCAAGCTTCAGATTAAATATGATTTTTAACAATTTCAGCAGTCAAAAGAATTTCTATTACCAAACCCATTCCTTCCTTCCTTCTAAAAAAAAATTAATGGCTTTCTACATATACAGTATACATTTTGTATGAAATTGGCTAAAGTCATGTGATACAGTATAAAGGTTTAAAACATGCATTAATATACATGATAATTTTTTAAAATATTTAATGAATTAATTAATATTTTAAACCTTTTTTGAATGAAGAAGTTGTATACTATACAGTCTTTTGACCATTGAAAAAAATACTAATTAAAAAAATGAAAGTGTGAGATTATAGTGTTTATGTGATGCATGTTGTGTCTGCGTGTATTTCAGAGCGGTAGCGGCTCTCCGGTGAGCCATCGGTCTGCAGGCCTGCGTCTTGGTCTTCCTCCTCCTCCCCCTTCCTCTTCCTCATCCTCTCACGCTGATATGGACAGTAAACGGGGCGGCGCAGACCAGAGCAGCACGGGACGAACACGACGGGTAAGTCGAGTCAAGGCCAAAACACACTGCTTCCTCGCTATACAGTTTAAAAGCATCTCTTTAAGATGCATTTGAGTTCATCCTGAAGTCTGTGTGATTTTCGCTGGTGCTTCCATGTTCGGATAAATTACATCACAAGACTGCTGACTGCGATTGAATATTAATGCTCATTATTTATTGAAAGTGATATCATTTCATCCCTGATTCACTGACTTGTGGATTCACTCACCAAACCAGAGGAAAACTGCTCATATGTTGCTCTTTCATCACTCCAGAGATATCATGCAGCTTTCAGTGTTAGTTTAAGTATCAATAAATCTCAGATGATTCTCCCATTGTCCCCCTGGAGAAGTAAAATATAGACATAAATGCATCAATAGTTGTTATACAGTAGGATTATAGACCTATAAAATTAATGTAGTTAGAATGGTAACAAACAAACAATTGTTTGTTTGTTATTTTAGTATTATTTATATACAGTTATGGTTTTTATTAATATTTTGAATTAGTTTTTATTTTTATATTTTCAGTTTTTGTTTAAATTTTTGTTTAATCTTTAGTTTTTTTGTTATGTGTTTTTGTATTTTTATTATTATTTTTTTTTAATAATACTGTTTAGCTTTAATTATTATTTTGGTTTTAGCTTTAGTTCAGTTTTAGTTTTTTTATTTATTTCCAGTTATGTCAGTGCTTCAGCTCAAACCTATTTCATTTAGTTGCCAAGGCAGTATTTCTAATTTGAGTTTTTCGAAATATAAACAAACAAAAAAATCTAATATTTATATTTTATTGTATTTAACTTTATTTTCTTTGGTATCTTGACAAATCTGAGGACAGTTTGGGAAATATTTGAGAAATATTTGAGAAACGAGATTTAAGCAAAAGTCTCCATTTTCTTTTCATTTAATCTCATTGCTGAAGTTATTTGGAGCTCATGATTGGGTTGGTCTGATCATGTGTGTTTCCTGCAGGAAAGTGGCGGTAAAAATGAAGACGCGCTCAGAAGAGACAGCAATAAAGAGGTGTGAAAACAGTTACTCGCGTTCTCTTTCTTTCATTATGCAACAGGCACCAGCAGCCAGTTTTGATTTATAAACTTGGTAATATTCATTGACAACATACGTTTTATTACAGTAATAGATTTGATAGATCATTAGTTTAATACTTTTAAATTTCTAGAAATGTCATGATACTTGGATTCATATTTTCCTACATGTTCATATGTGAAAATACAGAAACTATTGATCGAACACTGTTTGATCTTTTTAATGAATTACTAATGACAGTTATTGTACATTGTAACCAGGTTCATAAATCATAAACTTTAGTCATAAAGGCTTCATCTGGCATCACAACATTTTTACCTGGTAAACAGAAACGGTAACACTTTAGAATAGGGAAAACTTATTCACTCTTAACTACGACTTTTCCCTCAATAAATTTCTAATTTGCTGCTTATTAATAGTTAGTAAGGTAGTTGTTAAGTTTAGGTATTGGGTTGGATTAGGGATGTAGAATAAGGTCATGTAGAATAAGGCATTAATAAGTGCTTAATTACTACTAATAAATGGCTAATATTCTAGTAATATGCATGCTAATAAGCAACTAGTTAAGAGACCCTAAAATAAAGTGTTACCACATAAACATCAACTTTATAACTTTTATTTTAATTTTTTTTGAAGTAAATACATGTAAAACCTAAAGAAAAAGAAGTTTGTTCCTGTTCAAACTATTCAGCCCCCCAAAAAACATGCCAAACTTTACCAGGAAACATTAAATCTGATCAGAAATTGTTTCGCTAAGGTAAGCATCACTAAAATGTTCATGAATGGGGTTAGTGATTTCAGCAGTTTAACAAATAATTTCAGCACAAACCAACCCATCCTGCATCGTTTGTCTGTGCTTTAAACTACACTGTAAATTATACTTTTAAATCCCATTGCCTTCTGTTGAAGGAGTCATACTTAGGCGACATTTGCATGGGCAAACACTGCTGTAGTTGCTTTTAAGGTCGCATGATTTGAAGTTTTTGATGACATCTTGCACCTTATGTGTTTGCAGAAAAGTACGTCACCCGCAGGAGTCTCTCCCAGATCGACGGAAGGGAACGGACTGAACAGCTCTCCGGTCCTCCGGAAGAATCCGTCCAGAGAAGGCTCTTCCTCTCCTCGCTCTCAGCCACGCTCGCCTCTCGGCAAGAGCCCCACTCCGGTACGGATCGTTAGGAAATCATCTCATGGAAATATTCAACATTTCCCGTAAAATAGGGTCTGAAACAGACCACTGATGTGTTTAACTATGTCCTTTTCTTTCTATTTAAATGTTTTGGTAAATTATAGCTTATCAAAAATGTGTAGGGCCCATGATACGGAATCACAGAAACCAGTCATGAAAATGGAGTTTTGCTGTAAAATGTGGAAAGTCACGGAATTTGTCAAAATTTGGATAACCAGGTCAAAAGTAGGGCTGTACACTTAATCAAATCACAATATGACTAGAGTCTGTGATATTAAACTGCAAAAGACTGCTACTGAAATATGAAGTGGTGAGAGTCTCTTTTCCAGCATTTCACTCAGAAAATATCATCATATACACACAGAAACTGAAAGGTTTACACTACAACTCCCCAAAATAAAAGTTTGGTTTTCTTAAAGTGATGATAATAATAATACAGTTTATTATTTTTTAAAGGAATATTACACAATTTTCACCCATGTTTAAATTTAAACAGTAAACATCTGTTGTGCAAAGGAATTGTTCCAATTTATTTGATTGCATTTTAAAAGATTTATTAAATTGTTGAAATTTCATGCATTCGATTGCCACCATTTTTGAAAATAATTTTGTATTAAATCATAAAGCACAGAATCCAGAAAAATTCAAACAGACTACGCAGAGTTTCTGTAGACAGACTTCATAGGGCAGTATTATTGTTAAAATGTTAAGAAATTGTTATTTTGTTTTATGTTATTTTGTTATATTTATTTTGTAATTTTGAGTTCAATTTATTAGAGATCCTGTTTTGATTAATACAGTTTTAATAAACCATTAAAAACCCAATCCAGAATGGAAAAGGCAATCATGGAATTTCTGAAAAAAATGAGACATATGATAGGGTCGTCTTGTTGTTAAAATTGTAATAAATTATTACATTGTTAAAGATTTATGATTTCATTGATTAGACATCCTTTTGAATTAGTAAATTTAATTAAAAAAAATTAAAAATATTAACCAAAAACACAGAAATTGGGGGAAAATAACATGGAATTTTTTAAAACGTAAAACACATTTCATAGGGCTCTGTTATTGTTAAAATTGTTGTAAATTATTACATTGTTGTTAAAATATTGTTAATTCAACTAATTAGACATTCTTTTTTCTTAATAAAATTGAATTAAACCATTAAAAGCATAATCAATCCAGGAAAATTAAAACCACACAGAATAAAACAAAATTAGGGGAAAAAATATGCATTTCATATTGTCCTGTTGTTGTTAAAATTCTATTAAATGATTACATTGTTAAAAATTTTGTGAATTCCGTTGATTACACATCCTCTTTAATGAAAAACCACAGAATTTTGGGAAAAATTTAATGGATTTCACAGAGCCCTAGATATTATATCTAATCATTTTTATTATTAAAATAAAATAAAAAGAAGTTTCTGTGGACATGGGCGTGGTTTAGTTGTTTTACTCTCTGTGCTCTCAGGAGAAAGTGAGATCTCCGTCTCCTTCAGCGTCCCATGAATCACTCTCTCCTGGCTCTCCAGCACCTCCCCGCCCTCTCTCGTCCTCCGCCCGCGGCCCGTCTCCCGCTCTCAAACACTAGGTACGTCCTGACTCATGCTTTTACTGCTTACAGTAAATGTGGGCGGCAGGGGGATAGTTTTCAGTCGGATGTGATTTCATCTCTCGCTCGCCTCCAAATGGTTTTTCCAATTCCTGCAATTCATTTACAGTGACGAATGGTTATACACCTTGATGTCTGGTTTTCCTCACAGGACCCACTCCAACCCATGGAGTGAGACTAGTGAAAGACAGCCGCTACCCCTCCCCAGCCCGCCCTTCCCAGAATGCACGGGGCCAGTCCCAGAATGCACCGGGGCGGCCCCAGAGCGCTCGGGCCTGGGCATCAGGTGCCTTGTCAGAAGCTCTTCATCCGTCCTCGTGGCCCTCCGAGCCGAACTCTGAGCAAACCGCATCTGTGTTCTCACACGCCAGGCATAATCAGCCAATCTGCTGTCTGACATCTCTGTCAGCCAATTAGAAAGAAAGCTGAATATTTTGGTGAGTAATATATTCTGCTGTGTGTAAGTGTGTAATGAGTGTAAGAGTGTAACTTTTATACCAGTGGTTCCCAAACCTGTCCTGGAGGCCCCCCTGCCCTGCACCTTTTGTATGTCTCCCTAATCTAACACACCTGATTCCACTCATCAGCTCGTTAGTAGAGACTGCAAGAACTAAATTGGGTGTGTCTGATTAGGGAGACATACAAAATGTGCAGGGCAGGGGGTCCTCCAGGACAGGTTTGGGAACCACTGCTTTATACAATACACATTAATATTGTCATATAATTTATTAATATTTAATATTATAATATATATATATATATATATATATATATATATATGTATATGTATATATGTATGTATATATATATATATATATATATATATATATATATATATATATATATATATATATTAGTGCTGTCAAACGATTAATCGTGGTTAATCGCATCCAAAATAACAGTTTTTGTTTACATAATATATGTATGTGTACTGTGTATATTTATTATGTATATATAAATACACATACAGTATATATTTTTTAAATATTTACATGCATATACATGTATATATTTATATTCTTATATTTTATATTATATATAAAAATATTTAATATATAAACATAACATATTTTTCTTAAATATATACATGCATGTGTTTGTATTTATGTTAGGGTTAGGGTTATTATACATAATAAATATACAAAGTACACACATATATTATGTAAATAAAAACTTATTTTGGATGCGATTAATCGTAATTAATCGTTTGACAGCACTAATATATATATATATATATATATATATATATATATATATATACAGAGGTGGGTAGTAACGAGTTACATTTACTTCGTTTCATTTACTTGAGTAAACTAATACTTTGAGTATATTTAAAAATGGGTACTTTTACTCTTACTCAAGTACATTTTTAGTGAAAAAACGGTACTTTTACTTCGTTACTGTGGGCGACGCTCCTCTCGTTACCTTAATGTAATACAAGTTAAAAATCCTTCAATTTATTCCAAACGCGCCGTCTGCTTTTTTTCTGGGCAATGAGCGATGCCCGTTCGCAAATGATTCATTCTTTTGAGTCAATTCTGTTCGAAGGCTTGATCAAACCAATTGGCAAACCAGTGAATCGGTTCACGAATCAGTTTGAATGATTCGTTCAGTTCTGCCGCACGTGCTGATCGTCTGAAGCGGTTCTCACTGAAGAGCTGTAACATCAAGAGCGTTGAAGATGTGGCTTTGGATCTACAGTCAATTGAAACCAAATCTGCAAAGGCTATGGTTTGCTAGCTATGAAGATCTTTATTAGATGAACACCGCGTGTGCTGTCGGTTCCACAGATAGAGATTCGATTACAGTACACGATACTATTATGACATTACCAGTTTGTTGTACATGTACCTTACACATTAAATACAATGTATAATTTATTCATTAAAAATGCTGTCACAGAGTATGAAATGAACACCCGCCAAACCCGCGTTAGTTCCAGGAGGAATGCCTTTGCCTAAACACAATTAATATTGATATTTTCACAATATTTACGCTTGCAGAAATAAAGGCTACATTTGTTTACATTTTGCAGAACAGACGGAAGAAGATCCGTCAATGTGCTTTTGTTTCGTTATGTTCAGATGTTCAGTAGGTCATGTGAGGAGTTTTCAGTCTTCTCCGTGTCAGAGGTTATAAACATATACATTTATAATACATAATTAATATACTTTAAAATATAATTTAATTCAATTCAGTGATGCAAATCAGAATTTTTAACAGCTGTTACTCCAGTTTTCAGAGTCATATGATCCCTCAGAAATCATTCAGATATATTGATTTATTATCAGTGTTGTTGAAAAAAACAGCATCTGCTGGTTAGGTATGTTTTGAAGCTGGGATGCTGGTTTAAGCTGGTCAAGTGCTGGTCATGCACATGTCCAGCTTAAACCAGCTAAGGACCAGCATAAACCAGCAAAGGACCAGCTTAAATCAGCTCAAACCAGCATCCCATGCTTCAAAACATACCTTACCAGCAAAAGCTGTTTTTTTCAACAGGGAACAGTTTTGCTGTTTAATATTTTTTGGAACCTGTGACATTTTGTTCAGGATTCTTTTATGAATAGAAAGCTATAAAAGAACAGCATTGATAATAAATCAGGCTGATAAAAATTCTGTTTTGCATCACTGAAATAAATTACATAAATTACAAAAAAAAAAAAAAAAAAAAAACATTAAAAGTATTTTGAATGGCAGTCTGTGTGTATATATATAGAGAGAGAGAGAGAGGGAGAGAGAGAGAGAAAGAGAGAGAGATATAGAGATATATAGATATTTAGATAAAATTTATATATCTAAATAAAAATAGACTATTTTCAGTATATGATCCAAAGTAACTAGTAACTAACTACTTGAGTAGTTTTTTATCCGATACTTTTTTACTCTTACTCAAGTAACTATTCAGACTATTACTTTTACTTTTACTTGAGTAAATATTTCTTCAAGTACTTTTACTTGTACTTGAGTACAGTTTTTGGGTACTCTACCCACCTCATATAAACAATTAAATAGACACACACACACACACATATGTATATATATATATATATGTATATATATATATATATATATATATATATATATATATATATATATATATATATATATATATAATATGTGTGTGTGCGTATTTATTTATTTATAATTAAAATTTATTATAGTTATTTATAACTATGCATTTTAATATAAAAGATAAAAATTAATAGATTTTGTTAAAATATTAATAAACAAATATATAAACATATTTTCTTCAGGCCATCAACTAAATATATACGACCATTTTGTCTAAACGATTATATTTGTCTAAAACAATAGATTTACTAAAAAACTTCTTAATGAATATATTTGATAAAAATGTAAAAGATTTTCAAAAACCTTTGTTAAAAATTACCATATAATTTTCAAAATTTTCACATTTTACATGTCATTTTGTAACTTGTAACCCATTTTACTTTTGTAATGTGACACGTTTCTGAGTAAAATAGATATTCAACGAGGAAAAAATATAGTTTGGGTTCTTTTCCATCAGTAATTAATTTTTTAATTATTAAAATGGAATTTTAATAATCATTAGTTTCAAGTGGGCATACCTAGAATTTGATGAAAGATTGTGAAAGACAAAAAAAGTTAGAATGAAAAAATCTTAACATTTTTTAAGATATTAGTTTTGTAGCTGTTATGAAACATTAGATACTGCATTTGCTATATGAGCAAAATCTCTTCATGAAAATTGCTGATAAAAATATATTGTTTATTTGAAGATGATATAAGATCCTAACATCTTATATTTTTAGTTCTGTCCTTAACGTCTCCAGCAGTGTTAATGTGCACAATAACTGCAGCGAATACTGTGCTTCTGTTGTGTGATCCTGTGTGCTTTGTTTTGTCTTTCAGTGTGACAGGCAAATGGAGGCAAGATACGGGCTTCTCCGTATCATCTCCCACACAGAAACGGACTGAGATGCTTTTACTGCCAATTTTATTTCAAAACGAGTTCAAAACAAAGTAATGGAAACTTCTAGACAAACGGACATAGAGGTGTTCCTGTTATAGCACCATTTCACTTTCTCCCCCCAGAGCTTTTAACTGTCACTGAAGAGCTGAAATCACCCTTAAGTCATCGCACCGTTCCCCCTCGCTGAAGCAGACTTTAATAAAACTGTCATTTTGAGTGCAGAGCATTAGTTTCACACAGTATTCGAAGAGAAATGATGCTGTTTTTGCTTGTAATAAACAGGCTTCTGTTGTTCATATATGAATACTCACTTTATGATGCTAAATGAAGCAATAAAGCATGAGAATCTGTGCTGTGTTGTGAATTAAATCGTGGTCAAAGGATGGTGTTAGTGTGTTTATATTCACAATACAGCATAATCTTGAGTGCTTTATTGCATTTTAAAATGGTTAATGCATAATGAAGACATAAGTACACAAAGGTTGATTAAAATATCATTTTATTAAATAAATTCATGTGTCAGTTTCTCTCCTGTGGATAATATACACAGAAAGTCTCCTAGAATTTTTTTAAACCTCTTTTGATTGTAAACCGGGACAGTTCATGCTTTGAACAAACGCAGACTGTGATCTGTTGTTGTACTGCTTGATTTCAACACTATGCTGCGCTATAATCAAACACATTTCAGTCTGATCGGGTTTAAGTTTGCTTTGCTCCATGTGGAACAAGTTATGAGATCTTCACCCCCAATCTATGCACATGGAATGGCTCCACTGTTTGTTTGCAAACTTTTATGGTATTAACACTAATCGTTAAAAATGACTTGAATCGTGTTGAAACCTCAGCTGACGTCAAACACTGATAGATTTAGTACATCTAAAATCATTTAACAGATGAGCGAATGTTTTGGCTGAAGTGGCAGAAGTTTTATCTGATTGATGTAAGACAGCATCGTGAAATATCGCCGGTCAAACGCAGGTCATACATCCCAGAATGCTTTGAGGATGAAGCACTGGAAACTTTTTTTTTTTTGTGGTGTCTTCATACTAACACTGATTCTTGAATACTGGGACAGAAGTGAAAATGAAATGAAATTTTGGAGTAACGTGCAGAGGATTTCATTTGAATTTTGGTGAAACTTGCTTCAATTTTCTCTCAAAATGTGTTTTTTTTTTTTCTCTGTCAATCACTCTATGTGTTGACATCCATACGGATTCATATACTAGTTGAGAAATATAGCATTGGAATCGAGACTACAGTTCGGTTTCAAACTGGATTTCTGCTCCATTTCTTGAATTGTCACCATAAAAAAAAAAAATCTTACTATTCACAAACTCATATTTTGCACATGCAGTACATGCTTTTCTGGTGTTGCGAGGGTTGTTAAAAAATCTTTTTCTTGAAATAAAATAAAATATAAAATACCTTAAACTTATTTCAGCTTGTCAAATAGGCTCATTTTCATTTAGTTCAACTTGATGCATTAAAATAACTAAAACTATAACTGAAGAAAAAAACTTGTAAAAATGACAAAAACAAAATTACTAAAATTATAAAATAAAATAAAAAATAAAAACTTCTAAATATTCAAAAATAAAATTGTATGAAGATATTTTAAAAACTTTACTAAAAATTGCTAAAACTAAAATGAAAATGGAAAATGGAAAATATAAAATGAAAACATTCTACATTCAATAATAAAAAAAACTTGTAAAAATTAGTAAATCATAAAATTAAAACGGAAAATATAAAAACGCAAAAATTTGAATAAATAAAAATAAAATTGAATGTAAATATTTAAAAACGTAAAATGACAAAAATTCACTAAAGCTTTAAAATAAAAATGGAAAATTTAAAAATTAAAACATTCAAAATATCAATAAAATTATATCTCAATGATAGTGAAATAGCACTTATTAGATACTAGAACATGATCTTAAAATGAGAAATACAAATCTCTGGATAATGTTGTTGTGAAGATACATTTTTTACCACTTAAGTTGAAATATATATGAGGTATATATTTGAATTATTGAGTTATTGTACATACACTCATATAGAAGTATTGAAGTATTAAACTCTGAGGATGGCTGATTTTAGGGATAGTAAGTGTCAATTTTGATAAAATAAGGAGGATTGTATGAATTGGTACTTTTGTGATAATGGTTAAATGATCATTAATTTCACATTAACTTTTTGTCCCACATCTCGAAAATCTTGCTGGATGGAAAAACTCTTGCTAGATCACATGGACAGGAAATAAAGCTCTTTGTATAGTAGCAGGATGTCACGTGTCCAAGACACAATACATGAATGAAAACCATCCATACCAGCCTGAAACCAGTCCCACCTATAGACAATATATAAAAGAGATTTTTAATATAAACTCATTACAATGGATGCTTTGCCTTGAGGACATTAAATGTGAAGTCAGTGTTTCTCAGACGTCCCTACAGAGAATCATTTACCTGGTTACAATGAAGCTGATAGGAATCAACAGTCCTTGAACACCATTCTGATGAAAAGAAGCAGGACTTATGTGTGACATTTTTGGCTGCTTCAATTCCCATGATTCCCTTGTACAATCGTCTCTGTGTTAGATAAGGATGAATTTTTGGCTGAATGGCACCGGACTGAATTTCATAAAAGTTCATCCAATTAAAGACACATGCTATAAATAATGAAGCTATAAATGATTTGAACAAACCTTTAACAGCAAGAATAATAATAATACTTGGCCCAGCAAACATGTAATTCAGATAAAAGACATTGAAATATGAAGTGTTAACAACTGATAAGATAAAACTATTACAGACTGTGAACTTCGAACAGTTTCAAAACTTTTCATTTGTTTCCGTTTTGAGCTCATTTACAGCAACTGCAGAAACATTAGGGCAGAAGATGCTGTATTATTTTTATTATTTATTATTTTGAATGTTAGGTATAAACCAATATAAAACATACCAAGAAAATAAAAAATACAAAATTATGTGTGCAACATTTCTATGCAATACACACAAAACTTCTTATAAAGTGACAGAAGCCAATCATTACAAAATAATAATTGGACTAAATAATAATTGGTTCATGTCTGGAGCTCTAAGCATAAGTGGTTTAGAATAATTAATTGAAAAAAAAAAAAAAAAATTCAGTAGCTTCAATTTAATCAGACAATATTTTTTTCTTTTGACACATTGTAATGTTCATTTATGCAACTTAATGCACATTGTTTAGAATGTATATTTCACAACCAAACAATTTTTGAAAATGATGTATTATCCTCGAAGTTGTATGTATGTATATATGTATATATGTTCCAGAGCAAAGATGAGTATTTTTTATATTTTATATTTTATATATATATATATATATATATACACACACACACACACTCATCTTTGCTCTGGAACATTCAACTAAACAACACTTGTATTTTACACATAATGGTAAAAGTGTAAACATGAGCCACAATCTTCTTCACATTCAGTGTGTAAGTCACTCTGTGAGCTCAATCCTCATTTATTTTAAGGCCTTCCAGTTTTCTGTGACTAAATCAGAGTCACAAGAGAGTCTCTGTTCCACATAGAAGGAAAAAAAAAAAGAGGGAGACATTATTCATATTCACTAAATATAGTGTCCATAAAAAAATTGCAGCGTTAGCAACTCACAGTAGACAGCAGGTTCTGTTGTGCAGGGTTTACATGAACGATTGTCAACAACTTCAAACTAACAAAGGAATGTATTTTTTCCATAAACAACATGAGCATGGAACAGAAAAAAAAAAAAGATTATTTTTCCTCCATAAATAACATGAGGGAAAGTTATTATTTTTCTAAAAGTTCCCCCACACTAATAACATAATAGGTGAGAGGAAGGGAAGTTTAAATGTATGCCAGAATACATTATTTTAGAAGAGGAGGAATATGGGACATTCTCCTTTTTAGCTGTAGAATAACATTAAATGTCTAAACCTAAAGATAATTTATGGTAATTAATTCAGATATTTCTAGCGCAAATTGTACGACAAAGGGGGTTGGAGGATTTTAAGACAAGACAGCATGCCCGAATACTTTTTCCACTGGCAAAGTACAGACTTACAGTGCTTGTATCCCAATTTATTGCTGTTAATATTTTAATGTGACCCACCCATCTAGACCCTCACCTGATGTTTGATTTGCAGGCAATCTGACCAATCATAACGGCAAATCTGCCATTTTGTCCGACAAACAAATGAGATTTTCCTGAAAGGAGGCACTCGATCCCGAGACTCGGTTCGAGCTCCAAATGAACATAAATTAGAACTAGATAAAATGAGGTCAATTAGAGAAAAGGATAAATGTGAATGGAGACAAAATCCTGGAAAAAAAAAAAAGGTCTCTGGAGAGATACAGGTGAGCGAAAGCTAATGGACCAACGTTAATGGACCAATGGACCAAGCTGGTGATCTTGACAGGTGTTTTTCACTGGAAATAGGCACAAAAAGCTAAACAATCATGATGCTGTGGAAACATTCAGTACAACATTCTGCAAATACATTTTAATCTACAAGCATCAGTTTTTTGTCACGTTGGGTAGTTCCGCCCCTTAGTGAATCATCATTGGTTCAGAATCAGCATACAGCTTTTTGATTGGCTGTGATTTTAACATTACAAGCAGCATTCGTTCACTTGGTTTAGACCCGGTGATAATATTCAGAGATAAACAGTGTAGTAGATAGTTAATATTTCCTAATCCTTATTGTTGGATAGGATGGTTAGTAAGACCAATTTCCGTGAAATATACTGATATATATATATATATGTGCCTCGGTTAGCTAGTGGTTTTCATTAAACAGCTATGTGAGCGAGCGAAGCAACAAAACTATATTGAAATCACGAGTTGTCATGGTAGTCTTTAGCAAATTAAACATAAAAAGTATTATTTTATAAAAATTATTCATGTTATGCAGAATTTCTTCTAGACGTGTGCAGATATAATAACTAGTTCACCAAAATGTTAAGTTTAGTAAAAGTCCCTAATCCTACAGCCACAGTAAAATAAAAAATTTTATATATAAAAATAATAATAGTCACTATAATTGTTTTATATATATATATATATATATATATATATATATATATATATATATATATATATATATATATATATATATATATATATATATATATATATATATATATATATATATATATAGTATATAGTATATAGTATATAACTGTACAAAATGTCTAACTGACAATGTGAGAAAGACCTTTTTTGGCATCTGTTCCATGTTCAGACTTTTCTTCCTGGATTTCTTACTCAGGGAAACATGAATTCTTGTCTTCTGATGGCTTAGAATAGTTCACTTTCTTTCCCATGCCGAAAGAATCGCTTCCAACAGCAGAAGTACGGCGAGTAAGTAAATGTCAACCAGTGGTTTTGAGGTTGTCATGGAAACATCCAGTTCCCCTTGGAGAAGTTCGTCTTTGTGCTCTGATAAAATAAGTCCCTCACGGTTCATTAGATGTCAGGCGATCTGCTCACTTGGCGTATATGAGCGTGCATAGGACAAAACTGGGTATAAAGACGGACTGTAGAGAAGTATAAAATCTAATATTCAGTGTTAGTTCATGCATTCACTCTCTCTCTCTCTCTCTCTGTGTGTGTGAAATGGAAGTGTTGTCCTGTGGAAGAGAGTGCAGTCAGTGCCAGTGTACAGTATGTGGCTGTCTGTACGAGACGCGCTGCAGCATCCAGTGCTCTCACAGGTCAAAGGTCAGGCTCATACAGGCCTGCTGTAGGAGTAATGGTTTCTGTCCGTGTCTGCGATCTGAAGGCTGGGCTTGCGTTCGTTGTCTTCGTTTCTAGCATTTTCAACATCCGGGCAGCGAGGGGGGCGCTCTTTGAAGAAGTCAGAGACGTATCGCACCTGTGACAGAGAAGAGAATATCTTAATGCAACTTGCAGATTTGTAGAATGCTAAAAAAAAAATTATATATATATATATATATATATATATATATATATATATATATATATATACACTAATTAAAAAATAATAATAGTACATATAATAAAAATATAATAGATATTTTTAAAATATATTATTTATTAAAAATATCATTATTGATTTAACCTTTAACCAGGAAAAAAAGTAATTAGCTATATATATATATATATATATATATATATATATATGAAATACTGTATTTTATTGTCTTTATTTATTATTTTAAAATAAATATATTATTATATTTAAATATATTAAATATATATGTCTGTGTATATTATTTTATTTTTGCATGATGAAAGGTTAAATAAATATAATATTATTTAATAAATATTATATATACACATTTCCGACATTCAAGTATATTATATAAACTTTATTTTGTTTTCTCTATTTTATTTACTTATTTATAATATTATTCTTCATTTATTTATAATGTTTTTTTTTTATTTAACCACGAAGATAAAAAGTCATAAAATCTCTTTTGTAGTTTCCAAGACAGGCAGCACAAGTAGTTTCACAAAAATAAAACTTTACCAAAAACCAAATTCAACTCAATTTAACATAAAATGATTAATATAAAAGTTTTATTTACATAAAGAGCATGTTTCCAATGTATTTAGGATCATTATGATTTTACATTTTGACTGTATATTTCTAAAAACATTTGTATGAAAACAATTTGTTAAAATTTTAATTTGAAAAAGTGTTTTAATTTTCAAATTCCTGGTGAACTTCTAAATAAATAGTACATAACTAATACAAAATATACACCTTTTTATCCCTATGACTGCTAAAAAATTATGATGAATTATTTTTATAACATAAAAAAATGTTTATTTTATAACATATATTTTATATACATATTCTTTTTTCAGTATTTTTTTAAGCTTAGTTTGGGCTTAATCATGGACATATTTCACAGTATCCCAGAGTTCCAAAAACAGGATTTATTTTCTTTAAATGCAAATTATAATTACTTTCTAATTTGTTCTATATATTTATAAATGTGACCCGAACATGAGATTTCATGAGATGTACCCCACTCACCGTGAGGACTGCGACCAGCGCCCCTTGCAGGAGACCCACGACCACGTCACTCCAGTGGTGCTTGTAGTCAGACACACGCGTGTATCCCACATAAATGGCAAAGGCCACCAGGAAGAACTGAATTGTGGGCCGGAGGAGGCGGGCCCACTTGGATGCCATGCGTGCCTGGACATACAGCTACGGAGGAAAAACCAGGAAAAGCAACGACAGATTACACAATACTTTAAGAGTATATGGGGAAAAAAATGCTAAATCAGTCTTGAGGGTTCAGTACCAGGAAAACGAATGCAAGCCATTGCAATTCCTTAAAAGTTACAGAAAAGCACCTAGTGACAAATACAGACATGTCTGAACACGAGTGAAGCAGCCAGAAAACTATTAAATCTCCATCATGTCGCTTCAAACCTGTATGACTTTTTCTTTTTTGGAACACATAATGAGAAATTTCAGAAAAAAAATGTTCATGTTGTGAAGAGAAAACATCACGCAAGTTTGAAATAACATGAGGGTGAGTAAACGATAAGAGAGCTATAATTATTGGGTGTAGTGTTCCTTTAAGCACCGCATACTGTCGTGATTTAAAGCTTGAGACATTGGGAATGTTTGCGGTCGTATTTTATTGTCTCCGCAGTGTTTCCTGTTGCTCTTCTTTATCTGTCTACACAAGTCTTCTGTGTCAGCATGATTGCAGGAGAGGAAGACAACTGTGACAACTCACCGCCAGAAACAACATGCAGTACATCCCGAAGGAGGAGTGACCGGAGTAGAACGACAGCCTGGCGCAACACAATCCACCGAGGAAGGGCGGATCGGACAGATACAAGACAACGATACAAGGAGAAAGGAAAAAGAATCATTTTCACAGTCCACAAATCATTCAGAGTGACACATTTATGGGTCATTCTTCACTTTCATACTACGTTTCAAGATTTCATCTGTGTTAAAACATTTATCAAATGTTCATAATAGCCTTGACCTCCATGTGCCTTTTGGTATGATGTGCGATGATATGAATTTTTTCTGATAGGTTTGGTAATAATACTTAAACGTAAGCCTACTAACCTTAAACCTACTTTGAGATAATCACTTTAGTGATATGTGATGTAAAAATCTTATCAAATTTAAATTTTTAATCTTCAAACTCTCAGAGATGGCACTTTTCTCATTTATATCATAACCAGTTATTATTATTATTAATTTTTTTTTTAAATAAACATTGTTACCTATAATGTTCAGCGTATTGGTTATGACAGCGATATCGATAAAAGCAATTCTTTGTTAAAAGTGTTAAGTATTATTTATTATATGTATGTATTATAATTATTATTGTTTCATTATTATATGTATGTATTATAATTATTATTGTTTCATTATTATATTATATTAATATTTATTATATTTTTAATTATAATTTTTTTTAATATTTAAATATTTATAAATATTTTGAATTAGCTTTTTTATATATTTATTTTTTATTTTCATGTTTCATTTTTCAAGTCTTAATCATTTTGTTATATGCTGTTGCCATTTTTACACGCTTTTTTTAATCCTTACTTTAATTTCAGTTTTAGTCATTTTAGTACTTCGATTTTACCCTATTTCAGTTAGTTGCCAAAATTACATATCTAATTTTCATTCAAGGTTTTTTTTTTTTAAGTTTTTCATCTAATATTTATATTTTATTTTATTTCAAATACCAAAAACATTTTAAATAGGTTTAGTTAACAATAACAATATTGTGTGGGATTCAGAAATTCTGAAAATGTTAAAAAGTAGGAGAAATAGACACAAAAACAAACAAACAAACAAACAAACAAACATTTAAATCTATTTTAATCTATACTTTAAAATGAGAAGGATTACTACTACTACTAATAATAATATATTTCAAATCAGAATTTTAAAAAAATATTCACCTAAAAGAAAAAAATATGTGCCTGATCAGTGACCACACATCATACTTTCTAGTGCATGTATAATCAAAATCTATTTTTCAGGTCTCTTGAGGACACGTGACATTTGAGAACATGAGCCAGACCTTTGTACTGCAAAGGTCAAATCCTAAGAAAGCACCAATGTACTGGACAAACAGGAAGTGAAACAACAGGTGACAAATATAAACAAGTACAGGAAGTGAGGTTTGCAGTTTACGACCTCTGACCCCGGCCCTTCCCGTCCCCTGCTTCTGTACCTGGATTCAGTCACGTTGCGAAGGCTTCCCGTGCAGTTTATCTCCAGCATGTAGCCGTCGCACACTACTGGAGCGCACACCGCAATAAAGTTGGGCCTCAAGCGTCCGATGGTGTACTTGGCCATATCGGTCAGAGACTGGCTCACACACGCGCCGAACAGAAACGTCCCCACCACTTTATAGAGCGCCGCAGCATACTGGTTAAAGTCTGAATTGGAGTACAGACGTTTGGTGTAGACCAGGTAGGCCTCTCCGGAAATGATCTGAAAGTGAGAAAACAAGATTTTTAGGTTTAACGTTTCTTAAGGTTAATGATTTGAACCTTGAACCCTCAGTATGAGTAATACTTTATTTCTTTATTAGCATCTATGGTTCGGTGAATAAACATTAATATTCATGGATGGACTCTTTCCATTCCACAAAAGTTTCTTCACGCTCTTAAAAATAAAGGTTCTTTATTGGCATCGATGATTCCATGAAGAATCTTGAACATCCACGGGATCTTTCCATTCCACAAAAGGTTCTTTATAGTGAAAAGTGATCTTTAGATTATTCAAATGTTCTTCACACTAAGAAAAATATGGTTCTTTTAACAACTGATCACTGAAAGGTTCTTTGGGGAACCAAAAATGGTTCTTCTATGTCAAAAAACCCTTTTGGAACCTTTATTTTTAAGAGCGAAGTAATACTAATGCATGACTAAATATCGGCAGATTGCAATAGCGCAAACATTTTTAATTAATTTAATTTTGTATGCACCTATGTGTATTACCATTGTGTATCAAATGAGTTACATAAACTTGCCTTAAGACTCATTGTTAGTAATGAGAGTAAATGAAAGTCAGAGTCTGAGTCTGTCTGATGTAGATGACTCATGTTTTGAACTGTACTCTCGCTGATGAATCATGTTGAACTAATCACAATGTTCTCTCAGAAAATGTGGACACAATACCAAACCAACCTGCAAGTTTTCGCAACCAAATTACGCCACATAAAATTCATTTCAGAATTACCGCAACTGGTTGGTTCCCATGAGTAGTTCAACATCAAATTCTTTCAGATGATGCTTCTTAAATGAACAGTTCACACACAAATGTTAATTCTGTGGTTACTTAGTCACCCTCATGTTGTTTCAAACCTGTATGACTTACTTTCTTTCATCTTTAGTACATAAAGGTAAAAATGTGGCCACTATTAATTAAGGATGGTTACATCTGTCACACTCAATAAAAGTAGTTCATACTGAATTATGCACTATATTCCAACTCATATGAGAGCTTTGTGAGAGGAATAGACAGATATTTAAATTGTTTTTCAAAGAAAACCTTCTCCTTCAGTGAGCTAGATGAATCACTGAGTTGAGCTCATGAAACACAGTCTGATTCTTTTGGTGTTCTAGACTACTTTTATGGTATCTTTTTGTCCTTTTTGAAGCTTGACAGACACAGTCACTATCCACTTTTTCCAACATAGGCTTACTGGAAAAACATTACATAAAAACATCTACTTAATTGTTGCAAAACCACAAACATGCCTATACATAAAATTCACTCCAGTTTCCAGCTGAATAATCACTAGTGGCAGTAAAACAGCAACCATTTTTATTCATCTTCAGACATATTATGATTAAAGGGGCAGAATATTGACTAATAAAAACTTATTTTAATGATGTTCCTCGCACAAAACTATGTTATGACCTTAAAACACTTACCATAGTGTATGACTTGTAAGGAAATACATATTTACATTTGCATCACTTCGTCAACCTTATATGAATGGCTTTTCTGACATAGTAAGCTTGCTTGGTATCTCACCCGGTACAGCACTAAAGTTCTGAAGTCACAACACTCAAAACAGCTCAAAGACTAGCCGAAGCAGGTTGCTTCATAAAAAGTGGTTTATCTCACATTTGCTTTTGTTAACACTGTTGGTTAGGTTTAGTGTAGGTGCTACATTTTCTTCAAATACAATAGAGCAAGGTGTCCAATGGAGCCAATGTCTAGCAGATTTTAGCAAGAACCAGCTCCAACACACTTGCCTAGAAGTTTCTAGTGAGTCTGAAGACCTTGATTTGCTGGTTGAGGTGTGTTTGATAAGGGATGAAGCTAAACTTTGCAGGATAGTGGCCCTCAGGGAATGGGTTTGGACACCCCTGCAATAGAGTATTAACATTTTTGCATCACTCACAGACATTTAAAGAACAGATCAGCCAAAAATAAAAATCTGCTGAAAATTTACTCACACTCAGGTCATCCAAGATGTAGATGAAAATTCAGTTTCTTCATAGGAACAGATTTGGAGAAATGTAGCATTACATCACTTGCTCACCAATGTATCCTCTGCAGTGAGTGTGTGCCGTCAGAATGAGAGTCCAAAGAGTTTGGATTTGTTTCTTACAAACACACAGGTTTTCGCTTCACAAGACATTATTTAATGGAGTGATGTGGATTACTTGTGGATTATTGTGATGTTTTTATCAGCTGTTTGGACTCTCATTCTGACGGCACCCATTCACTTCAAAGGATCCACTGGTGAGCAAGTGATGTAATGCTAAACTTCTCCAAATCTGATGAAGAACCGAACTCATCTACATCTTGGATGGCCTGACAGTGAGGACATTTTCAGCAAATTTTCAGTTTTGGGTGAACTATTCCTTTAAGGGTTCACTCAGCTGATAGACTGATGTAGACTCACGATAATGACGGAGCAGGAAATGGTAACGGCAGCCATCATTTTGTGAGAGATGGTGTCTGATCTGTAGGGGTAACGGATGGTCTCGTCATCGCAGTAAACGCCACGCTGGTATGGCCGGAACACGATGGTCATTATGATGAATGGCATTGCCACTGAAACACAAACAACAGCGTTATTATTGGCCTCAGATTGCTGGCTTTGGTAACACATATCAAAACAAATCTAGTGTATGTCTTTTGTTGAATTTTCCATGGGAACAAAAAGAAAAATGCTTTCATAATAGGAAACAGGCAACGTGCGAGTTCATCAGTACTTCTGCGATACACACAGTTATGACTATGAAAATTGACATAGCTAGTGTACAACAAATCAGAAGGGTTTCCACATCAAGAGACACTGACTAATCATAAACATGTTCTGGATTCAGTGACGCTGGATAATCTTCCGCTTGCTGTCCGGATACAGGAAGTCAGTGTGAATTATCAACAGGGTCACGGCACCAGATGTCATTTCAACGGGTGCCCACAACAGTATCTCGTAACCAGGAAAACACTGATTTATGTCTCCAACATGTGCAACTGCACTATGTTTTCTATCTGAAGTCATGAGAACCAGGAGTGGGAATATTTATAAACCCTAGACGCGTTTCTCAAAGCCTGAATATTCAGCACAGCTCTTTTTCCCCATCGGACAGCACAGATGCCAATCAGATTTATCACGGACTGTCGAGGGAAAATAATCTCGGAATATTAGGGCAGAGTGAAATATATTTGCTTCATCTCAGAAGTTCATCAACATAGTTTCTATTCCCAAAGCCACGGTAACTTTCCCAGGATCAGGACCTTGGAGTCCAGTCACATATTATATTACTTGGATCCACACACAAGCACTGAAGCAGATGTACTTAACTAAATGACAGATTCAAAGCGGTCTGAGTCAGAGCAAGTTTAAAGATGTGCTCCAAAAGGCCAAAAAAAGGGCCTTAAAAGTATTTGGACACTTGAGACACTTAAGAAATGTGTGAATGTCATTGCATTAGATATATCACACCAAATGGAATTTATGTTGAAGAAACAAAATTTGCATGTTTCAAGCAAAATATTTCACAGAACAATATTTTTAAGTTTCATATTATAGGTAATTGTGATAAATGTATTTATATAGCACAATTTTAAACAAAAGGTAATTTAAAGTACTTTATATGAGCACAAAAAGTAGACGAGAGAGAGAAAAATAAAAATTTAAAAAATAAATTACAAATTCATTTAAAAATATAAAATGAATAGGAAAAAAAATTGCATTATAAATAAATAATGATAAAAAACAAAACAAATATAAACATTTAAAAAAAGACTAAAAAATTATTAAATTCTAAAATAGTTAAGGAACATTCAATGAATTAGAAAAACACAAAGCTATTGATAAAAGTTGTTTAAGTAATGAAATAAAAATGATTAGAAAGAAAACATTTTTAAATTAATTAAAATTCCTTCTCAAGTAGGTAAGTATGAACTTCTTTCTTCTGGTAATCTGCTGATGGGCCCCTTTGATTTCCATAGTAATTTTTTTACCTTTTTAAATTTTTTTAAATTTTATTTATTTTTTTTTTTTAAATAAAGTGAACTATCCCTTCAAGAAGGATTTTAGGGTTTAAGAAGCATGGTTAGGTCATCTGTGCACCCATAATCAATTACCAGCAAGAAAAATCCCCATTTTAGTTCCAGCAAAAATCCCAGGTTGTGTTGAGTAAGCATGCATTGTTTTCAGGCACAAAGAATCCAAGCTTTTACTTGCACAACAGGAAATGTCCATAAACCTGGACAGGGCTGTAAAAAAAAAAAAAAAAAAAAAAAAAAAAAAAACTGGCCTACATTCATAACATTGACACAATGGCACCAGCAACCACATACATTTTCACAATGACTTCGATTGTAAAGCTGTCTTTTAACAGATGCGAGGAGATGACAATGAGCTTTGGGGGTTCGTCTGTTGGGAACTCATAAAACTTTAATTAGAACCTTACTGTGTCAATGAAGGCAGAGTCATCAGTTACCATTAACCTACAGTAGCTGTTTACTGCCTACATAAGCAGCTGCTGTGTGAGTTCATTTATACATCCAGTCAAAAGTTTGTAATTAAGATTTGTATATTTTTTGAAAGAAGTCTCTTATTCTCACCAAGGCTGCATTTATTTAATCATAAATACAGTAAAAACAGTAATATTGTGAAATAGTACAGTTTTAAATAAGTGTTTTCTGTATGTGAATTTATGTTAAAATGTAATTTATTTCTGTGATCAAAGCTGAATTTTCAGCATCATTAGTCTAGTCTTCAGTGTCACATGATCTTTCAGAAATCATTCTAATATGCTGATTTGCTGCTCAAGAAACATTTCTCATTATTATCAATGCTGAAAACAGTTGTGCTGCTTGCTTCATATTTTTGTGGAAACCATGATACAATTTTTTTCTTCAGAATTTTTAGAACAGCTGTTTTCAACACTGATCACGTGATCCTGAAGATTGGAGTAATGATGCTGAAAATTAACCTTTGCATCACAGGAATAAAACCCATTTAAAAAAAAATAAATAAATAAAAAATTAAATAGAAAAAAAGTTGTTAAATTGTAATTTTTTCCCCCACAATATTACTGTCCTTACTATTTTTTTTTTTCATCAAATAAATGTAGCCTTGGTGAGCTTAAGAGATTTCTTTCAAAAATATTGTTAGTTCAAAGGGTTTAAAGGGTTACTCCACCCCAAAATTAAAATTTTGTCATTAATCACTTACCCCCATGTCGTTCCAAACCCGTAAAAGCTTCGTTCATCTTCGGAACACAATTTAAGATATTTTGGATGAAAACCGGAAGGCTTGTGACTGTCTCACTGGCTGCCAAGTAAATAACACTGTCAAGGCCCAGAAAAGTAAAGACATCGTCAAAATAGTCCATATGCCATCAGTGGTTCAATCTGATTGTTATGAAGCGACAAGAATACTTTTTGTACACAAAGAAAACAAAAATGACGACTGTATTCAACAATTCGTCTCCTCCACGTCACCTTGGAGAGTATCCACTGAACGCAAACTGCGTACGCTGTTCTGTGTCAGCCTCACCACACGGATACGCTGTTTTCGTTCAAATCAAAGCGTAAATAAATGTAGAAAACGTATCCATGTGGCGTAGATGACACGACAGCGTACGCAGTTTGCGTCCAGCGGATACTCTCCAAAATGGCGCTACACTGACGCAGAGACGACGAATTGTTGAATAAAGTCGTAATTTTTATTTTCTTTGCATACAAAAAGTATTCTCGTCGCTTCATAACAATCAGATTGAACCACTGATGGCAGATGGACTATTTTGAAGATGTCTTTCATACTTTTCTGGGCCTTGACAGTGTAATTTACTTGGCTGTCAATGGGACAGTGACAAGCTTTCCAGGTTTTCATCATTATTATTATTATTATTATTATTATTATTATTACCTTTATTTAACCAGGAAAGAAAAACTCAGAGATTACAATCTCTTTTGCAGGAGTGTCCTGGCCAAGATAGGCGGCCCAAGTTTACAAATACATATAACAAACAGTAACATACAATATACAATAAAATACTACACAAAGAAATCTCGCTAAAGATACAGCCATTAGAAACATTTGCAAATCTCCAACTCTTTCTCCAAACCACACAAAAGTGTTTTAAAATATCTAAAAGGCACCAACTGATTTAACCTTAAATTAATTTGAAGAAAATTCCAGTCCGAAGGGGCAAATTGTGTTCTGAAGACGAACGAAGCTTTTACGGGTTTGGAACGACATGGGGGTAAGTGATTAATAACAAAATTTTCATTTTGGGGTGAAGTAACCCTTTAAGAACATAACTAAAATGAAGTTTGAGGAAACCTGTTTGAAAACAATCATTATTTTGTTGTTTCTTATATTGATGCTAGTGCCTAAAAATTACACACTTCACCTTTAACAAACTGTTCAGGTCATAAAAAGTGTTTACTGTAGACAACAGCCTTTAATTTTAAAAGTTTTCATTTATTTGCAATCACTATGTGTACATTAGGACAGCAGTTAAAACGACATGAACTATATAGCAAGTCTTAACTGCTTGATTGTTTATATCGCTGCATAATGTAAACTACTGTATATAATATCCCAGCTCTAATCTGCTAAATGCAACTATAAGGTATGAAAATATGAAGATATTATAAACATTAACATCATTGTTTTCTGTAAAGCTGCTTTGAAACGATGTGGATTGTGAAAAGGCTGTCAAACTCAGCACTCTTTAGAGAAAATGTATCTCTCATTTAGTAAAAGGTATAGTCTAACTAGACAAAGCCAATATCGACAAATTTGAAAACTAAATAAATACCAATATTTTATTCAAAGGACTTTTTGTCTAATAAAAACATTTAATTTGAACATAAATTCACAATAAATACAGTTCAGTAATGTATATAACTTAGTAAATAACATTTAACAAAATATTTTGCTAAAAAAAAATTCTGGGAATGCTGTTGACTGATTACTCAAATATCAGATTTTATATTTTATATCAGCTCTCTGAAAATTAACCATCCAAACAAAGTGATTTGCTTAGAAGAAACAATTCAGAACAATCAAAAATTAAATGAATGAACCAGTTTTGCCTAGGAAAGAAATAAAATATGAATGGCTGATGTAGTAGACCAACCAGTGTTTACTAAAACTGAAATTATTAAAATTGGTATTTGGTAATTGAAATAAAGCTAATTAAGTCTATATGATGACAAATGACAAAAAGCACGTAAAATTACTGAAACTAAAACAAAAACTGAAAATATAAAGAGAAAGTCTACTTGTGTACCGCATGATAAACAAATCTGGCACTGTGTCAGATAAACACAATATAAAATCTGCATAATGCAGCATAGCATCCTGAGTCATGTTTCTGCATGATGTTCTAGACCATGTTATACATGTGTATTAACTTTAGGGTTATGCAAAGGTGTTTTACAACAAATGATAAAAAGTACTAATATAAAAACTTAGGATTGCTCCTTTGAATAAAAAGAAAGCATGACATGCACTAGCCATGGTACATAGACATTTATAGAGCAGCTCTGATATTTAGCATGACGGGTCTAAATGTCAGCATGGGAAAGAAAAAAGTTCTTCAAGCAGGGTCAGTTCTTCCTTTTGCATCCTGATGGTTAATGCGACATGGATGAGCTGTCTTAGATCGGCACGTTCACTCTTATAGCTTGCGCCGAATGCTGGTTTAACCTTAGGGATGTGAAACTCATGGAGAAGATCACTGATGTAGTTAGGGAACTGAGATAGGAGCAGCCGAAGATCTCAAACTGAGCACTTTAGAAAAAAAGGGTGGGATTCGATGGACAACTGCAGTCAGATGGCAGAGTTCAAGCATTTGGCTTTTAATAAGAGTGCATGTGCGGGAAATTTCCACTGGCAGAGGTGCTGCCAACTCAGAGGAGGCGGATCGCAGCACACTCACAACAACAGAGTTCAGGCTTACAAACTGCTCTTCACTTCAATAGTTCAACTGCAGGCAAACTACCCTTTAAAAGGCAGTTAAAGCAGCTTAAAAAGTTATCTATATTGAAGTGATTTAAAAGGGCAATAACATTTTAGATTGCACAAATAACAGTCTGCAATTTACATGTTCTAAAAACAATGAGGATCTCAATTAGAGTGAAAGCATTAAATGTGAACAAATTCACACTAAATCCAGTTAAGTATTTTATATAACTGAGTCAATAACAAAGTGTTTAACAAAAACAGTGTGTTAAAAAAAACAAACCAACATAAAATGTGTCACAGGGACTTCTGGGAAAGCTGCTGACCAATGACTCAAATATTACTATTTATATTTTACATCATATTTTTTGGGAACAGTTTACTGAAAATGAAACTGCCAAACAACTGATCTGCTTAATTAATTGAACATGTTTGCTCAAGTCAATTGTAAGGCCATGTTCAAAATACTGTTTTAACTAAAATAAATAATAATAATTTTGGTAAATAAAATAAAATATTAAATGAAAAACCTACATCATAGAATCAAATGTTGCATTATTAATTTTATTAAAATATTTAATTTGAAATACTAAAAAGACTAAAACTTTTTAGTATTTCAGCTTTAAAGATAGAAATTATATATAAAAAAAACTAATAAAAATGCCAAAAAAAACATTAAATTACTAAAATCTAATCTTAAATTAAAACTAATACTGATAATATTAAAAAAAAAAGCAAATTCAAAATATCAATAAATACTATAATAGTATATTTAAAAAAAAAAAAATACTGAAATGGTATGGTAATCATGACAATACTTTTTTTTTAGACCATTTATAATACCATAAAGTATTAATATTGCATGAATATTCAGTACCATCATGATATAAAACAAATTGTACTGCCATAACACCACGGTACATTTGCAACCCTATTTCTTTATACCACAGCTCCACAGGGTTAATGGTTTCTAAATGTCCAGCATGAAACATTCCATGTTATATTAAATATGGAACATACACATATTATATTTGATGGAACATACCAGCCGCATGAGGCCATGATGATAAACAAAACGTCTAAGAGAGCCGGAGCTCTTCAAAATGTCAACAAATGATGACATGATGGCATTTTTTGTTCGTTAAAAGTTAGTTTTTTTTTTTTGTTGTTGTTTTTAAAGTAACAACCAAGCGGCCAGCGGCAGACAGTGAGCTGATCATAGCCTATGTTTGATCAATTTAGCCTTCTCAAATCAATCACGGCTAAAATAAAATCTATAGATATAAAAGTTCAAACATATCACAATTTTAGTTTAAATGTTTAAACTATATAAATGTGCGCTATTAGGCGCATATCTAATCGTTTGTGTGGAGAGTGGAAGCTGAAGCGCACTTTGCATGACATGGAGGCGCCAGAGCAGTCGCTTGCATTTTTTTCTTGATAGTGGAAACAACTTAAAATACGGCATAGTTTTTTCTCATAAGAGTAATAGGCCTACATCATTCGGAACTGTAAAGGGTCTACTTTTATTTGTGTGCATTCACAATATCAACAAAACGTAGTGCTTTTATAAAATAAATAGGAAAACAGAGGATGCGCTTGCAGTCTCGTCTTGAACAGGAGCGCTGAACCCGAAACTCAACGAATTGAGATATGATAAATATATCTATAAAGCTATAAATTACTACTTTAAAACAAAATAATTCAAATCGAAAACAAAAACTCTATCATTATGTAATCCGTAAAGATGCATTTCTCTCTAAAGGCACGTCCAATGAGGAGATGGCGAGTCATTTTTTCATCACTGTCTAAAATATAAAAATAAGGAAAAGCCTAAAACAGGCCAGATTATATATTTTTTTCTGATTTTTATGTTGCTCTACTCTGAATACCTTAAAATTTAAAGGATTTGCTGCAACACAATTTTGTCTGATATGTGAATTATTTATTAGCCTATTTTTTTAATCCATGCAGCAAATGGTTTAAAAACAGCTTTAAAAATTACTTTATTGCATTCCAGATGATTTTAAAGAACTTTCCACTATAATATATATATTTTTAATATATAAATATATATATTTATGGGTAGCTTGAATGTAAAACATTGTCACGAATTCATTGTAATCCCATTTGTAAAATAGGTTACAAATTAATTGTTGTAGTCTAACCCGATCTCATGAAAGTGCATATAGGACAATTTTCTATTGCTACTTGGCGTAATGTTTATACGCAGAAATTGACTTTGGCGTGCAAGAGACTGATAAATTCATAATTAATGGCATGGCTGGTTCAGTCGACAGAAATATGGGACACACGGGCCTATAATTTACTGCTGAAATGTTTGCGGGGCAAATCTCAGGTCAGTCTGAGCGCTCATGGTACGCACAGTGCGTACAGCCGTACACCTGCTATATATTGCTCAAGAAACATTTCTCATATAACTGAAAACAGTTGTGATGCTTAATATTTTGTGGAAACCATGATTATTTTTTGTTTCATGATTTTTTGATGAATTGAAAGTTCTAAAGAACAGCATTTATTTGGAACAGAAATCTTTTGTAACACTAATTGTCTTTACAGTCACTTTTTTTTCAATTTAATGCATTCTTGCTAAAAAATATATATTTCTTTCAAAAAAAAAACAAAAAAAAAAAAAAAACAAAAAAAAAACTTACTGACCTCAAACTTTTGAATATTAGTGTTTGTGTACTTATGTAAATTGTTTCTGGAATAAAAGTTCTTGCTTGTTATTTCTGCATGTCTTTTAATGAAATCCCTCCATCCAACTCCAGTTGGGACTTTATCAAAATATTCTCAAAAGATCAGTAAATTAATCCAAATGTCACTCCAGGACAGAGAAACCATCTACAGAGAGTCTCAAAACAAACGTCCGCCTCTGTAATCACAAGAGATTAGCTTGTTTCTTATTTGCCGCGATGGTCAGGGATGCGTTGAGTTCCTGGTAATCCCGAGAGCTCAAATTCCTCACCGAAGAGCAAAACTCATGCACAGCTCTGGCCTTATAGTGGATAGACTGCATGGCAGGCATATTTTGAAGTTATTACAGTGCCGAGTGATCAGGAGCTGCGCCAAAGGATCGTTTGTCTTTGCGCTCACATGGGTCCGAACTCACGGAATAAGAAGCGCTATTGTCTTGGGGCCTGTTGCAATGTCATCTGGCTCTCGCATTTCAGCCAGGATGAAACTGGATAAAATAAACAGCCAAGAATTCACATTTGGACACAGTTTGTCATCCTTGTGGCCTTTGACTCTGTTCTGCATTTCCCAGGGCCAGAGAAATTTGAAATTATACATGTTATTGGTCTTCCCAAGCTCAAAAAAGCCAAAATACACATCATATCACAATAGTATCCGTGTTCAACAGCAGCCAAAGAGATCCTTAAAAAGACATCTGTTCAGGTCTCAAATTTAACAGAAAAACTGCTCTTTTTCTTTCACAATCACTTGGAGAATGTGGCAGCATTCAGCCAAAATGAAGGCTTTACAACGATGGAAACGAGTGTTGCCACGCTGGAATGATAAAGTGATCTGACAAAATTTGAAAAGGAATGTTGGCTGAGACAGAGATGATAAAAATCTTAAGGAAGATTGCAAAATATGTTGAGCCATTAAAAGCTCTTAAGCTTTTAATTTGCCTGAATTAAATGAATTTATTCATCATTTTGGCATTTCTTGGTTTTAATAAACACTAGCTTTAATATTTTTTTCTTCTTTTTTTTTTGAAAGAAAGAAATCAGTACTTTTATTCATCAAGAATGCATTGATCAAATTAATTAAAAGTGAGAGTAAAGACATTTAGAATGTTACAAAAGATTTCCAGTTCAAATAAATGCTGTTCTTTTGAACATTCTATTCATCAGATAATCATGAAAATGGAAAATGTATCAGTTTCTACAAAAATATGAAGCTGCACAACTGTTTTCAACACTGATAATAATCCGAAATGTTTTTTGAGCATCAAATCAGCATATTAGAATAACTTCTGAAGAATCATGTGACACTGAAGACTGGAGTAATGATGCTGAAAATTCAGCTTTGAACACAGAAATAAATTATATTTTAAAATATATTTAAATAGAAAACAGTTATTTTAAATTGTAATAATATTTTACAATTTTGCTGTTTTTACTGTATTTTTTACTGTATAAATGCAGCCTTGGTGGCCATAAGAGATTTCTTTAAAAAACCTTACCAACCCCAATACCAAAATACTATAAATTAATTACAGAACAAGCAAATAAGTTGTAAATGACTGTTTTAAATGCTTGTAAATAACCATTTTAAAATTCCATTATTTTTCATGTTTTCTATGCACATGGCAAGCCTGAACGTAAAACCCTTGAGTTATGAGCTGGATGTGTGCTTGTGAAATCTCACTGTATCTCTGGACTGCAATCAGTGTCATTTTCACACAAAACTGCTAACCCGATCTCATGAAAGCGCGTATAAATAGTACGCCAAATAAAAATGAAAACTCGTGGTATTGATACGCAAAAATGGACTTTGGCTTGTATATCCTACGCGATGGGTAGGATTAGGGTTGTGAGGTAGATGCGTATCATATGTACGTGAAAACTGCGTATCAAATGCACGGCAACAAATTTTGTATCATATGCATGTGAAAACTGCGTATTATATGCATGCCAAACACGTTCGTATCATATGAACGCCAAAGTCCGTTTTTGCGTAACAATACCACAAGTTTTCGTTTTTATTTGCCGTACTGTTTATACGCATTTTCATGAGACTGGGCTAAAACTGCAGACACTGACTGACCTCAGCCACTGAGAGAGAATATCGTACGGTCTCTGTATAATATCAAAACATGATGACAGAGTTTGCATCCACAGTTTCAATAGTTCACACATTTACTAAAGAAAATACGAGTGATGTGTCACTGTACATGATAACGACTACCAGGTAAACGCTTAAAGTCGAATTACTTTTCTCAACAAAATGCATGATTTGAGGAATTATTCATGCCTGTAGTACTTAAACTGGCACTAAATATTGTCCAGCATTGACCCTGATAATGTGACATCAAATGAAAAAAAAAAAAAAAGACTTCCTTTTTTCCAAGAAAGACAACGCAAGCTATGAAGAGACAGGGTCTACAAGAATATACAAACTAAGTCAGAGGAAATTACAGAAAAAAAACAGGAACAGAACAAACTCTGAACTGAAGTTAAGTCACTTCACTCAGATTGATCAAAGCTGTTTCAAATACGCTGCCCTCGAAATCACAAGTGCTGACATATTTAGTGTTTAAATCAGTGGTGTCAAACTCGGTTCAGGCCACAGCCCTGCACAGTTTAGATGTAGTCCTAATTAAACACACCTGATCCAGCTAATCAAGTCATTAAGGCTTATTTGAAAACTACAAGGTATGTGAGTTGGAGCAGGGTTGGAACTAAACTCTGCAGGGTTGCGGCCCTCCAGGAACTGAGTTTGACACCCCTGGTTTAAATGATGAAAGTGCAAATTAATAATCTGCTCAAGTACAGGCTATAAGAAAGCACACTAAGAGGACAGTGACCTCACAATATTTAACAGACAAGCAGAAAGAAGAGCTGAGGTCAACACTTGTCACACACTCTTCATCTCTAATTGTGCTCGACACTTTTCTGCTGGCTATTCAATGACAATTTAGACTTTTACATTTGCATCTTTTATTAGTAGCTAGCCAAAAAAAGAAGACAAATCCACAAACTTACACTGAATACATATCTAGAGACCAGAAACTTAAGTTTTGGGTCTCATTCATGTGTGCATGCTTTGAAGGTTCTCACTTCTAAGAAAACACATACACACACAAAAAAAACAAAACAAAAACAAAGCACTTCTCAATGAACTTTAGAAATGGATATGTTGAGAGGGTCAGTCCGTGTGATTTCCATCATGCTGACACACTGAAACACTGAGAAACTAACAAACACCCTACAGAGTCTCTGCACCAATCAGAGAAGAGGATTTTAAAAGCGGTCACTAAACAACAAACATCTTTCAGTGACCCTGGATGAATTTTAGCCGTTTTGCAGCTGTAGTTGTTCAGCAAGAAGAAAACAAGCTGGAGAGAAGACAGTGAGTCTGTGACCTGCTTCAGCACAGGATAGACATTTAACTTCTGCTGCTTAAAACAGAGAGGACTGAGTGAAAGATGATAACACAGAGGAAGTCATTTATGATTACTGTATAAAGAGCCGCATTTATTTGAGCAAAATACAGTACAAATGGTAACATTGTGAATTATTATTAGAATTTAAAATAACCGTTTTCTATTTGAATAAATGTTAAAATGTAATTTATTCCTGTGATTAAAGCTGAATTTTCAGCATCATTACTCCAGTCTTCAGTGTCACATGATCCTTCAGAAATCATTCTAGTATGCTGATTTGTTGCTCAAGAAATATTTCTTGTAATTATCAATGTTGAAACCCCTTGTGCTGCTTCATCTTTTTGCAGAAACCATTAATTTTCTTTGGGATTCTTTGATGGATAGAAATCTTTTATTTGAAACATAAATCTTTAATAACATTATAAATGTTTTAACTGCCACTTTTGATCAATTTAATGTATCCTTGCCAGTGCTGGGGAGTAGCTAATTATATGTAATGGAATTACATAATTTAATTACTAAATAAATGTAACTGTAATCTGTTACAGTTACTGAGAAAAAAAAAAATATGAAATTAAATTAGTTACTTATTGAAAATGTTGATTACAAAGGGTGTTACCTCTGAAAATTCACACACATACAGATTTGATTGATTTCTTTCCCAAATTGAATCGACTGTTCTCAGTGTTGAGTACTGCTGTAAGGTTAACCCTGCCTGCTTTAAATGTTTCAAAATTATTAATATTTGAAAACATTCACAAGAAATTTAGAAAAGTAATCAAAAAGTAATAAAATTTAATCCGTTACATTACTTTAATAAAGTAATTGAAATAGTTACACTACTTATTGCATTTTAAATAGGGTAACTATCTATCTGTAATCTGTAACCTATTACATTTCCAAAGTAACCTTCCCAACACTGATCAATGCTGAATAAAAGGAGTAATTTCTTTCAAAAACATAAAACAAATACAAAAAAAACTACAAAAATGTATTCACAACAAATATTTTCATTATATTATTAAAAAGTGAAAAAAAAGAGATGACTCGAAACCATGTTACATGTGGACTTAAATGAGCGCAAGATCCTCCTTTTTCTCTTTTGTGGTTTTAAATACTCCAAAAGCAGATATCACATCAATAAAATTTCCCCATGAGGGTTAGTTGAAAAAAGTTAGCACATTTCTTGTTAAAATAAATAAATAAATAAATAAATAAATAAATACATACATGTATGTATGTATGTATGTATGTATTTATACACACACACACACACACACACAATTTATTCAGTTCTCGCCTTAGGAGTGTTGAGCACCATGGCTCTTCATCAAACCATAATAAACACATCAAAAAGAAAACCATTAAATACCCACAAATCCTTTTAATTAAAATCACATGACTCAAATAAATCAACAGCCCTATAGAAACATCAGATCTACACTCCAGTTTGCCAAAAAGAAGTTCCAATTTAAACCAATGAGGCATTAACAGTCCACAAATAACTTTCTAGCCCAGGTCTTTAAAACCATCTACACGTACATGCTGGTGCTTTAAAGAACCTAGAAACCAAAACGCTGATCTAAAGAACCTGTAATGAAACATCAAGAGAGTTCCATAAACAACCTTCAGAAGAACTGTATTCTAGCTCTGTTCCAAAATTTGAAGTTGAACTTTCTTACCACCTATATGATGTATTAAAATGCTGCTTGCGCAAGCCGCTCACTAGGTTTTGGAACACTGCCTACAGTATGTAACTGTTGAGGAACTAGTACATTCAGACGTTCCTTTCAGTTCTTGATCTACTCACACGTGTATGAGTGTGTGTGTGAGAGTGAAAGTGTGTGTGAGTGAGTGAGTAATACTCAGTGGTATGTGCTCACAGAACTGGCCGTTAAACCTGACACATCTAATCCACACAGGACAGGACAGACCCCCCTCCCTCTTCCAGTCCTCCTCTTTCTTTCCCTCCTTACCTCAGCCTGCTCCTTTCTTTCTGTGTTACCCTCATCTCCAAATATCACCACCCACATCTTCCCTGCTCTCTTCTGATCCCTCGTTCGGTCTGTCATGTGGTCTGTGGTTTGTTTCATGCATTCTGAATGTTCAGCAGAGTGAAGACAGACCTGATTATCTGATTCATTCACTCTTCAGTCTACTAAACAAGACACACACACACACACACACATTCTTTTAACCCTAAAACACAGCCTGCATATATATTCTATACTACACATTCTAGTATGTACTTCTGTGACGTCAGCATAACCTGGTCTGGCTGGTCTGGTTGCCTAGTTTTAAAAGGGTTTTGGCCATTTGTCAGCCTGAGAAACAAGTTGGCTGACAAGCTAAATATCAGTTTGGCCAGGCTAGGAAACCAAGTAATACTTGTAAACCAGCTTAAGCTGGTTTAATCAGTTCTTTTAGCAGGAAGTTTGAAGTATTTGAGAGATACGACCACATCTTGAGATCACAAACCCCTTTGTTGTGAACGGTTTACATTAGCTTTGTTGGCAAGTTCACATCTAACTAAATTCATTACTTTCAAATTCACTTTTACTTAACTTTTACTGGGTTTAAACACTAAAAAGTTTTGGGTCATTAAGCTTTTATTCTGCAAAAATGCATTATGATGCACTGTGATGTCAAAAGTGACAGTAAAAACAATATAATATTTAAAAAGATTTCAATTTCAAATAAATGCTGTTTTATTGAACCTTATATTCATCAAAGAATCATGAAAAAAAATAAATGTATCATGGTTTCCACAATATGAAGCAGCACAACTGTTTTCAAAATTGATAATAATCAGAAATGTTTCTCGAGCAGCAAATCAGCATATTAGAATGATTTCTGAAGGATCATGTGACACTGAAGACTGGAGTAATGATGCTGAAAATTCAGCAGGTCACAGGAATAAATTACAAATATATTAAAATAGAAAATATTTAATAAAATTACTGTTATTACTGTATTTTTATTAAATAAATGCTGCCTTTTTAAGCATTAGAGAAAACTTCTTCTTACCAATCCCAAATGTTTGAGCTTGGAGGCTTTGTATTTTAACAAATGCTTTAAATCAACAAATTCAGAACTGACTGTTTGCTTCCTTAACACCTGTTCTTGATCTTACTGCAAATGATTCAGTGCAAAGAAAAAAAAAGTTTGCAAAAAGCATGCGTGAATGCACACTTCAAAAATATGGACATCATTCACCATCTGTGCACCTTTGACATGCTATTTTTAACATACTATGATTTGGGAATCCTAATTTTGCATACTTAATATAGTATAGATACTATAGTCTGCAAAATTTGGAATGGAGCCACTACAAATGAGCTGCGTGACACGAAAAAACCAGAATGCTTCCAGTATGTCCTATTATTTTATCTTTTGGCGGTCATTTGTGCCCACAAACATAATTGCTTGAACATTTAAATGAGGAAATATGGGAATCTGTGAAGAATATGACCCGATCTGACAGACTCGCATAGATGCAGGGTGGGGAAATTGAAGCATGACTTAAAAGAAAAGGAAGGAAAACATCTGATAAGAATTAAATAGGAGCCTCTAAGCGCTTAGCACAACAGCTTCTCTGAAAATCAGAGGATTTAGGTTAAGTCAGTTTGGCATGTTTTCTGATGTTATCTGGCCAGGACGTCCCAAACTAATTCAGAGAGAAGAGAACAAAACACTCCAAATCAAATGTTAAAAGCTTGTCCTCACCTCTCAGTCTCATCAGTGTAAAATAAAGCTAAATATTTGATTCAATATGCCAATGGCAACTTGTACTGGACCATCACAAACAGACCTTTCTCACGGATATTCACAGGGTGTATCTGAGGCAAACAAAAGAGTTCTAGAACTTTCTCAGGTCCAGATCACATCTGAAGCATTGATTTTTTTTTTTAAGTATTAAAGGGACCAAAAGTGAAAATTCAGTCATTATTATGTATTCTCATGTCATTCCAAACCTGTAGACCTTCTTTCTTCAGCTGAACATAGAATATATTTCAAAAACGTCTTAATGTTTTTTTGGACCTCAGCGTTCTTCAAAACATCTTTTGTGCTCCACAGAAGAAAGTCACACAGATTTGGAATGACATGAGGGGGAATAAATGATGACATTTCATAAATTTTCTTCTAATTAAACTCTACAGTCCAGATAGTTGGAGGAAATCCTGTAATTAGCATTCTTCAAGGAGGCTTGGATGTTTGTAAATTCTATACATACTTAAAGAAGATGGAACATTTCCAATAAGCCAGAGGGAATCATAGGACATAAGAAGCGGAAAGGCAACAGCAGAGACTCAACCTCTGCATCCTGAGAAGGACTTTACAAGCCAAGCACAAACATGAACTGCTGATGCATCACAGGGAAGAGGAAATTGAGCCATAGAGATGAAGCCTCACTGCCGCGGATCCCTGTACACCTCTTAAAAATGAAGTTTTTTTTTGTTTTTTTTTTGCTGGCATAGATGGTTTCTTGAGGAACCTTTTACATCCATGGAATCTTTCCATTCCACAAAAGGGTCCCTTATAGTGGAAAAATGTTCTTTGGATTATTAAAATGGCATTAGTTTCTAAGAATTGTTCACTGAAATGTTCTTTGAAGAACCAAAAATGATTTTTCTATTGCATTGCAGTCAAAACCCCCTTCATTTTTAAGAGTGAGGCTTTAGTTAATGAAATATTCAGCATTTGAAATCCAATATTTTATCTTCTAGTTTCAGTATGAAGAGCTTTGAAACGTTTCTACAGCCACTGAAGTGTATGTATGAAGTTCTGAGGGGTGTGGACATAAGGATTTGCTCAAATGTCACAAACAATGCAACCTGCCAATCAGAACGCTGCAGATTTTCCAATACCAAACCTCACAAAGGCCTACCATTGAGGCGTGAACTGGTCTAGAAAGGCTGGTCTAGCAGAGCTGAACCATAATCATGGAATACTAGTACCTGAGACGGGCTACAAATCAATATATTTTCAAATGATAATTTAGGCAATCTGAAGGGACAAAGTTCCACCTACAGCTCTAATTTCAGCAATTATCAGCAATTTAACAGTCCAACCTCAAATCTCTAGATTTGTCTGAGATATATGTATGCATTGGGATTTAGATTAAATAAAAAAAATTGCAAAAAAAAAAAAAAAACCACCAAGTTTTCTGTGCCTGTTTGTGGGGCTGCACAATTTAGCCCCAAAAGTTGTGATTATATATCAATATTAACTTTTTTGTTTTAATATTTGCAATAATAATAATTATAATTATTATTATTATTATTATTATTATATGAAATAATAAAACAAGAAATATTACTATTGTACTATTTCACTGTAAAAAATGATACATTTTATTTTAATTATTTAAAAAAAATTCTTACAGTTCTGTGAAATTACAATACTAATATTATCACTGTCTTAATTTTCAGATGCTAAAGCTTTTATTTTGGTGGAAACCTGTAGGGTTTATAAGTACTTCTTTTTAATTTGGCAAGACAGTTTTATGTCAGTCTGAGACACTGAAAACACTGGATCACAAGCTGCTCGTGTGTAAAAACAGTGCCTCGCTTCACTCTGAAACATGAAGCACATTTATAGATTTAATTAATTTTCACCAAGCCATATTGCAATTTTATTTCTATTAATTGTGCAGCCCTACTTCATTCTAAGCATATGAGGGGTTCTTGTATTAAACTGCAGACTAATTCTCCCCTTCTGCCCCATCGGCCAGTCCGGATAACCAGACACATGCACAAATATTTGCTTTCGTCTGGACAGACGCGTAAATGGGGATGATTTGAGAGTAGTCCCTCTCCGGTGTTGACAGCAGAGAATAGCGTGAGACTTTGCTGAAGCTAAATTTGAACAGACCTGATTCTAAAGCAAGCCCTGACACGCAGCATCGCAGCACATTTACAGATGCAAACAGCACAGCAAGAACGCACAGACAAACATGACCATGGGATTCATTACATGGCCCACATTGTTTGAGATTGTCTTTCCTGTCAGTGCACACTGTCTTCCCGCTGAAAGGCACAGGTGGCCTTTACCTGTAGGCCACACCCACACTGCCAGGAAATGTCATTCACACAGTCAATCTCTGCTCTCGATACAGACATTTGCCTTGTTTAGTTGTTTTAAAATAAAAGTTTACCCAGAATTTAAATTTTTTCTTTTTTTAAAAATGAAAAAAAAAAAATAAAATAAAATAAATAAAAATAAACAGAACAAAACTGCAACAATCTGGTTCTGGAAGTTAAAAATAAATAAATAAACAAATAAATAAATAAGTAAATAAAATCACATTAATTTTCTCCACATGGGAATTAATTTTTAACACTAACAATTAAAGACATACCTTAAATGAGCTACAAGGCTGTTAATCGGTATATGCTTTTGTTTAAGCTGACAGTCCCACATTATTTTAACTCATTTTTAAAAGATTAATGTTTAAAAGTGGAATTTTTGCAAATAAATCTCCACTAATCAGAGTGCCTCAATGAGGAAAATCACACCAAAATAAATCTTTACTGCCTGAAATCGTAGTCTCACTGTGCTCTCAACTACTTAAATATTTTCATATATATGCAAATTTTGTAATAAACTAAATTCTTTCTATACGTGAACTATCCCTTTAAATCAATAGTTTTATATATTTCGCTATCATTTTTAGTGTCATTAGCAGTGCTGCACTGTAGTTCTTAACCCTCATTAAAGCTATAGTCTTGTACCTTTGTCTTTTTGTCCGATTTTCAAGTTTTCTGCTTCATGTCAAAGTTACAGTGTTGTGATTCACCTTGTAGCTGGTTAGTTTGGTGCTTATAACTCTTTTTGCAAAGACTTTTTTTTTTAAAATCCCAGTTGAAAAGGATGGCAAAAATACTTCCAGAACCGAGGTGCCTGAAAAGTGAACAGGCACTTTTGCACTTTATAGGAAGGCAGTTCATACAAATCAAACAAGTCTTTTGAATCATTTTGTTTGCTTTGTGTGAGGAACAGACTGAAAATCTAACCATCTGCCATTTAAACCTACACTGTTAGACATTTCTGTAATTTCTAGTTATTTACTGTATATCACCTAGTATAATACTGCAAATTCCCTTTACAGTAAATAACTGTAAAACCATTTGCATCATGGGAATTTTCTGTGACGTCAAACCCCACATACAGAGATTTACTGTATTTTTTAAAATTGCTGTATACTACTGTATTTCCCATAACGGCCTCTTTGGCGCCATTTTATTGAGGTTGTTTTATGTTCCTCATTTCTTACATTTGGATTGGTACGATTTGCACAACACCGTTTCTACAACGCCGCAACAGCTTGGGACTGACTACACTGGACCATAGACTGTAGCACTGGACGTGTTACATCGCTTGTAATGACTGGAAAATCCGTTTGTCCTTGTCAGAAACAGCGCGAACGCTTGGAGTACATCTGTACGTCAGAAATATACCAGGGCATCACTTAACTGCATCCACTGTAGATAGTATAATAGGTTCTATATGGTCTTTTCGAGTCGCGCCGCACCTCGGGTTTTGCCCGGGGATGAACCCGCAAGAGTGGAAGAGCTCCGGAGAACATCTGCCCTGAGTGTCGATGCACCTTACGAGAGAATAAGACCAGCAACAAGGTAAAAATATATATACGTCTGTCTGTGTTTGTGTCAGATTTTTGCACACCAGTTTAACCTAGTATGTTAACATTTACATGGCGGTAACAAAGTTTACTATGGTAAACTGCACTGTCATTACAAACGACTTTTGTCAGCTTATTGAACTAAGTTACTGAATTAAAATTATTTTTAACGAGCAACCCTTATCTTATATTAACATTAAGTTAACTAATGTGAAATTTTGTTCAGGTGTTAGTAGTTAATGTTGGCCAGTAGCCTACTGAGAAAATAAAATTGTATGTTAGCTAGCTTAAACAAGTTTTATGGCTAGCTGCCTTTCTCGTTTTAGACTTAGTTTGTTATAGTTTTTAATAGAATTTAAGATTTACTGCATTTTTTTGTATTTGTGTTTTAAAGACAACTGCAATGAAGCATCAAGAAAGACATGAGCAGGCCAGCCACCCTGGACTGATCATTCATGGTAAGAGAACAAATATGGTTTTGAGAGGTTTGTGTATTTTATATGGGGTTTGCCTTTTAAAAGTGTGTCATTTCTACATCTTGTTTTTCAGAGAAGACATTTCTGTCACTAACAAAGTGGATGGTGAGCAAAGGTGGTGGCCACGTTCTGGAGCAGCACCTGGGTTTTGCAGATGGCTATGTATTTTTGCGAGGATAAATCCAGAGGATACAACATAATGGACTGCAAAACGTCCTAAGACAGGAGAAATGGTGAAGACGCACTGTTCCAGCATTGGAAGACTGTATTTTTAATTATTTTTAATTACTGTATTTTTTTATGTGTTATACATACAATGTTTTAAATAAAGAATTTGATATTTTGTAATTATTGTGTCTGTTTTAATTGAATGCCAGAAGTACCTATGTAGAGTAAAAATAAAATGAATTCTATATAAAATTGATAATCTAATGAAAACTATATTAAAATGAATGAATTACAGTAGTATACTGATGAATCTGATTATTTTTACAGTAATTTACTGTAAAAGAGTACAGTTTGCAACTGTAAATCAAATACAGTTTGCTACTGTAAATCTTATTTACAGTAACTTACTGGCAACACAGTTACTGTAAAAACCCTTTGAAATGTCTAACAGTGTATCGTAAGGATTCTTGCACACAAATCACACGGCTAAATTTACAGTGCCTCTATTGTTCTTTTTGTCATTTTTTAACACAAATGACAGATGACAAAATCACCATTTCGCGTGAACTATTGCTGTAACTGAAAACAGATCCCATCACACCAATCCTGGCACTGATATCAAGATTTTGAGACTCATCAGTGCTCATCTGTGAGAGAGTTTGCTGCGTCAGCAGCAGTAATGAACACTTCTCGGATGTAAATATGACTCACGCTAAGTGAACCAAGTGAACGTTAAGTGAACCAAATGTAATCGACTCTCTGCTGAGTCATCTGGACAGACCACACGAACTGGAGCATATATGAGCTGCATTATGTAGAAGGCATTGTTCTCTTCAGCTATAACCATGCATTGATGGAGACACTCCTAAAGGTCGCCATTGTTACTGTGATGATTTATGCTTCAGAGGATACAGATGCTTGCATGCTTCATTTCACCAGTGTAACATTACAGGTGTTATTATGTGCTGCCTCAAATAATAGTCAGCGGGGAAATATAAAACAGAATCTTCACAACAAACAGCTCAAACCAAAGCATAGAGACCATATGAAAGATTAGAGTGTGAAAAAGTGAGGAGAACATGTCCAGGGTTATAATGATTTCTATATCTGAACTAATCATTATGAAAATAAAGAGTGCCAGTTCTTTTGTAAGACTGATTCATTCCAAATAAACACTGAATGTGTGAACAAGCTCTGAACTTATGAAAAGCTCTATGTCGTAATGATTTTATCAGATGCTAAATCTATTGATTTAGTCAGTGTACTACAAAGAATCTAGTTTTGATGTAAGCTGAATGATTCTGCTGTATTTCTAGGTCACTCAACAGTAAAGTGAACTAGTGGCATTGATCATGTTACTCTTGTTACTCACACAGATTTTCTTGCTTCCACTGAAGCTCAAGATGCTCTTTGGAACATCTCAAATCATGATTATCATATATTAAGTTAGAAAAGGATGCACATTTTCAATAGTGGTCTCAGATTTTGGTCTCCACTGTAGATTATTATTTTCACATGCCATGGCATTAACACAGCACTGCAAGGCACACACATGTGCGTTTGTGTCTGTGAATTGTGGGGACTTTCCATAGACTTCTATTACTTTTATACTGACCAGACGATATTTTCTATCCCCTAACCCAACATCTACCCTGCAGGCCGGTCCCCACAATGTCAAAAATGTCAGGTTTTACTATACTTGTGGGGACATTTGGTCTCCACAATGTAGCATAAACAAGTACACACACACACACACACAGTATTATTCAGGATGCAACCATCATATAAATTAGTGAGAAAGACACAATATTCAGAATACTTTGCATTTAATCTCCACCCAGTCTCCCTGGTATGTTTCTGCAATTTCTTCATTCATTGCTTTGAGACAAATTTATAGTTATCACTTATGATACATTTGAGAGGAATGTTATACTAGACATAAATTTAACACTATAGGCATTATATTGCTCAATATTTACCTCATATATACTGTATATTCCAGTCAGTAAGAGTAAATTAGAGAGACACAGTTTGGAAGTTTGAATTTTCATTTTATCCAGATATTATTCAGATATTAAGACATTTATAGAATATTAAAAATGTTTCTTCAGATTTAACATTGGTTTCAAACTACACTTTAAAAGAACATTTTCTTTTAATGATCACCATTCACCACTGTCACATTCATTACCGCAGGTTTAATGTGCTTGTATCCAGTGGAAAGCAACAGTTAAAAATTAAAGGTGGCAGGTGAACTTTGGTGAACTCAGGATGGATTTCACAATCATCTGCTCAAATCATGTAAGGCAGATATGCAGATGTAACAAAAGATCAGACTTACCCACGAGCACACACATGACATCCATCAGCACAATAAACAACTTGTTCTTCTTCAGCTCTGACATGACTGTGATCTGCTCGGCTCTTCTGGGCTTGATTGAAACTCAAGTGACTCGTGTGATAGTCGATGCGCGTGTTCTTCCGGGTGTCCTGCGTCACCTGCGGTAAGGTGCGCTGATGATGTAACGCGTCTTCACTAGCGCTGCGGAATTTCACGGACGCGAGTTTCACGCGAGTGAACGAAAGAGTGAAGAGTGAAGACTGAACCAAGAACAGTTTGAAGCGACTTTACTCTTCCAGGTACACGCCCACTGCTGACCTCATCTGTGTTCTCTCTCTCTCTCACACACACACACACACACACACACACAGGAGTTGAAGATATAATACAAGATTAACCCGTTCAGACTAGACTAGAATTGTTACAGACAAACACAAATGTGACAATATTTATAATATTCCTAGTGTAAAGGTATTGTGTATTTCTAGTGTAAATTGTTACATCTGATGTCCGTTATAATTTATATATTGTATATAATTTATACATTTTAAATTATATAAATATAGCCATATTTATGTTATTTCAAGAAAACTTATACTTAATTATATGTAACTATGTAAAACAATTGTATATTCAATTTTTTAAAATCAATATATTTTATAAAATGTAATAACAGTAATTGTAGCTAATCTAACAAACCATTGCAGTTTATTTAACACACTGACCTTTGTGATGGGGCAAGTTGTCACAATGAAAACTGCCATTCAAAAAGTTTATTATAGGCTAAATGTAAAGTGTGAAACAGTTATACAGTGATTCAACAGAAAACAATTGGCTATTTATTATTAATAAATTGTATAAAGCATTTAAAATGCAACTTGCCCCAATCTTTTATTTCTGAAAAACATTGTTGTCCTGATAACATAATCCAAACTTTTACTTTCATTATGCAGTCAACTCTAAACTGTGTGAATGTTTTATTGTCATCACTAGTTAACACAACAGCTATAGCAATAATCTGCTGATATTTTAGTATCAAGGACAGAATTCACAAAAAAAAAAATAAAAATAAAAATAACTTTTTTTACATTATTATGCCCTTTTATGAACCTTTATCCTTCTTCCCAAGGATGTTTTGTCAGGTTGTGCTATTGTTCTATTGACATTAGGGAAGTAAAATACAGAAATACCCAAAGTTAACAAATGTGTACACAAAAGAGAGAGTTTTTACATGAATTTCTCCATGCACAGAACATCTCCAATGCAGAGCAGTCAAAGTGCAAAGGAAATTCACCTATGATCAATCACCACACCCAAGAAATATCAGTAAATATAACCAAAGTCCAACATATGCTGGCATTTCAAAGCACTCAATATGGGTATAGCCTATATATAAGCACAAATGTTCTCAAATATATAGCAAGATATGCAGTGTTTACTTTCAAATATTAAACTTTGTGACTTGTGATAACAATAACACAAGGTGATTTTATGATCACTTTATTAAACAAATAACAATAGCATGTGCTTTATCAGAATATATATACATACTGCACAGAGCCTTGAGTTTCTCAACATTACTACAGGAATGACAAATATTGTGCTAAGCATTATTCTGTTCCTTTTTTGAGCCATATTCACAGGCTGACAAATTCCTGATAGAATGGTGGCATGCAAGGAGCATGTTATGTACTAACGGTTCGCACGGTTCTGGCAGGTCAGTGTGAATATCCATCTACTGTTAACAATAGCACATTTCATCCACAATAAATATTGCTGCACCAGCTCTGGCACACAGCCGATCTGCACTCCTGTCGCCAAAGATCAACTCACTGGAGCCGGATGTATGTGTGACACTGCCCTGGCCCGTCTCTGTACAAACAAAGAGGGACTTTATCGGGAATTCCAGTCGCAGGAAAGATGGACCAGCGGTGGTGAACTCTGACCTGAAGCCACAGCAATCCCAACAAAATGTTCCCAATGCCGAGTGTCCCTCTCACTGTCCTTTCCTTTACCGCAGAATTTATCTTCAGATACATTTCACAAAAATAAACCTTTGACATTATTTTGGAATGCCATTGCTCAAATCTTTTCATTAGGAAATGAAACAATATTTAGTTCAGATCAGGTGGGTTATGTTGTTTTTCACAGCTTTCCAGTTCATCTGATTCACAGACTAAAATAGCTTACATTCATGAGTAGGCTGACAACACAAATGTGGTAGTTTCACCAGACAAAATGTATGTCTTCTGATGGGATCTTGTAAAAAGACTGGATCTAACATTTCTAGAAAGGTTCCAGTTTTGTCTGGAATCTGTAGTTCTGTCTGATACCTTAAACCAGTTAAGATTGAGTTCTGTCTGATACCTTAAACCAGTTAAGATTGAGTTCTGTCTGATACCTAAAAACCAGTTAGGATTGAGTTCTGTCTGATACCTTAAACCAGTTAGGATTGAGTTCTGTCTGATATCCAAAACTGGTAAAATTTAGTTCTGTCTGATATACAAAACCAAGTTGAATTTAGTTTTGTCTGATGTCCAAAACCAGTTAACACTATATTTTGTCTGATATCCAAAAAGGCCAACAGAGGAAACCAGGTCAGAGCAGAAAGCAGGAGACGGCAGGTATAATGCAAACAGCAGTGCTACATCAGAAATATTCACTAATGAAAAACAAAAAAAAATCCAGTTTTTCAGTTAAACAGATCCGTATAATTCCAAGCTGTGTCCATGATGTAACCAGGGGAACGTCTTGTCCTGTCCGGGTCTGTTTGTCCTTTATTGTGTCAACAGAAATGGGAGGGATTATAATGACTAATAATGTATTAAACTAGTAATATTAAACCAAATATCATAATATGAAAGTAACATAATATGGATACTTGTATTTTTCAAGCACCATTTGCTAATAAAAAATTAGAAAAACAATATTATTTCTCAAGAAAATGGCACTGTTTGATCTCAGAAATAGCAAATATAGGCCAAGTTTCCATGCAACCAAAGCAAGTTTTCCTACCCAGCACATATTTTCCACTCAACTGGCAACTGGTATCAGTGGTTTATGCACATTTGACTCTAGACCAGAATGGTTTTGTGAGAGAAGTGTCACATGTGGAAATGACTAGCGGTCCTCATGTGGTGTCCTTGACCTAGATGAGATCTGACAGGAGGTGCTCAGATAAAAAGTTCACAATTCATTTTCAAGTGTCGGGCAAAACAGCAATCGGATGCAATCTCTTGAACCAGTCCATAAAACTCTAGTGCAACTATTATGATCAACTGCGGCTGTCTACACAGGACACAGTTTACACAGTAGACACGTTTCTGATTTATGTACCAGCCCTATGCTGTTCCAACTATCCCGTTACTGCACAAGCCTGTGTATATGGTGGTTGATATGAGGGCTGATATGATGTTTTGGTGGGCTGGAGAGAGCGGGATTGTGAAACCACAGTCATGCAAGACTTGTTGTTTATGCTGCAGTGAACTACGTGCTGGTGTCCTCAGGTAAAACCTGTAGGAAATGCGGACACTCATTCAGGTCAAGAGTCCTGTACGCATCTACGGTTGTAATGACCGGCGCGTAGCTCTGGGACACGTGGATGTAGCCGCATAAATCTGCTTGATTACTTTTGTAGGTGAAGAGCGATTCAAACAAGAGATCGTCAGATGATGGCTGTGGGTCTTCTTTATATCCAGCAGGAGTGACTTGTCCTGGTTTGGTGTAGCTCTGGTTGAGGAAATGTGTGGGGAAAGCTTGAGCTGGTGTGAGTTTGGAGTCCTGGTGTGTTACAGCAGAAGTGCTGTTGTAGGTCTTGGTTTCGGTCTCATTGCTGTCTTGTGGAACAGTGTGGTAGGTGAACACCTGGACAGGGACGTAGTCTTTCTCACCATAATCCTGATAGATTGTAGTTTGACCCTTTGAGATGATGGAGCTCATGGTGGACAAGGATGGTAGCTTATGCTGTTGAACATTGAAGAGAAAACTGAATGAAACTGATACACACACACACACACACACACACACACATATACAACACAAACTAAATAAAATGGAATAAAATGACAATCCATAAAATGCATAAATCTTAAATATAATGAATTATTGTTAAAAAAATTGTTATTGCAATTTAAAAAAAACACTGGGTTTGCATTGCTTGTTTGCAGGGCTGCACAATTAATGCTTAGCACAAATGTTGTGATCTTATATCAATACATATCAATATATATCAATATGTATATACAGTATCTCACAAAAGTGAGTACACCCCTCACATTTCAGCAAAAAATGTAGTATATCTTCTCAAGGGACAATACTACACAAATGAAACTTGGATATATTTTAGAGTAGTCAATGTGCAGCTTGTATAGAAGTACAAATTTACTGTCCTCTAAATATAACTCAACATATAGCCATTATTGTCCAAATAACTGGCAACAAAAATAAGTACACCCTAAGTGAACATTTCAAAACTGTGTCCAAAGTGTCAATATTTTGTGTGAGCACCACTGTTATCTAACATTGCCTTAATCCTCCTGGGCTTGGAATTGACCAGATCTGCACAGGTTGTTGCTGGGATCCTCTTCCACTCCTCCATAATGACATCACGGAGCTGCTGGATGTTAGACACATGACGCTTCTCCACCTTCTGCTTAAGGATGCCCCACATGTGGTTAATAGGGTTCAGGTCTGGAGACATACTTGGCCACTCCATCACCTTCACCTTCAGCTTCATCAGCAAGGCAGTTGTCATCTTGGTGGTGTGTTTGGGGTCATTATCATGTTGGAAAACCCAGTTTCTGAAGGGAGGGCATCATGTTCTGCTTCAGAATGTCCCAGTACATGTTAGACTCCATGTTTCCTTCAATGAACCGCAGCTCCCCAGTACCAGCAGCACTCATGCAGCCCCAGACCATGATGCTACCACCACCATGCTTGACTGTAGGCAAGACTCAATTTTCTTGGTACTCCTCACCAGGCCGTCGCCACACATGCTGGACACCATCTGAGCCAAACAAGTTTATCTTAGACTCATCAGACCACAGGACATGGTTCCAGTAATTCATGCTCTTGGACAGGTTGTCTTCAGCAAACTGTTTGCAGGCTTTTTTGTGAGCCAGCTTCAGAAGAGGCTTCCTTCTGGGATGACGGCCATGCAAACCAACTTGTTGCAGTGTGCAGCGTATGGTCTGAGCACTGACAAGCTGACCTTTCACGTCTGCAACCTCTAAAGCAATGCTGGCAGCACTCATGTGTATGTTTTTTGAAGCCAGCTTCTGCACCTGACACACAGCACAAGGACTCAACTTCTTTGATTGACCCTTGTGAGGCCTGTTCCGAGTGGAACCCAACTTGGAAAACCTCTGTGTGACACTGGCCACTGTACTGTAACTCAGTTTCAGGGTGTTACTGATCTTCTTATAGCCTAGGCCATCTTTGTGGAGAGCAACAGTTCTAATTCTCAAATCCTCAGAGAGTTCTTTGCCATGAGGTGCCATGTTGAACATCCAGAGGTCAGTATGAGAGAATTGTACTCAAAGCACCAAATTTTAACTGCTCTAATACAAGATACACAAATTTGTATGGTCCTGTCAAGCAGACAAAAACATGAACATGATGAATAGGACATGTGGCTTTGCATGGTTAAATGACGTATAGCTGTTTTCATGTAGGGTGTACTCACATTTGTTGTCAGCTTTTTTGACAAAAATGGCTGTATGTTGAGTTATTTTCATAGGACAGTAAATCTTTACTCCTATACAAGTTGCACATTGACTACTCTAAAATATATCCAAGTTTCATTTCTATAGTATTGTCCCTTGAAAAGATATACTAAAATGATTGCCGAAATGTGAGGGGTGTACTCACTTTTGTGAGATACTGTGTATATATATATATATATATATATATATATATATATATATATATATATATATATTATGTAGTAGTCGTAGTATTTATTATATTATATAATAAATCAATATTATTATTGATAATAATTTTTCTCATTAATATTATTGATAACAACAACAACTATTACAACGATATTATTATTATTGTTATTATTATTATTATTATTATTATTATGTATTTATTATTATGTAGTATTTATTATTTTATATAAAAATAAATATTATTAATAATTATATTTTTTCTAATTAATATTATTGATAATAACAACAACAACATTTATAAATTGCTAAAATGTATACTGCCATGAATGCATTAATGTAATGTAAATCAATTTGGATAAAAATGACTGCTAACGTATATTTTGCAAAAACATATATGATAGAAATATTAATAAATAAAAATATTATCTTCACAAGTGATATTGACCTGGATTTTACTTTGTGTTTTATCAATATAAAAAATATAAAAATATATAAAATAATAATAATAATAATAATAATAATAATAATAATAATAATAATAATAATAATTATTATTATTATTATTATTATTATTATTATTATTATTATGTAGCATTTTTTATTTTATACTTTATTTTTATTAATAATATTTGCATTATATTATTATGTCAATATATATCATATATAAAATATAACTATTAAAATAATAATAATAATAATAATAATAATAATAATAATTATTATTATTATTATTATTATGTAGCATTTTTTTATTTTATACTTTATTTTTATTAATAATATTTGCATTATATTATTATGTCAATATATATCATATATAAAATATAACTATTAAAATAATAATAATAATAATATTTTTTTCCTCATTAATATTATTAATAACAACAACAACATTTATAAATTGCTAAAATGTATACTGCCATGAATGCATTAATGTAATGTAAATCAATTTGGATAAAAATGACTGCTAACGTATATTTTGCAAAAACATATATGATAGAAATATTAATAAATAAAAATATTATCTTCACAAGTGATATTGACCTGGATTTTACTTTGTGTTTTATCAATATAAAAAATATAAAAATATATAATAATAATAATAATAATAATAATAATAATAATTATTATTATTATTATTATTATTATTATTATTATTATGTAGCATTTTTTATTTTATACTTTATTTTTATTAATAATATTTGCATTATATTATTATGTCAATATATATCATATATAAAATATAACTATTAAAATAATAATAATAATAATATTTTTTTCGTCATTAATATTATTAATAACAACAACAACATTTATAAATTGCTAAAATGTATACTGCCATGAATGCATTAATGTAATGTAAAGCAGTTGGATAAAAAAGTCTGCTAATGCATATTTTGCAAGTACATAAATATATTATAGAAATCTTAATAAATAAAAATATTATCTTCACAAGTGATATCTTTGTTTGTTTTTTATGCATCGCATGTCCTACATTTCATGTCATGTATGCTCTTTTCTGACACAGTTTCTGACACAGTAACTCCTTGGTAACCAAGTACGCTAACTTTAAATAAAATTGTTTGTGGTGGTGTTAATGATGCCAACTGAGCATATATTTTAAAAATTGATAGAAATAATTCTAAATAATGCAATAAAATCCAATTAAAAGAATCAAAATTGTACAAAATATTAAAAAAAAATTTTTTTTATTGCTTTTAAGCATCAAACCCTGGGATGTAAAAGTGCTAATGTTAAAGAACCACCCATAAACTGATTTGGCTGACTCCACTGTCAAACATTATGGCTTTATATATACAGTTGTGCTCAAAATTATTCATACCCTTGGTAAATATGATCAAAGAAGTCTGTGAAAATAAGTCTGCATTGTTTATCCATTTGATCTTCCATTTAAAGAGTTTAAAAAAAGTCTAACCTTTAATTGAAGTAAAAACAGTTAAAGTGGGGGAAAATCAGATTAGGAAATAAATATTTTTCTCTAGTACACAATGGCCACAATTATTGGTACCTCTAGAAATTTTTATGATTAAAATATCTAATATGAAGTATATTCCCATTCATATATGTATTTTTTATCACACCAAGGTGACTAGGAACAAGTTGTCTACCCTTGGCTTCCTGTTTCACAGGATTATAAATATAAGGAACACAAATGCCAAATTCCCTTAATCATCCATCACACAGAGTAAAACCAAAGAATATATTTCTGATGTGCAGCAAAAGATTGTTGAACTTCACAAATTTAGAAAGTGGCTGTAAGAAAAGAGCTAAACCTTTAAAAATCCCCATTTCCCCCATCAGGGCAATAATTAAGAGGTTCAACTGGACACGACTGGAACTTAAAATAGCACTGGCTTCTATGTTCAGATGAAACTAAAAAAAGAGCTTTTTAGCAGCAAACACTCAAGATGGGTTTGGTGAACACAGGGATAAAAAAGTACCCCATGTGTACAATGAAATATACTGCTGTATCTTTAATATTGTGGGCCTATTTTTCTGCAGGAGGTCCTGGACATCTTGTTTAGACACATGGCATCATGGATTCAATTAAATACCAACATATAAAAAAATAAAAACTGATTGTCCATGCTAGAAATCTTATAATGGGCCGTGGTTGGATCTTCCAACAGGACAATGATCCACAAACAAACATCAAAACCAAAGCAAAAATGGGTCACTGAGAACAAAACCAAGCTTCTGCTATGGCCATTCCAGTCCTCTGACCTGAACCCTATAGAAAGGTGAACTGAAGAGAAGAAGCACCAACATGGAGCTGGGAATCTAAAGGGTCTGGAGTGATTCTGGATGAAGGAATGGTCATCTCTTGTCAGGTGTTCTCCAAACTTATCATGCATTATAGGTGAAGATTCAGAGCTGTTATCTTGGCAAAAAGAGGTTGCAAAAAGTATTGAACAAAAGGGTATTATTAATTGTGGCCAACGTGTATTAGAGAAAAACATTTATTTCATTATGAGATTTCTCTCCCATTTTAAATTCTTATTCTCCAACGAAAGGTTAGATTTTTGTAAATTTTTTAAATAAAAGATCAAAAGGATTAATGATACAGATTTATTTTCACAGCTGCCTTTGATCATATTTACCAAGGGTATGAATAATTTTGAGCACAACTGTATATCTTTAAACAACATCTTTGGATATTAATTTGGAAGAAACTATCTTTCCAGACATAACAACTCCCTCTGCTGGCAGCAATAGATACAATTCAGTCAGTAAAATTGCATCATTGATGCAATGAGGTGCATGTACCTCCTTCTAACAGCATGTGGGTTTTAATGAATTTCACTGACACAGCTGAATAAATATAGAACTATATTTGATCTTACCTGACACGGTTTAGTGTTAGACCAGAACGACAGGCTGCTTTTTGAAGGGTCTGGTACAGTCGGACACAGACACTGTTTAATCCTAAAACACAACAATAAACTGTGACTATTACACTGCATATTAGTGTATGACGTCATATTAAATATATACTGAAATATATATATTTTTTAATAAAAGATAATTTGCATTAGTGTTTTAATATGCTATCAGTAATCCACATCCATTGAAAGAGAACCACTTTTATTAATATTCTCCTTTAATGAGTATGGATTGTACAAGTTATCTTACCTCACCCTCATGCATACTGGGATGATTAGAATCAGAAAACACAGCAGAAGTGCACACAGCAGTATGGGAATCACTTGTACATCCCCAAGTCCTGTGAACACACACAAACAGGTTTAAAGATAACGCCGTGTTTATACAGGCAAGAATGTTTAAAAAAAAAAAAAAAAAAAATCTATCCAAATGGCCTCATTCTTACCCACAACCACCATCTGACAGGGCCCAGCGGCGCCCCCTACTGCAGTATGAGCCATTACACAGATGTTATAGATTCCTTCCGTCAGTCCACTGAGAGATACCTGTTCAACATGAGCGGCTACCTTCACACCTTCACAAACAAGAGGTGTCTTTCATCATTTACTTGCCCAGCATTGATTTTCAACATTTTGCAAAGAAATATTTGCATCTTACTTTTATCTTTGCCATTTATGCTGTACAGTACGGTGTAGTTCTGGATGAAGCCGTGAAGTTTCTCTAAAGGAACAGGATCCCATTTCAGAACAACACCGCTGCTGCTCGTCTTCAGCACTGTCATATTTGGGCCGACAGAGGGCGCTGAAACACAGGAACACATCGATCACTGCACCCACATGAGAAGGCATTAAAGGGACAGTTCACCCAAAAATTCTAATTCTGACATCATTTATTCACCTTCAAATTGTTCCAAACCTGTATGATTTTCTTTCTTCTGTTGAACACAAAAAAGGATATTTTGAAGAATGTGGGTAACCAAAGACTACTATGGAAATGAATGGTAACCATAAACTGGTTACCCAAAGAAATCCATATGATTTGGAATAAGGGTGAGTCAATGATGACAGAATCTTCATTTTTGGGTGAACTGTCCCTTTAAATGTTCCTGCCAGTGCCTACTGTTTTTAATATGCTTTTATTTACAGACTAACTTAAATTATGAAAATGTGTTCATGTCCAATGTGTTCATGTCCAATGTGTTCTGTTATATATATATCAGTGGCGTTCCGTCCATATAAGCTGCGAATGCGCCGCATACCCAGGCCGTCTGAGAGAATGAGTTCACGGGCTAATTAATATAAACATGATTATAAGTTGATCCCTTGTCATTTGAGATATGACTTAAAGCTTAATAAAGTGTTGGGAATAAGTATGCAAAATTATTTATTTATATTCATTATTTATCCAGGTAAGCGGATTCTCCGCAGCTTTCTCGCCTCCGCTCTGTCGCTGTGACTCTTCAGGATCGAGGCGCGTTCTCAGTGGTTTGCTGGTATGCGCCTGATTTCATGCGATAGGTAAACTGTCCGAGAAGCGCTCGCCCAAGCGGAAAAATGCACTGTTGCTGCCAGATCTCGATTGCCGAAAATTACATTGTGTTTGATGCAAAAGTAACTCGACTAAATCATATGAAAAAAACAAAAAAACAAAAAAACATCATAACTCTATATATTCATGCTTTCTCAAGCAAAGCAAATTTTGAAAGTCCACTAAAAACATATCTGGTCATAGACAATGTTGAAGACGTTATTGTCAACATGCCTTAGTAAGTAGTAAATTTTATATATATATATATATATATATATATATATAAAAGGTTTACAAAAATGTATGTAAAATTTTAAATAACAAACATCAGGAAAAAATAGGAAACAATACCTATGTTTTCCGTATACTTGTGGTCGCTTACAGTTAACGTCCTTCTCTGATTTCATTGTTGTTTGCAATGTTACTTGGCAATATTTTAAAGATATTATTACTTTTTATTATATTTATTTTTGTATTTATTTATTTATTTATTCATTTATTTATTTTTGTATTTTGCATGGTCTATTATTGTCACCCGGGTGGGAGTTTTAACTCCTATTCACTGAGAACAAAATAAATAAATAAATGAAAAAACAAAAAAATCATTCAGTCGATGCAGAGACATAAGGTGCGTCCCAAATCGCGTACTTGTGCACTATTCTATGTTTTGTAGTATAAATAGTGCGAGAAGTGTGTTCACATTGAGAATTCCCAAAATAAAAAGTTCACTTTAAATACCCGGATGTCGCACTTAAATAAGCGAAAAAATGAAGTGTGGAATGTTGAACATTTCGTGCACTCAAGTGTTGCAGCTTTAATTACGTCGCAAAGGGGGTGGGGCTATCAGACTCCGATTATTAATGACAAAATAACCTTATATAATTCGGACACTACATGGTTGAGTGCATAGTGCATAAGTACATAGTGTATAAGTGAATAGTGTATAGTGTGTCATTTGGGACGCAGCTATATAGAGTGGGGGAATCCCCCATCTTCCCACCCTCTGAATATTAAGTATCGTAATGTAACTACGTGTAAACGTTATTTGGCGGTTTTTACTTGGAAAAGCAACTGTTTTCTAGCATTCTAATAACTATGGATAAACCTGAAACGATAGAAGGAGGACTGGAGATGAATTTCATTTACAAATAAGGTAGGAATGTGCATACTTTTAAATCGACACCTGCCACAGTGTTTTCCTCTTTGAGTGTGTGCTAACATCTATGAGGAGAGGAGAGGAGGGGTCTTAATCTTAGCAGCATACTCGGTTAAAAAAGTCACTGCTCGCGACATATATATATATATATATATATATACAGGTGTTGCCATGAGCTGGATCGATGTGTAGGCTACATTGAAAAGTTATGCAAATCCATGAACAGCTGCACATATTTATTTATTTATTTATTTATTTATTTATTTATTTATTTAATTTATTTATTGTTATTCATTATTATATTGACAGCCTTTCTTTAGTTAACGACTTTTTCTTGTATCTTTGTATCTTAATTGGTAAGAAAATTATTGGAAAATAAAAGAAAGTAATAAAAAAAAAAAAGATTATGTTTAAGGGCGAGTGGGGCAAGTTGTCACATTATATGGGGTAAGTTGTCACAATGGGAACCTGCTGTCTACTGACAGTGATCTGAGATCAATACCTTATATGACATAAGACACACTATATAAAAGCATATATAAAAATATATAATATACTTATATATAATATATTTTTATAGACACGCACACATCTTCCACAACATATTTAATGGCTTTCCAGGAAAATTATGACCTGATGTGCAGATCTGCCAGTATTTATGTACTGTTGCTATGGCATATATAGATCGAAATACTTTTCTCTTAAAGTACAATTAATATCTAATCTTAAAATACTTTAAACAAAAAAGCAAACAAATAGCATTTAAAAAATAGGAAATCTAAGTAAAATATTTTGATTATGTTTTGTTATGTAAATGCATTTTAAAATTTAGATAAGCATTATATGGTTGGTAATTATTTGTATATTTTTAAATATATTTAAAATATATTCAATATATTTAAAAATATAGATCTTCTAGAAGAAGGATTATGCTTGTTGAATTGCTTAAAGGGATAGTTCTGCCATCATTTGACATGCAAATCAACCAGTATTTATGTACTGTAGCTATAGTTAGTAGATGTACTGTAGAATGTGTGACAACCAGGGGCATAGCCATCATTTCAGAAGTGAGAGGGACAGAAATGTAATATATATATTGCATTAACATATAACACATTAATATATAAAACATTAATATATAACATTATAATATAACACTTCTGTAACATATATAACCTACCAGTCAAACGTTTTTGAACGGTAAGATTTTTAATGTTTTTTAAAGAAGTCTCTTCTGTTCACCAAACCTGCATTTATTTGATCCAAAGTACAGCAAAAGCAGTAATGTTGTGAAATATTTTTACTATTTAAAATCACTGTTTTCTATTTGAATATATTTTAAAATGTAATTTATTCCTGTGACCAAAGCTAAATTTTCAGCAAAACATTAAAAATCTTACTGTTCAAAAACTTTTGACTGGTAGAGTATAGGCAACTTTAATTTTTCTCTTATTTCTAGCTTTTAATTGGCTAAGAAATCAGATACACTAGGCAATGACCAATAATAATGATTTGTTTATATACTACAAACACTTTTTATCACATAATAAGGCAGAATAATTTCTACTGTAAATACTATGGCAATTAGCACTGCATTGTCCATATAATTTATTTATTACATGGAGATGACTTGAAAAACACAAATAAACCATGTATTGTCGCAATCGTATGTTTAATGTTTTCATGTTTCCAAACGTTTCTGTTTTTCTGTGAAAACAACTGTTTTCATACAGCCATAGCAAGACGCTTTTGTCCATATTAGGAATTTCCTGGTACAACTTTCTGCGCGAGAGCGCCCTTCGGCTTCGAGAATGAATGAAACCTACACTGCATGGAGTGTTCAGCGCTCCATGATGTTCATCTCACCTTTTTCTGGGTCCGAATAAAACATCAGGCCATGCACAGACTACCCTGTCTCTTTGAATTTAAATCTATATTTATTCACACCGGCTCTTGAAAACCTCTATGCGAACACTTGCCTGAAAAAGTGCGGGGGACGAATTTACATGATATTAAAAGTGGGGGAGACATGTCCCCCGCATGATCTACGCCCATGGTGACAACTAGCTCCTGTTTCCCCTAAAGATAATGTTTCTGTATTATATTATTTTATTTAATTTTTTTTTTTTTAGCATGGCTTATGGCAAAATACCTGATGAATACTACTGCAATACTACCACACCTTCAGTTCCAATAAATGCACAAATTTTCAGTGTAAAAATCTGACCTCCTTCCCGTGTGAAAGCAATGACTGACATGCCACTTCCTGCCTGTCGCCCATACAGACTCACGACCGACAAATTATATGGGACTTCTGGCAGAAGACCTGAAACACACACATTATTATTAGTAAAAGACTACAATATAATATCTTAAAAACTAGGCACAGCTAAGCATAATATGACTATACATAAATAAATAAATAAATAATCATTACAAAAAAAATTATATTTAAGATATTCTTTTTTATTTTAGTATTATTTAAACTTTTTTAAAAAACAAAGAAGACAAGAAATATATTAATGGCATCATTAACTGTAAACTTTTGTATGATGTGAATCCACACCAACAGGCCACTGTCATACTGACCAGCGAAACAAAAAATGACTTTTCAATTGGACTTTTCAGACCTGTGACAGTAAAGCTTCTTGCAGTTTCATTTATATGTTCCCAGTGCAGACTAGTTGGTTCACTGTAAGGCAGAGAAGTCCACTGCACCACAAAGCCGCTCTCTGATTGGTTCAGTGCAGCTGTCCATTCCACCGTCATTCGAGTGTTGTCCAATGGGGTGATGCTGATAGCTTGAGGGGGTGGGAGTTCTTCTAGGACAGGAAAAGGGAGATAAGTTTAGGATAAATGACCGCATGGTTTCCGATAATGATGTTGTTTTTATGAAACTTTGTTTAGAATTTCCCATAAATTATCACTATTTCATTAAACAACCACAAGAAAGTTGCTTTTTGTTTGTATCAGGATGTTAGTGTTCCATTCTGGTTGAAAACATGATTTGACCTGCCTGATGAAGTTTTGCAGAATAATGTTGAGAAAAAGAAGGAAGTAAACAACACAACAAAATAAGACTTTACTGGAAGTACGGGTGGGCTGTATATATTATTTGCAATAAATCAATGGAAAAATTCTTATTATTAAATAAATCAGGGAATTAAATACTTGAAAGGTGATTATTTTCATTTGATCATTTTCTATTCTATTCTATTCTATTCTATTCTATTCTATATTTTGAAATTGTAATATTTTTTTTTCTCTTTAGGGACAGTAAATATATCCAGTCTTAAAATACTATAAATAAACAAACAAATAAATAACACTCAAAAATGAGGAAATCTAAGTAAAATATTTTGAATATGTTTTGTAAATATATATGATGTAAATATATTTTAAAATCTCAAGAAGCAATTTATTGTTGGTAATTATTTTTATACTTTTAAATATATTTATTTAGGTAGCAATTTAATGAAATTGCTTAAAGGGATAGTTCTGCCATCATTTATTCAAAAATTATTTTGATACCTTTTAAAACGTGTTTATTCTCATTTGATTATACTTTTTCTTTTTTTGTTTGCTCAAAATAGTAAAATTAATAAATAACATTTAATAATTTATCTATAATATAATATAATATAATATAATATAATATAATATAATATAATTGCATCAAGACATGGGGTCGACTGATTATCTGTGCCGATATTAAGCATTTTTATGGTTACTGGTATTGGTCATTTTCAAAACTGATTTGCCAATAAAATAATTTAAAAGCATTTAAGTTTTTGTCAGAGCCCTTGTTGTTGAAAGTTTTTGTCAGAGCCCTTGTTATTCTTAATTTTGACATTACTTTGCATTTTTACACCAGACATATATATCGGTTCAAAATATCAGTATTCAGCCATATCACCCTGCAGCCCTGCACTGGTTGCCCACTGAAGCTAAGCAGGGTTGAGCCTGGTCAGTACCTGGATGGGAGACCTCCTGGAAAAACTAGGTTGCTGTTGGAATAGGTGTTAGTGAGGCCAGCAGGGGGTGCTTACCCTGTGGTCTGTGTGGGTCCTAACGCCCCAGTGTAGTGACGGGGACACTATACTGTATAAAAGCACCGTCCTTCGGATGAGACTTTAAACCGAGGTCCTGACTCTCTGTGGTCATTACAAATCCCAGGATGTCCTTCAAAAAAGAGAAGGGGTGTAACCCCAGCATCCTGGCCAAATATTTGCCCATTGGCCTCTGACCATCATGGCCTCCTAAATTATCCCCATACACTGATTGGCTTCATCACTCTGTCTCCTCTCCACCAATAAGCTGGTGTGTGGTGGGCGTTCTGGCACAGTATGGCTGCCGTCGCATCATCATCCAGGTGGATGCTGCACATTGGTGGTGGTTGAGGAGATTCCCCCCTTCTATGTAAAGCACTTTGAGTACCCAGAAAAGCGCTATATAAATGTAATGAATTACTATTTATCTGTAATCATCTGTATCAGCATAGGCCCTGATAAACATATCGGTCGACCCCTAATCAAGATTCAAGACCAGCCTGGACCAGCTAGAAACCATCTCAAAAGTTGTTATTAGCTGCACATTAATTCCACTGAAAATCCTAAACACACTGAAGCTCTCTCTCCTCTCCACCTGTAGCTGGTGTGTGGTGAGCGCACTGGTGCCAATGTCCTATGGCTGCCATCGCATCATCCAGGTGGATGCTGCACACTGGTGGTGGTCGAGGAGAGACCCCCCCCATGATTGTAAAGCGCTTTGGGTGTACAGCAATACACAATAAAGCGCTATATAAATGCCTCATTCATTCATTCATTCATTCATCCCTTCAGTGATTTACCTGCATGTGTATGTGCAGGTATGGAGATGTGAGCTGGAGATGATGTCCCGGCAGAGTTTGTCGCCGTCAGGCTGCAGTGACAGGGATCATCAGAGACGGTGAGGATGCAGGAGCGTCTGAATGCGTCTATAGAGCCACAGGTCCACTGCGATGAATCCAGATCACTGTGACAGGTCGCCGAATAACTGAGCACAACACCATTGGCCTCAGGCCAGGACACGGGCTAAAACAGACACATAAAACCAAGAGATATTAGATGTTATAAATAATTAGTCATGTTTTAAAGCAGGTCAGTGGAGAAAGATGTTAACTGCAGTCAGATGGTGTAGTTACAAGATCGACCAGGATAACCAGATAAACCTTGACCCTTAATCACAGCTAGACTTTTGTGTCATATTAATTAAATATTGATTAATATGCATAAATTAGTCATTCAAATTATTCAGCATATTTGTTGGAAGGTTACACCAAATCAAATCTCAGAGGGTGCTTCAGGCTATATAATTGAGACTTTTTGAAAGAAAGAAAGATGCAACGCAAACTATTTTCAAAATTATATATAAAAAAAACCTTTAAAAATTGAAAAAAAAAGAAAAAAGATTAGTTTTTAATATGTATGTGTTAAGAACTTAAATAAATATGTTAAGAACTTAAATAAATCAACTGAATAAAATAAATTATATATATGAAGAGCTCATTTGCAAAAACCGATAAACGCCACTTTTAAAAAAAAAAAAAGAGCTGATTGCCGTGCATTATTCTCCACATATAGTGCGATGTGAACCCTAAACACGTTTTGTCAAAAAAGCCAGTATTGTCCACTTTCAAGGCATCACGAGTTCACGTTTTACTGCAGAAGCTGACAAGCGCCCTTGTTTGTGAACAGAAGCCGATAAATCCGTTTGAGCGAATCAGCGCGCTGTATTCAGGTCAGGTGACAAGGCTACTTTCACTTTGAAAAGACGTGCTAGCTGAGAGGAGTTTCGTCAAAGCTGACTAAAAGTGATCGAGGATGGATCATTTCGACTAACTTGATGAACCTGTGATATCTTCTTCAGTGCGAAAAGGAAAATAAAAGCGGAAACGTTTTCACGGAGCCTTGCAAAAGCTGCGTGTTACAATGGTGAGAGAAAAGCTCAGTGTATTGCGTGTAATCACATCCATACAGTCTATGATCACAACAACAACAACATTTGTCAGGCATCTACATTGTCATCTGAGGAGATTACAAAGATTAAACGAGTGTTTTTTTTAAACTCTAAAGCATGAAATGTGGGGTTATCTGCTTTTGCCAAAAAATTTTTATCATTGAAAGTATATATATATATATATCTATATATATATATCTATATATATATATATATATATATATATATATATTTTCAATGAACTTTAATTTTGTAAATTAATATTATTGCTTAATCAAAACAACCCAACTGCAGTTTGATTGATATTACTTGGAATGCGCAAAAAAAAAAAAAAAAAAAACCTGATTTCTGAAATAAAAATTCAAATGGAGTTATAGGTTTTTGCAAATTAACTCTTCATATATATATATGAATATATGCATGAATATGTAAAGAAATAAACACGCATGAATGTAATTGGACACATATTATATATGTATGTATATATATATATATATATATATATATATATATATATATATATAAAATTTCTGACCGGTCTTCATAAAAGAGAATGAAAAGTACATTTGTAATATAGTTATTATTATTTTTTTTATTAATTTCATTAAACGTATTTAATTAAAATGTTATCTGTAACAGTCCTTAAAATTTTGTTCATGTGATTCACTAAAAATCTTCATTATAAATTCTTATTCTAACATAACTTCTAATGAAAATGTAAAATTCAGTGAGTATAAAGTAAGAAAATGTTTACATAAAGAAAATTATGAATCAGTGTTATTTCAGGATTGAGATACTGTTATAGCTTTTATTAATATTTTGAATTAGTTTTACTTTATATTTTTCATTCTGATTATACCTTTAGTTTTTTGTGTGTTTTTGTCCTTTTTTAATTCTATATAGTTCTATATAGTTTATACAGTTCTATAGTTCTTCATTTTTTTTTTTTTTGTTTTAGTTATTTTAGTACAAGTTAAACTAAATTAAAATTAGAAATTCAACTAGCTGAAATATTTTTAAAATATTTTATTGCATTTCTTTCAACGTTTAGTGTAAAGTATCAGAAATGTTTTGTATGGTTTTAGTTCAGTTAATAATAACCCTGCTATGCATGAATGTGTAAAGCAATAAACACGCATGAATGTAATTGGACACAGGCTTAGTTGTGGGTTCTGTGTTCATTTCCTGTTCCAGATGTTCCCCTGCGACGGGATGAGTAATATCACTTCACACCCAAACACATTAATCACAGCAGCCGTAAGCCTGGAATCATTCTGAGGTTATTATCCTTTCAAATGTCATTGTATGCATTGAAAGACTGGAGACAAAACAGCTTATGAAAACCTATTAAGTTTAACTGAAGCCACAGGTGAATAATCATTATTCCATCAAACTAAACAAGAAAGTGAGCAGACGGACCAGCCAGAAGAATTAGTTTCTCTTTTATGATCGTCTTAAGTGTGTGTGTGTGTGTGCCTACAGAGTAAATCTAACCCATATTAAAACCACAAATTCAGGTGCTGAGTGCTCAATACATCACACATGATATAGTATCAGGTGTGAAAGGAAGTTGCACAACATCCAGATACCAATCAGCTTAGTTCACATCAGAGCATAAAATAAAAGAGTCTTCTGGCTAAAATACATTTATATACTAAATATATGCAAACAGCATGGCTTAAGGAAATATATATTTTTAAACCTTCAAATGCCAAAATATATTACACAATGTACTTCGAAAGACAAAAAAAGATATATTTCCAATCTTAAATTTTTTTTTTTTTTTTTTTAAATTAATCGTTGAATATTTGGGTGATGAAATGAATGAATGAATGAATGAATGAATGAATGACTGACAATGAATAAATAAAGTTTGTCCTTTAAGTTAAAAATATCCAATCTCAAAATACATCTAGATGGATGGATGGATGGATAGATAGATAGATAGATAGATAGACAGATAATCCAGTCTCAAAATACATTTTGGATGGATGGATAGATGGATAAATAAATACACAAATACATAAATTATAATTACATAAATTATCTCAAAATACATTTTGGATAGATATATTGATCTTCCAGCAGAAGGGTGACTATTCTGCCCTCACTTTGGTGTCTCTCTTCCCGAAGTTAGACAGATAGATAAACTCTTTCCAACACGTAGACTTGTGGGAGAATGCGCTTTATTCCACTCTACGGTGACTTTGTATGTTGAAACAGAGTGAAACTACAGAAGTGAGAAGTATACTGAAGCTATAGTTATCTCTAACAACACAATAATATCTCCTTTTATAGCTTTATAAACAAATTCATAAAATTGAATACAAATTAACCATAAAAAAAACTTACAGACAATGCTTTCTACAGATGATCACAAGATGAATGGCTGCTGCAAGTTTGTTGTGTGAAGTTCTACTTAAAAAAGGCAACTAACTAAATTTAACTGACTTAGAATGTTACTATGGTAACTATATTTTAAAGGAAGCTACATGACTAGGTATCAGAATTATAATTACTACAAACATTAAACTTAAATAGATGATCCAGAACAGTGACATTTAATGAAATTGCTTAAATGGCTGGTTCCGTCATCATTTACTCATGTCGTTCCAAATCTGTATGACTTTTTTTCTTCTGCAGATCCCAAAAAAGATGTTTTGAGGAACATAAGGGTCCAAACAATTTGGATCCCATTGACTTACACTGTATGGACAAAACACACTGACATTCTTCAGAATGTCTTCTTTAATGTTCCACAGAAGAAAGAAATTCATACAGGTGAGGTGTGAACGACATGAGGGTAAAGGATGACAGAACTATCATTTTTGGGTGAACTATCCCTTTAAAAACATGTCAGATGTGCAGACGGTTTAATCAGTAAATCAGGTGGTTGATAAGCGTGGGGAGGCCGGATGTGGTCGTGCTGTTTGTCAGATTTAAGCTGACTGAGGAAAATCTGAAAGAGTGTTATTAAAACAGGAAGCGCTTGGAGCCACGAGCAAAAAGACTCTTTCATGTCTGTCGCTGATCTGTTTACATATCTATATTCATGTTGTTGCTTTGTTTTTGTTCGTATGGCAGGTGGAAACTTATATTAAACACTAATTAAAAATTGATGGTCGAGCTATTGTTTAGTTTTAATATATTTTTCAGTGAATTCACCCTGACTGTGCCATCTCAAAGAAAAGGAAAATCACAAATTAGATCACTTTGAGCAACATTAAATACAGATGATTCTCCTGTGAAAAAGTCCCCAGTGAAAGAGACTGTGCTCAAAGTTGGCAAGATAAAGTCTGAGATCTCTGTCAACAGATTCATTTGTGTCTGTGTTCAATTCTCCATTCAATGAATTTTAGGTGAGTCATCTTAAAGGGATAGTTCACCAAAAAATGAAAATTCTGTCATTAATTACTCATCCTCATGTCTTTCCAAACTCATAAGACCTCCGTTCATCTTCGGAACACAAATTAAGATATTTTTGTTTGAATCTGAGAGCTCTCTGACCCTCCCATAGACAGCAAGGATCCTTACACGATCAAGGTCCAGAAAAGTACCAAGATGATCGACAAAGTAGTCCATGTGACATCAGTCTGTCAACTATAATTTTACAAAGCCACAAGAATACTTTTTGCTCTAAGAAATCAAAAATAATGATTTTATTCCACATTTTGATCTATACTGTTTCTCTTGTGTTTCTCTTCTCTACTGTTTCTCTTGTGTTCTCTTGTCGTTCACGACAGTACATGATCCAGATCCAGCGTGATGACATTGAACACACGGCGTGATGAAGTTGAACACAAGGCATTTTTGGGTAAACCATCCCTTTAATATTAAGCAGAACCAATATAACTGAGAACTACGAAGGATGCACTTGGCATAAAGAGGTTCCTGTTTTTCTGTTGGCTCCAGTCATTCTACCATCCTTTGAATCACATCCTCATCGTGTATATTTAAAAGCAGTTTTCTAAAGAACTTAAGCAAACCTTCCAGAGCAGAGTGAGGCTTCTCCTTCCAGCTTCTTCTGCAGGTTGGATGAGTCTCCAGAGCCGAGGAGGCGCAGACGGAGCTGAGGAAAGATCAGTCCAGACTCATATTCATCCATACAGCCATATTTAACAACACTAACAAACTCAATCTCTCAAACTGCAAACTGATCATAAAAAGAAGTAATTGTAGTGTACTTCAAATACTATTTCTGTACTTGCTGGAATTATAATATTAATAAAATAAAAAGTACTTAAAGAGTACACTTTCATGACTGTTTCTTGACACACTTAAGTACACTTTTAAAAACTGCACTTTGTAATAATGTCAAATTAAAGGATTTACTTTAAAGTACATCTCAAATTATTGTTTTAATAATCTTTTGTCATGCTTTAAAGTACACGTTTTGATGTGTTGACAACCATAATGCCGTGCATGTGAAGTATTTGATACTAAAGTTTTTATATTTTTTAATATACTAAATTGCAAATTCATCATTAGAAATTTAAATGCATGACATACAAGTTTCACTAGAAATAACATTAAAGTACATTTTAATATATATATATATATATATATATATATATATATATATATATATATATATATATATATATATAAGATGTACTTAAGTCCCACTTAAGTGGGTCAAAATCTACTCTTAAATTCAACTAACTGAATTTAATACTAATATAAATTTAAACTAATTTTGTTTACTTGCAAATAACATGCAATTAAGTATCTGAACACATTAAATTCATACACATTTAAGTATATTCTTTTAAAGTATATTATTTCCATAGAGTACTCTTTTTAAAAATATGTTAATGTAAACTTCTTTTTCACAAAAAAACTGACATATGATTGGACCAAATATAAAATTATACCATCAAACCTAACTGTATAATTATAATTAAAGATAACATAATTTAAAACTACTAAACTGCAAATTGGTCATTACAAATGTTCTACTGTACAATTACTATGTAAATGTACTTAAATGCATAACATACAAGTATATTTTAGTTTACCATAAATGCTTGTCAGTTAATTTGACAATACACTTTAACCATATTTCAAAGACAGTACATTTACAAAATTACACATAGAGATGTACTTATGCGAGTCAAAAAAGCACTTTTTGGTTCAACTAATTACATGTAATATACATTTAAATTATAATATATTTTTACTTTAATTGTAAACAACATGCAATCAAGTGTCCGGAAACATCACATTAAGTTCACTCTTAAGCATATGATTTTCGTAATAATTACTCTTTTTGAAAGTATGATTTGTATTGCTCTGACTAATTGTCTATTTGGTGGCATGTGGAAATGCATGCTCGTTTTAAGAGTTCAAGGAGAATAATGTTAAAGTCTTACCTTTCTCTGCTGTGGTTGTGTCTACAGATGTCCATGAGCTCCAGTGAGTGTGCGCTCGACTGTCCTGAGCTCTCAGTCTCACCGTATACTTGGATCCTGGGTGTAAGTCACACAGCTCCAACGTCTCCTTGGAAAACGCTTGTATAGTCTGGGATCGGGTCTACAGGAAGGATCATAAGAGAGTGTTTCATTAATGGTCTAATCTTGTATATGGTCCAACTAAATATCAGTTTTATATCAACTAAAGTTCACACAAACATACTTTTAAAAAGAGTACTCTGGAATTATTATACTCTAAAAAATACACAGAATGTAATGTTTTCATACATTTAACTGCATGTTATTTACAACAAAATTAAACTGTATTATACATTAAATTGTTATTAATTGCAGTTATCTGAACCTAAGAGTAGGACTTAAGTACATCTTAACATTTCCTAATTACTTCCAATATGATAAAGTGTATTACTGAATGTACTGACAAACATTAATGGTAATTAAAATATATTTGTGTATTACGAAATTTCTATTGAAACATGTATATCAGTTAAATAGACCTATATTTTTAATCACACATTTGTAATGATGAAGTTTGTTCAGTTTAAATGTAAATTCAAATGTAACTTCAAAATTTAAATAACTCACTACAGTTAAACTAATTCACTATAGTAATTATAATCAAGTAGTTTACATGTGTTTTAGTATGTTAGTCAACACATCCAAATAAACAAAGCATGACAAAAGATTATTAAAACAATGATTTAAAAGGTACTTAAAAAGTAACACTTTTTGATACTTTTTAAAAGTATACTTAAGTATGTCATGAACGTGTACTCTTTCAAGTACACTTAAGTGGCCTTTTATTTCAATAATTTTACAATATCTGAAAGTACAGCTTTATAAAATGCTTTTCAAGACTTGACATACAGGTACACTATGAATGCACATTTAGTATAATTAAGTGCACTTCTTTTTTGAAAGAGATGCTTCTGTCATTGTCTATTTCTTTCTTCTGTGGAAGAAAAAAAGGAGATGTTTTGAAGAAGCTTTTAGTGCATAAAAGCTGTCTAAATGACTCATGCACTGCAATCTGCCTTCTGAAGTCAAACAACAGCTTTTTGCGCTAAAATGACCGAAATATAAGTCATAATCATAAGTTTAAGTTTGGAAAGACATGAGGGTGAGTAAATGAGGACAGAATTTAGATTTTTAGGTGAACTCTCTCTTATAGCTCTTATATTTTAGTCATATATTTATAAACCTGGTTGTGTGTTGTGTACTCCATTTGGAGCAGTATGTAGACTTTTTCATTCTTGGGAAAGCTCTCGAGCATTCTCCAGATCACCTGCAAACACCCGGACCTTCTCTCTGATGGCCTGAGATTTGTTATCTGTGGAGGACGAAGTTTCACTGCAGTAAAAATAGAAAACATACTGAGAATACAGACATATTGCGAAGAAAAGACTCTTTATTTACAGGTTGTTTACTGCGGTAAGGAATGAAATGCCTTTGGCGAAATGGACACAGTTGCAAAGCATGATGAATAATGACATTAAACATTACAATAGACGGAACTGTACTGCTGAAAAGCATTTTTCGAGGTATGTGTCACCAATATGAAAAGAATAAACAATGTGTACAGTACGTAAATGTTGTTTCGTGATGTGCAGTATACCTGCATTGACCCCACTGAAGAAGTACGGCGGTGAGCGTATGGATCCGGTGCGTGTGGACGCCAGCACATCCGCACAGAAACAGTGTAACACTGAATCAATGGGCTGAACAGAGCAGTCAGAGCCTCTGGTATTACAGAAACCCACCGGGATGAAGCTGTGTTTACTTTCACAAAAGGTTCTGTACAGGATAACACAAAAATATCTCACTCACTTACATGCTTGCAAATAAAATTAATGGTGCTTTTAAGATCCCAGAAACCAAAACACTGATCTGAAGAACCTATAATGCAACATCAAGAACTTGTTTCATCTGCAAAGAAGTATATAGCAAATGAAGAACACTGTATAGCAAATAAAGCTGCTTCAAAAACCATTACAATGAGTCAATATGAAAACAGAACTTGTGCTTGGCGGTTTAAACCACCTTTTGCTTTTATCTGTTCTCTGTCTACTCAAAACCATACTGACAGATTGGTAAGTACTTTCAAATCAAGACAACAAGATAGATAGTTAGTAGACTTAAAACTAATAAAAAGATCAGTTTGTAAATCCCCTGAAATGAAAAAAATGTGTTTACTGATATATATGTAAATTAATTTCAAATGAAAAACCAATTTAAATGTCAAGTGACATCCCAATGTGTGAGACTTGGGTTAATGGGCTTTAACACCTTTCCTGAAACATCAGTGTTTAGTAATTATCAGTTTCACGGATCTGAACAAATATGCAAATTGGCTGACTATAGTCACGCCAGTCAAAGCCACTGCAAGTGTAAGCATTTGACGAGATGACTACCACTAAAACACAAGAAACCTATAGAATCAAATCAGCAAATGTAATATGCAAAGTTAATTCCCTTAAATATATTATTATTATTTAAAATATACTACAATATACTGTATGATTTAGATAGATAGATAGATAGATAGATAGATAGATAGATAGATAGATAGATAGATAGATAGATAGACAGATAGATAGATAGATTCTGGATGGTTTTGTTAGTGTGGAATGTAGTTCACTTGTTAATCTGAAGCCTGTAGCTGCTGATGTTCAGGTGGTGGTCGGCTGTTTCCCAGTAACAGGTGATGTTGGTGTACTGCATGATCACACACTGAGTGATTAACAGTGCTGCTGCTGCTGCTGCTGCTGTGGAGACGGTCGTGACACGTAGAGAGAAAAAGTCTAAGAGGGTTTCTGAACACAAACCTCACTGCTTATTAAAATTGCATAACATAACAACTTGACCAGCCTGACATTTTTTAAATACACTTGACATGTTTATGTTGCACAATATTGCACTGTTGTTTTGCGTAACGGAGATGACTCAGTGAAACACTTGTCATTACTTACAGTAGGAATATGGGCGAAAACAGCCACAATATTCAGCCAAATGTTAAATGACTGATTCAGCTGAAATATTAATTTCATTTTTTATTGTTATTTTGTTATGAGAGGTGGCATACACTTGCAAAGGCTTCAGTTGATGCCAGCTTTGGATCGACATACAAAAATATCTAATATTACCCTTAAGCTATAAGGATAGTTTATAAAGTAGCTATTTATTGTTTACATAGTAGCGATTGTTTGCATATCCATCTAGAGTAATGATTGAAAAGTAGTTTGACCAATAGCGTGCACGCATTGTGCATAATCGACCAATCGTAATGTGCGAGGAGGCGGGATCTACAGAGAGCGGTCAAAGCAATGCAAATAGGCGTACGTAATGAGGACTGTAGAGAGAATTTTATTTTAATTTTATACAGACCTTGTATAAAAAATAATATTCTAGAAGAATTCTGTCGTTTCTCACAGAAAAAAAAATACATAGGATACAAAACTGAAAAAGGATGGGATGAGAAAGAATTCTGACAGCCTATTCATTCACTTACTACAGGGACTGTCCGTTTAAAAGTCTCAAGCACAACAAAGATAGTTTACCCCTCAGACCTGTCGATTACGAGCCCAGATTTTTAACCACTACATTACAGCTTTGACACAACCAAGACTGTCATTTTAAATGAAAAAGTGCGTTTACATTCATCATAAACGCTTACCTGTGTCCAGGACCCTGTTCATTACACACATCCAGAGGAGAAGTCCAGTTTGAGGCAGCTTCATTTGGCTCATCTCTGGCTTGAAGACTGTCACCTGCTGAGAAAGTAAAATCAGGATGTTTTCACAAATCAAGTCACCACAGGATCACCACAGCCAAACTCTTGCGCAATCTTCTACATTACAGGGCTTCCCAAGCAACCACATTGTATCCAAACCTTGCCGGATGAAAAGTCTATTAAAAATTTAAATATATATATTAAAATAAATAAATAAAAATTAAAATAAATAAATAAAACATTATTTATTAATATATAAAAAATACATTAATCAATAATTTAAAATAGGCAAATAAATAATAGGCTAATATTTAAACTAAGACACCAGTGGCGCAATAAAGCGCAAAAACACTACTTTTTACAAAGCAGTTTTTGGACAGTTAAGTCATAAACATAAGTTCGTTTCTACCTTTTCTATTCACTACGTCAAAACGCATTCTAAATACACATCTGGCATAAATGAAAACGCAAATGAAGCAAACTAAATGGCTATTATGGTGGATTAACCAAAGCGAAAGAACAAGCGCGTAAAGTCAGCATGAACTCGTGCTGTACCTGTGCTGGATAAAGTTGCAGAGAGCTGAAATCTGTCCAACATTAACAGCCTTTAAGTGTCCGGAGATGCTGATGACATAATGATGGCAGGGGGTCTGATGTGATGATCTGATCTGTTTCGGCATTACGTGCTCATCCAACAACGAACATGCGCAGTGATGCGTAAAAGCGCGTGGTGCACTCTGTTTGAAGTGTATGTGTGTCATTAGAACTGATGGAGTATTAGCCTACAGCTGTAATAACATCGTTTTGTATCGTATCTGATCAAAAATATTTGTTCTAATGTTTCTCATGCAGCTAATACAATAATGCAGTTACAGTGAGTATGATTATATTTTAATAATAATAATGCTAATAATAAATGTATATGTACAGGGGCGTCGCTAGTGGGGGGAAAAGGGTGACAGAGTGCATAGGGCCCAGAGGTCTGGAGGGCCCGCGATCGCCTGGCCATCGGGGGCACCGGGACATTCCATTCAAGTAGTGGGCCGATCGCCGAAAAATTCGGTTTCTTTTTGAACCTTGCCTTGTACACAGAGGCATTGTCATGTTAGAATAGAAAAAGGGTCCTGTCCAAACTGTTGCTTTAAAATTAGAAGCACACAATTCTCCAGAATATCATTATATGCTTAAACATTAAGATTTGTACTCATGGAAATTACTAAAGTAGTCAAACCTGTTCATTAGATGGGGGTGACCCAATACTTTTGGCAATATAGTGTATATCCTAATTGTAGCTTATATAAAAATATGTATTTCAATAGTTATGCATCAAATAATATACAATGAAAATGTGTGCACATCTATTTTGTGTTTCATAAAACAACATACAACAAAAACAAACCTGAAATGCATTTGTAAAATCTTTATGTTTGAAAATACCATAATGGTTTAAGATCTTTGACTAGAATATTAGAACGTTGTAATACTACAATATTAGAGCTTTGAATAGAAACAAAAACTGCAATGGAGTCTTAATTATCATGTAATTGCAAATCCCCCTGCAGTCAAAACAACCTCATAGCACCCTTGTGGAGAGTCAAACAGAACACACAGTACTGTGATGAGGGGACATTTCTCACACTGCTATTAACCACGAACACACAAACAACACTGCCACATCCTTCCATTAACATTGGAGTTGCAAAATAAAGACTTACAAAGCATGTAACAACAACAAAACATGAACAATATGTCACAAAAAGCTGATTCAAATCATGCCTTACAGTGTAACTAAAATCAAATATTTGCTTAATATTTGCCATCAGAATGAGAGTCCAAACAGCTGATAAAAACATCACACTAATGCATTGCACAAATAATCCACACCACTCCAGTCCATCAAGTAACATCTTGTGAAGTGAAAAGCTGCGTGTTTAAGTAACAAGTCCATCATTAAGACGTTTTTAACTTTAAACTGTTACTTCTGGCACGAGTCCTCTATCCACAATATTGCTTTCTCCAATGAAAAAGTTATCTTCTCTGAATCAGGAGAGAAATATGCACAGAAAATATGCCCAGATCAAGCACCATTCACAAAGAAAACAGTTCAAAACTGTGATGTTTTCATCAACTGTTTGGACTCTCATTCTGACGGCACCCATTCACCGCAGAGGATCCATTGGTGAGCAAGTGATGTAATACTGCATTTCCCCAAATCTGTTCTGATGAAGAAACAAACTCATCTACATCTTGGATGGCCTGAGGGTGAGTACATTTTAATTTCTGGATAAACTATTCCTTTAACAGCACAAGTTCAGTACAGTCATTCATACAGAAATGCATTTTGTTTTCTGTTATAAATGTTTCCGCAATTCATTTTTGACACGTGGAGTAATGAAAACAGCAGAAGTACTTGAACAAGAATGACTCAGAGAAATAAGCAAAACATTTGGAGAATACAAAATCAAATGAGTTACGTACCCGAAGTAAAACAACTTTGTGAAACCCCTGACCTGTCATAAACAGAGTTTAAATAATCACAAAGGCTCAGAGGAAGCACACATTTCAGATATCAACTCCCTAAAGTCCCATTACAACAAGTTATTGGAATTCGTACAGTATACTGCGGATTCTCATTCAATAACATGCAAATGAATGTTTTACCTCCCTTTGGGGTGTTGCACAGATATAATATTAACATTTGTAATATGTGGTTTGAGGAACAGGCAGGAGAAACAACACAAGTATTGCTCATCAAACACAACAGCACTTTCAACATAGTAACTTGTAACATTACACTTGTATACTCTGCATGTATTCGTGGAGCATCGACAGATCCAGACGGTAAATCGGGTAGTATAGTATATTTCAGCACTAACACACATTACCTATGTTATGATAAAGGTAACCACATTGGCCAAAGAACACCTCAAATGTCCACTGAGGGGTCAACATTGGTGCTGTGGACCAAAAATGTTGAATTAAAGCAAAGATGCACGTCATGTGTTTTTGTTGTGAAGAAGACAAAGACTTTCCAGAAGACCTGACATGAGTCACTTCTTGCTAAATGACATCAACAAAGCACATGTTAAGGAGACAACGGGTAAATAAGTTCCATAAATTTACATTTCTTAAATGTTGCTTTGATGCAACATTTATTTTTATGTTGAATTGATTATTTCAATATCCCAGTGCCCGTGCACATAATATAGCATGATTCATGCAGTCTCCATAATTGCCATTTACTCCCTCGCTCACTCGCTCAAAACAAACATATCAGCAATAATCCAAGTCTCTCATGAGTTCAGTCGTGATGAAGAATTAATGGGGAAGAACTTAAGATGACATAAAGACAACATACAATCAACCTCAAGTAAATAAATTTAAATGAGTCATTTATTGTTTGCTGAATACCAAAATGAATCATTTGTTAAACTGATATTGCATAGACTGTTTTCCAGTTTGTAATAATAAAATAAAATAACATTCATTGAGAATTAAGATTCATTTCAATATCATCTGAGCACACATTGATCTTTGTTGGAATTACAAGAGGGTCTTTGTGAAATCAATTGTCAGTCAAACTGCACACACAGCAAACAGAAGCAACACATGAGATACTTTTAGGTTAAGAGATAAACAATGTAGTCTGTAAATAAGGTTTATTTGAAGTTTGGTAGCAATTAAAATAGATATTGGACTCATGTTACAGAGCTTTGAATTTATTATAGTCAAAACACAGATAATTTATGGTTTTAAATAATGCTGAAAGATGAACAATGCTGAAGCTCATTATTCATTCTGTGATCTTTTTTGTAAGAGTCAATGTAATCTACAGCACTATGTTAGCCTGAAGGCTGGAGGAGGAATTGCAGATCTGCAGTAACCTGTTGAGCATTGAGCATATCTCATTTATCACACAAATAAATACATTTCATGTAGACAGGTAGTGCCTTCAAAGCATTGTATTTTAGATTTTTTTCTGACTTGAAATGTTTTGGTAAATGTGAAAACTTGAACTTTCAGAACTCAAAACATGCTTATTTTAGACTAACATTATGAGTGTACTTCTGGGGAAAAAACTACACTACAGTCAAAAGGTTGTGTAATAATAAAGATGCTTTTTGTTTGTTTTTTAAAGAAGTCTCTTACACTCACTAAGGCTGCATTTATTTGATTAAAAATACAGTAAAAACAGTAATAGTGTGAAATATGATTACAATTTTAAAATGTAATTTATTCGTGCTGAATTACTGCAGTCTTCAGTGTCACATGATCCCACAGAAATCATTCTAATATGCTGATTTGCTGCTCAAGAAACTGAATTGAAAACCTTTGTAACGTGGTACATTCAAACATTTTGTGTAATATTAAAAAAAGAAGAAACTAATACTTTGATTCAGCATTAAATTCTACAAAATATTTTTATTTCAAATAAATGCTGTTCATTGAACTTTGTTCATCGATGAATCATGAAAGAGAATGTATCACAATTCCAACAAAAATATGAAGCAGCACAACTGTTTTCATCATTGATATGAATGAATGAGGCATTTATATAGTGCTTTATTGTGTATTGCTATACACCCAAAGCGCTTTACAATCATGTGGGGGGTCTCTCCTCAACCATCACCAGTGTGCAGCATCCACCTGGATGATGTAACGGCAGCCACAGGACAACGGCGCCAGTGCGCTCACCACACACCAGCTACAGGTGGAGAGGAGAGAGAGTCATAGAGCCAATTCAGTGGATGGGGATTATTAGGAGGCCATGATTGACAAGGGCCAGTGGTGGGAATTTGGCCAGGACACCGGAGTTACACCCCTACTCTTTACGAGAAGTGCCATGGGATTTTTAATGACCACAGAGAGTCAGGACCTCGGTTTAACATCTCATCCGAAAGACGGTGCTCTTTGACAGTATAGTGTCCCCGTCACTATACTGGGGTGTTAGGACCCACACAGACTGCAGGGTGAGCACCCCCTGCTGGCCTCACTAACACCTCTTCCAACAGCAACCTAGTTTTCCCAGGAGGTCTCCCATCCAGGTACTGATCAGGCTCAACCCTGCTTAGCTTCAGTGGGCAACCAGTCTTGGGCTGCAGGGTGATATGGCTGTGATAATGTTTAGAAATGTTTCTTAAGCATCAGATCAACACATTAGAATGATTTCTGAAGGATCATGTGACACTGAAGACTGGAGCAATGATGCTGAAAATTCAGCTTTGATCAGTGGAATAAATTACATTTTAAAATATATTCAAATAGAAAACGGCTATTTTATAATTTTATAACCTTTCACAATATTACAGTTTTTATTGTATTTTAATCAACTAAATGCAGAGCATTTAAGCCTTTTTTCAAAAAAAAAAAAAGAAAGAGCTTGACTAAAGATGGTGGGATGATTCCTTATTGGCCTTTACATTTGCGTGGTAAGGGTAAAGACAGCTCCAGCAGTCTGGGGGACGCGGTGGTGGTGGTTTCTTTCTGAGCAGTTGTGCACTGTACAGTGGGTACGGAAAGTATTCAGACCCCCTTAAATTTTTCACTCTTTGTTATATTGCAGCCATTTGCTAAAATCATTTAAGTTCATTTTTTTCCCTCATTAATGTACACACAGCACCCCATATTGACAGAAAAACACAGAATTGTTGACATTTTTGCAGATTTATTAAAAAAGAAAAACTGAAATATCACATGGTCCTAAGTATTCAGACCCTTTGCTGTGACACTCATATATTTAACTCAGGTGCTGTCCATTTCTTCTGATCATCCTTGAGATGGATCTACGCCTTCATTTGAGTCCAACTGTGTTTGATTATACTGATTGGACTTGATTAGGAAAGCCACACACCTGTCTATATAAGACCTTACAGCTCACAGTGCATGTCAGAGCAAATGAGAATCATGAGGTCAAAGGAACTGCCTGAAGAGCTCAGAGACAGAATTGTGGCAAGGCACAGATCTGGCCAAGGTTACAAAAAAATTTCTGCTGCACTTAAGGTTCCTAAGAGCACAGTGGTCTCCATAATCCTTAAATGGAAGACATTTGGGACGACCAGAATCCTTCCTAGAGCTGGCTGTACGGCCAAACTGAGCTATCGGGGGAGAAGAGCCTTGGTGAGAGAGGTAAAGAAGAACCCAAAGATCACTGTGGCTGAGCTCCAGAGATGCAGTCGGGAGATGGGAGAAAGTTGTAGAAAGTCAAGCATCACTGCAGCCCTCCACCAGTCGGGGCTTTATGGCAGAGTGGCCCGACGGAAGCCTCTCCTCAGTGCAAGACACATGAAAACCCGCATGAAGGACTCCAAGATGGTGAGAAATAAGATTCTCTGGTCTGATGAGACCAAGATAGAAGTTTTTGGCCTTAATTCTAAGCGGTATGTGTGGAGAAAACCAGGCACTGCTCATCACCTGTCCAATACAGTCCCAACAGTGAAGCATGGTGGTGGCAGCATCATGCTGTGGGGGTGTTTTTCAGCTGCAGGGACAGGACGACTGGTTGCAATCGAGGGAAAGATGAATGCGGCCAAGTACAGGGATATCCTGGACGAAAACCTTCTCCAGAGTGCTTAGGACCTCAGACTGGGCCGAAGGTTTACCTTCCAACAAGACAATGACCCTAAGCACACAGCTAAAATAACGAAGGAGTGGCTTCACAACAACTCCGTGACTGTTCTTGAATGGCCCAGCCAGAGCCCTGACTTAAACCCAATTGAGCATCTCTGGAGAGACCTAAAAATGGCTGTCCACCAACGTTTACCATCCAACCTGACAGAACTGGAGAGGATCTGCAAGGAGGAATGGCAGAGGATCCCCAAATCCAGGTGTGAAAAACTTGTTGCATCTTTCCCAAAAAGACTCGTGGCTGTATTAGATCAAAAGGGTGCTTCTACTAAATACTAAGCAAAGGGTCTGAATACTTAGGACCATGTGATTATTTCAGTTTTTCTTTTTTAATAAATCTGCAAAAATGTCAACAATGATGTGTTTTTCTGTCAATATGGGGTGCTGTGTGTACATTAATGAGGAAAAAAATGAACTTAAATGATTTTAGCAAATGGCTGCAATATAACAAAGAGTGAAAAATTTAAGGGGGTCTGAATACTTTCCGTACCCACTGTATATGCAGCAGATGATCATTTACAGTATAAAAAGGGCGGTGATATGCACTCACAGGCCAGCTGTAGTATGCGTGAGGAGGCTGTAATGGGAACACTGATCATGTGGGTGCCTGAATCAACATTGCAGTATGTCAATAGTGTCTTCGCCCGCATTGGTAGCGCCAGCTGACATATTCTTGCACTCGGCTTGGCAATTTTAACCGCAAAACTTAACTGTAAGATCATAAGAACCCAGATGTGCCACGTGTCACACAATTAACAACTGAAAAGCACATGATCTTGCAGAATGTGCTCGAGGGCCAAATAACAGTCTGATGCAACATTTTAAACCTGTGATGCAAAGCGGCAAACCCAGTAAACAAAGAAACCAGGTGAACAATGATAAACATTAGAAGCAAGAAATGACCAGGCCTGCTTGTGGAGATCTAACATTTTGAGTTTAGTTTCAGTGTTATTTTGTAGCATAATATATACTATAACAGTTTATGTTAATATTTTGAAATAAATATAATTTGTATATGTTCTGTTTTCACTTTAAGGTTAATTAAAGTTTCAGTTATTTTGCTGTGTGTTTTTGTCATTTTTATTCATTTTTCAATTTATATACTTTTTAATTTCATTTAATAGTTTTTGTTTATTTAGTTTTGGTTATTTTAGTACTTCAACTTTAAACAAAAATGTAAAATGTTGCCTTGTCAACTAGGTGAAATAAAATAAGTAAACTTTTTAAAATTTATTTTATATCAATTAATGTTTCTTTTATTTCAAGCAACACAAAAGATGATAACCCTGGCTACCACACGTATGTACTTCCTTTGTGACGGGAATCTTCATATTTTGAGTATGTGGTAAGACAGCATACAAATACCCAGACATACCAAATCATAACTTTCATAGCACAGATATCATATCAATTACAATTTGCACTGGCATGTGCTAGTATCCTACTACATGAACTGTGAAAAAAGAATCCAGGAAATGGCTCGATGTATTTTTTTTTTTTTTTTCCTGTCTATATTTCATATTGAAACAGGAAGGTGTGGTGGGACACATTGAAGGGATTGTCCCCATTTAAAAATAGCTAATAGCCTTTAGTTTAATTCACACCTAATTTGCTACTTAGGGAACATTAGCCCAAAAAATAACACTGCAAACTTTGAAAATGCACTGGAAAAAGTGTAGTATAGTGCAAGTTTGCAAGAGACCACTGGTGAAATTGCTTCTACTTTGCATTATTTATAATTTAATATTTATCTTTAATAATTTGTAATAAATAATACTTTATTACATTTTCTTCCATTTATTCCATTAAGTTTTCTAGTTACTATATATCTCAAAATTATTCAAAAACGATTTTAATGCCTCATGTCATAGGATAACCTTTGTTCTTACTTCAAACAAATGTAGTGGTGTAAAAAAGTCTGCATGTCGTCAGATTGTGGGTTGTGGTAGTATTTAAGCACTGGTTGTAAGAGGTATTGGTGGGAGTCTTCATTGTCTTTGGTGTTCAAGGTTTCAATGACGTAATCTTTAGGTATAAAAAGCCCTCAAATGTCACTGAGCTGGAAAAGTTCTGCTAAGAGGAGTGGAACTTCCTCCACAGAGGTGAGAAACACTCATGCGTAACTACAGGAAGTGTTTGGGTGCAGTTAATCACCTAAGTTAACACTCAGTTGATGCTGAGGGGGAAATCACTTTTCCACACTTCTTGATAAGTAGAGGGTCCTTCGCTGAACCTTTGCCATTTTAAAATAACTAAATAAATAAACAAATAAAAGAATCCTTGCAGAACTGCCTCAACTCTTGATATTTGTAGGCTTTTTAACACTTGAAGATTGCATGATTAAAAAAAGGTGTTGCATTCACCAGACTTTAAATACTACCACATACCAAAGATTAATCTGACAAAATGTGCACAAGCTCAGAAATTAAGATGAAAAGACTTCTTTACAATGCTGTTTTGGTTTCTGGGTCCCTATAAAGTCTACTGTATCATATTTGATACACACATTTCTAAGGCCTCTAAATGATCAACATGAAAAAAACCTTTGCTAAAAAACCCGTCACACAATCTACAAAACAACATTCTGTTATCTAATTGAGCTTATACTTTTTTAGCAAGTAAAATGCCTTTTATAATTGTAAAAGCGTTCAGGTTGTGGTTCACGTGTCTTTTTGCAGTGAAATCTTTACTGATTTTTATAAAATAGACTTAAAAATAAAGATGACATCGTTAATAACAATATTTCAAGATGAACATGTAGGCCTACTGAACTTAAGCAACTTACATTTACATCTTTTTTTTTTTTTTTTTAATCATGGTAAAATGTGAGCATCAGATATAGTACTAAGGCTTTTGTGTATTCGTTCATCTCTCAATCATCATTGCATTTTGCAACTCCAGAGCTTGGATCGTAAAGTTAAGCATTTACATATGATCTTACTGAGACATATTATTTGGCGATATAGAGTGACAGCTGATATTTATATGCATTTTATGTCAGTAGTCTGTTATACTGTTATTCAGATCTCATTGATTTACAAGTTATCAGAATTTCATCTAAATATCAGCAACTGCACCAAATGGCATATTGCTCAGTTTGAGCCTCTGAATAAAATTTAGGTGTTTTATTCCTCCTCGAGTCTGAGCTCCATTTTCTCACTATATCATAGTGTATGAGCCATAAAATCCTGATGTATCAAATATGATACTCTACAAAAAACATATGCATTTTTAAAATAAGTATATTTTGTCTGAAAGTTCAATATACTGTTCCATTTAAATAAATCAATCAATCAGTTTTCTGACAATTTTTTTTACGTCAGGCTTTACAGGGTTAAAGAACCAGCAAAGAACTTTTATTAGGAATTGCACGATGGATCACAAATTCATTTCGGCAATGCAAAAGGGCATTGTAAGATGTAGTGCATTTACTTACAGTGTATCCATCAGCTGGCATACGAGGCAGTGCCAGTGAGCACACTGTGCAAAAGGCGCCAGAGAGAGTGTCAGAGCGTTGATGCGCTAGACAGAATGGGGACTTTTATTATGAAATACTCTCTCAGAAGGACATGCTTTTAGCGCTGCTGCACTAACCATCCACTCCGGTGACCTTCTGTAAGAATATGAGCTATGTTCAGAACAGCACACTGCCATAATGCTATTTCTGCAGCACACTGTGCATAGGATGCAAATTCTCTGTATGCAAAAAATCCCTTGTGGCCTACTGCAATTGCCAAATGTGCAATGTAGGATGAGAGCACACTATTCAGAATCCAAGGCAAAGCACTTATCTGTGGAAAAAATGTTGGGTTTTACATTTTTCATGTTTTCTAGAAGCTGAAAAAAAAAACGCAGTATGCAGTAAACTAGTTCTGTCATGGACTGTGATTCTGATTTATTTGCTTTCAGCTTCTTTCTTTACTTCAAATCAACTAGATGACACCTGAGAGAGCCAGATTCATATTTTCATATTCACTAATTACAGATGCCATCCTCAGTGAAGAACGCAGCCAATTAAAGCCCTACGATGAGCTCTGAGACTTAGGTTTAGGGTTTGAATGGAACCATGAGGACAGTGAGTACAGTAGGACTGGGAGAGCCTTTATTGCATGAAGACATCAGTTGTTGTGCTGCTGCGTGATTCTCTAAACTTATGAGATGTGCATCATGAGACACTGTGGAAGTGAAATTACTGTTTGTGTCTTTTAACGAAGATAAAATGGAATGAATAAGAGTTTAACTCTCATTGCCTATTGCATATTCACATTAATGAGGTGTGTAAACTGGCTATAAATACTCAATATACATGTACAATCCAATGTAGAGTGCATATTCACCTTTCATGGGAACAGATTTGGAGATATTTAGCATTATATCACTTGCTCACCAATGGATCCTCTGCACTGAATGGGTGCCGTCAGAATGAGAGTCAAAACAGCAGATAGAAACATCACAATAATCCATAAATAATCCACACCACTCCAGTTCATCAGTTAACACCTTGTGAAATGAAAATCTGCATGTTTGTAAGAAACTAATTCATCAAGGTGTTTTAACTTCCCTTTCTTCATAATAAAAAAACAAAAACATAAATAAAATACAAAATAATGCATAATAACGCTTCCTCCAGTGAAAAAGTCCATCTTCTGTTGTCCTCTCACATCAAAATCCACCAACATATTTCTTTAAAACTCATTTGAACTGTTTTCAGTTGTAAACTGTGTTTGATCTGTGCATATTTCTCTCCTGATTCAGAAGAGATGACTTTTTCACTGTAGAAATAAATATTATGGATTTGTTTCTTACAAACATGGAGATTTTCACTTTGTAAGACATTATTAACGGACTGGAGTCATGTGGATTACTTGTGGATTATTGTGATGTTTTTATCAGCTGTTTGGACTCTCATTCTGACGGCACCCATTCACTGCAGAGGATCCATTGGTGAGCAAGTGATACAATGCTACATTTCTCCAAATCTATTCTGATGAAAAAACAAACTCCTTTACAACTTGGATGGCCTGAGGGTGAGTACATTTTTCAGCAAATTTTCATTTTTGAGTGAACTATTTCTTTAAGAATGGTAGCTTTAATAAGTAAGTAGTTTTAATGGAAATCACATTAGTCACCTGCTCTCCTCAATGAAATGGCTTAATTGTTTGCTGTTGGTGAGCTGCTCCAAGCGAGGACTCAGTTCTGTGAAGACAATTTCAATAATACATGACTTGAAACTGGACAAATGGAAACAAAGATGATGATATAACATTTTCACATTGCATAAAGGCAGTAAATGAAGTGATTCTCATATCAAAGGCAGCAGTGGTGTTTTTTGCCCTGGTTGGTAGTTCATCAAGCTAGTATACTGAGCGCCTATAAATATTAAAAAATATTAATAATTATTGCATTCATGCACAAAGATAAATGGGTGGTTTGAACACATATGTCTGCTGTATTTCATCGTAAATATACAAAAGTATTTTTAGAGTCAGTGTTACAGCCCGGGGATGTGGCCGACACGAATGAGTCAAAGAGCCCCCTTGTGGGCAAATATGCAAGTTCATTTAAAAACTAGGTCAAACACCAACAGAGGTTATGACCATGCGTGAGACAGTCTTTATTCTCCTGGGATGTAGCAGTTCATTTTTGTTCTCTGTAGAGGATGTTGCCACAGATTTACATTATATATAGTTTATTGTTTGGAACACCCATTTTTGCATACATTTACAAAAAAACTAAAAATTGATTTCTGAAGTACCTAATTAGTATGTCATTGAATAAACTGGCAGTAGGCTGTTGTATATAAAAATAGGGTCATATATATGAGTCATACCCCTCTGTGTTCATCTATATTAGGAATCATATGTTATTATAATGTACCGCAGTAACGCACCTGTCAGGGAACTTGAGCAGGTTTGGTTTGGGCCTCGAGAGCTGCTCTATCTGTGTAGGCATCACTGCTCACTGAACACAACAGTTTCCACGAGCCTAGTTAGTGTGTTTGGAACAAAAACTTGTGCTTTAAAGTGTATATACATCGATAAAAACATTCTGAATTTATCTGCATAAGCGATTAATTAAATAAAACATTATATAAGAGTGAATGTTGCAAATGAATTCCACGCACTCATTAATCATTTACTGCAGAATTATAAAACATTTGTTATAAAACAGGTTCAGACAACGAAAACGAAGTCTTGTTTTCATATTTAAATCACTTTTATACCGTTTTGTTTTTTTCAGGTAAAGGTTGTTAAATAAACAGATAAACAGAAGTCTCCACAAGTCACTCACCGATCCAAGCGTCAGGTGCGCTGCGGCGCGTAACGTGTCAGCGTGAGTGCGCTCTAATTACCCAGGATCTTCATCTAATAAATCTTGTGTAAAACAATCTTCTAGTTTGTAAACATGCTACATATGCAGAGGTTTAAAGTCATTTTCATTGAGAGTCGAATAAATGTGTTTAAAAAAGCATATGGCATAATGCATATAGGTAAAATTTAAAAGTGAATAAAAATATAAAATAAAAAATATAAATATAAACCTTGTCCTGGAAACACAATTCAACTGTTTAGTTACAATCTATCTCAATTATAATGTCTCTTGTTTGAATTTATGCTAGTGTAGTTTTATTGTGTTCACTTGATAACAGATTTAACAAAATATGATGACATTGTAGTTTTAGTTTGAACAAAACTGAAGTTTTTTTCTTATGTGAAACCACGATTCCACTGGTAATAAATAAATAAATAAATTTAATTATACGCTTTAGGGTTGCAGAATACAGCCTATGCTAAAACTAGTTCCAATACCTAATATACAAAATTTTAAAATAATAATAATAAAAATAAACTGTTAATTTCATGAAATAAACACTTTGAGGTGTAGCTAATTCTGCTCAGGTGAGAAAAAAGCACCAGATAAATAATGTGAAACACTGTGTCGGACCCCTGAGGGCCTCAGTCTGTGAAAGACTCTGACTGGCAGCAGCAGATGGGATCCAGAGCTAAGCTTGCATAATGACTACCAAAGTCAACTGTTAGACTGATAACTGAGCACATAGAGAGGGTTAACCATGAGGACAATGCTGGAGATTAGAAAAAACAAATGCATCAGAGAATAACCCCATCAGCAGCTGCAGGCACGGGCTTCAGAGTGATCACATGATCTCTGGGGTGTTTGTTAAATATATATAACCTCCTACCCACTGAACTCAATATGTATCAAACTCACTTCTGATTGGTCAAATACAGTGTATAATGTTCGTACAATGACCTCAAAACTGGTAACCAATCTCCTGCTAGTTTCACGTCTCTCATAGCATATGTTCTTTTCACATAAAATAATTTCAACTCATATCAGTATTTCATGTTTATTTATCATTACTTGTGCTTTAACATGAACAGATAAAAACGTTCTGAATGTATCTGCATAAACATGTAATTAAAGAAAATATAGGCTAAGAGTGAATGTGGATTCATGCAAATATGAATTCCACACACTTATTAATGATTTACTGCAGAACTTTAAAACAGTGACAGAAGCCAACATATAAATAAGTTCACACAATGAAAAAGCAAGCAAGGACTCAAGAATCCTACAGCAAGAAATGGTTCTTAAAACAAAGAGCGTTCTTTGCTGAATCATACTGTCATTATATAACTATGACATCTTAAAGTCAAAGACATAATTTGTTAGACAATCATTAAGCTAGTTAAACCCTGCAGAAGCTTGAAGAGCTTTTAGAGGTGAATATTACAGAAAGGCTCTTGAGAACTGTACTGTCACTGCAGGGCAAAACCCTGAACATCAGTGTGTTTGAACATGCTTAAGTATGCTTAGATGAGCACAAATCATCATACATGTAGACACAAGTTAAAAAGTTACCACAGAAATGGTCTTGCCCAATAAATTTCACAGATGCTCTAAAATACTGCTAAACTTGATCTATATTCACCCTGTGTTTGCACAGACAATTGTAATGTCTTCTGAGAGTTTTGGGTCAGGCAAATAATGAATTTAATTCAGTTTCAAACTACACTGTGTAGCTTTTGTCCCTCTAGCGGTTGAAGCACAATACACGTTACTTGCGGAGAAACACTGTTTTGGTCATTATGTCAGTTGTTCTGCGTGGATGGTTCTGATGGCTTGAGGCGGATGATTGCGTTAGTGCAAATGTCAATAATGACATTAAAAAAAATACCTTATGAGAAGGTAAGCAGGTGATATGTCGTTGCTTTGACCGTTGAAATCAATAGTTTTAATGTTACTAATATTTCGCAACGCTGTCGACATGACTGTTATTCTTATCAAATAATGGTGGAAACTATAACTTTGCAAGGCTATTTATATGCAAATAGATCAAAGTTACTGGTTTAGAGGCTGCCATTGTTAGCAACAAAAACATTGTTTATGAATCTGCTCAATGCACAGCAAATGTGATGCTCTGCAAACTGTTGATTCGTGTTTTATTACTGATGTCGCTTTGCCTTTTTTTTCGGTTCGTGGCTCCGTTGTTGTCACTTCAACATAGTTTCACTGAATATATTAGTAGCATGATACAACATTAACAGAAACACACACGGATGAATGATGCAGCTTCCCGGGAATTCCGTCTCGACAAAAATATGAGTAAATACATGATAATGAATAAATTATGAATAATTATTATAGGCTTCCCATAGTGATTTAGAGCAAATATATGGTCTGAAAGATGATTTTATGATGTATTGCTCGCTCATAATTTAAATTATGTTAATTATGAACCAAAAATTTACATAGTTTTGCTTTAAAATGAAGACTTTATCATTTCAAATACAGAAATATGATTAATTATACATGGTTACCTGTACAAAACTAACTATCATCATGATTCACATTTGAGTGTGACTGTAAAAAAAAACCAAAAAAAAAAAAAACAGTAACAACAGAAATTAATGTTTTGAGCAAAAATAATTAATACTGATGCTTGTCTTAGAGGAACAGCTCACCCAAAAATGAAAACTGACTCAAACTTAGGCCATTCAAGACATTAATTGATGGACTGAAGTGGTGTGGATTGCTTGAGGATAATTGTGATGTTTTTATCAGCTCTTCTTGGCTCTCATTCTGACGGCACCCATTCACTGCAGAGGATCCATAGGTGAGCAAGTGATGTAATGTTAAATTTCTCCAAATCTGTTCTGATGAAGAATCAAACTTATCTACATCTCGGATGGCCTGAGTGGGAGCACATTTACAGCAAATTTTCATTTTTGGGTGAACTATTCCTTCAGCAAAACTATTACAGTACTTATGTTACCGTATTTATATGTTAGTAATTCTGCAGGAAGTTTAACTTGCCCACACCCTTCATTTGCCCTTCTCTGCTTTCTGAAACGTGAAGGTCTTGTTGGACCAGACCAAAGGGAGGCTAGAGTCCAGGATCAGCAGTTGCTGTGGTGACTGAGGTGGTTTCCTGGTGGTTGTTCAGGAATTTTCTTTGACCCGACACTGATGAAATGTTCCTGCTTCAGCGAACAGTACATTGACACACACACACACACACGAACAATTACAGACAAAAACACATTAATCACAAAGCAAACAAAAAATACCTCAGTCTCATCCCCAAATTTGTCTTCCACATATGCACATGCAAAAACCCTGCATAAATGGGCATTTGAAGTGTAACGTCAATCAACATTTTAGGATGAGCATAACATGAATGTTTAAATCTTTGGTTATGTGACTGTCACCATGTCTTTTACAATTTTTAAGAATAATTATTAAAATAATAAAAAAATAGCTAAATTATGTTTAAAACCTTTTAGATAAGAGTGTAGCATGTCACAGCTACGCAAATGTAAACACTATAAGAAGTATTAAAATTATAACAATAAACAGTCTGTTTGGTCTTGACACTTACTCATAACCTCAAGACAGTATTGCATCAACACATGCCCAACATACTGACAATAACACAATGCAAGGATGCAGGACGGTTGGTTATTTACACTGTGACTCACTCAGGACAATGTTGGCACTTGTTTCCTCAGGATAACATGTTAGAATGCAAAGAGACAAAGTTTACAAAAAACGTTTACATGGTCCTGAGATGCTCCGTGCGAAGACAAGGAGAATTCAAAAAGTCAATGACAACGCGTCTGTCCAGATGTATGCAACCTGCATGCTGCCAACTTTTCAGAAACATTTTCAAGCCGATCACGCTGAGCCATAAATGCCATGTGTCTATCAGTCTATACTAGATAGAAAACTTGTGTAAGTCACATGGTTAAAAGCCAAAAATAGTCACTGTTAAAACATCTACTATAGTATGACGGTTGGCATCCTCTGAGGTCCTCTGAGGGGTTGGCATCATCTCTTCTCAGGTGTTTGGTCATCTCAAATCATTTAAGGGTTGGATCCAGACTGAAGCTTCTGTAATTCCTAACATCCCGTGGCAGAAACAGAGAAACAAATAGAGACATAATTAGCGTAGCTGCTGTTCCATCCAAGCAAAATTGAGTTGTTCAACCCAAGCTAAAGAATAATAATGTGCATTTGAGCAGATATAACTGCAGTACCAGATTATGAGATGCATTATGTGAATGTTTGGCTAAAGAGATGTCTTTAATCTAGATTTAAACAGAGAAAGTGTGTCTGAACCCCGAATGTTATCAGGAAGGCTATTCCAGAGTTTGGGAGCCAAATGTGAAAAAGCTCTACCTCCTTTAGTGGACTTTGCTATCCTAGGTACTACCAAAAGTCCAGAGTTTTGCGACCTTAGGGAGCGTGATGGATTGTAGCGTGGTAGAAGACTAGTTAGGTACGCAGGAGCTAAACCATTAAGGGCCTTATAGGTAAGTAATAATATTTTGTAACTGATACAGAACTTAATAGGTAGCCAATGCAGAGACTGTAAAATTGGAGTAATATGATCATATTTTGAATGCATGAATGCATGAACTAGCTTTTCTGCATCAGAAACAGTTAACATGTTTCGTAGCTTGGCAATGTTTCTAAGATGGAAGAATGCTGTTTTTGTAACATTGGAAATATGATTTTCAAAAGATTGTTGCTGTCTAATATAACACCCAGATTTTTGACTGTAGAGGAAGTAACAGTACATCCGTCTAGTTGCAAATTGTAATCCAAGAGATTCTGTGTACTGTTTATTAGTATGCAATTTTGACTTTCAATTTCAACTTAACTGTCATATGACTGTCAAAATTCTTACTTTTTGTATTTTCACAATGTTTCATAATCCATAATCATCTCAATATTAACTGTCAATTTTAACTTCTCATAATGACTTAGTATGTCACAATTGACTATTTTTTCTCATAATAATGACTTGCACTAATAAAAGTGCAAAAGAAATGATGACAAGCTGAAATAATATTAACGGTCATGTCTGAATTATGTCACATTAAAATTTTAAAATTACATGTGTATATTCAGGTGCATCTCAATAAATTAGAATGTCGTGGAAAAGTTAATTTATTTCAGTAATTCAACTCAAATTGTGAAATTCGTGTATTAAATAAATTCAGTGCACACAGACTGAAGTAGTTTAAGTCTTTGGTTCTTTTAATTTTGATGATTTTGGCTCACATTTAACAAAAACCTAACAATTCATTATCTCAACAAATTAGAATACTTCATAAGACCAATAAAAAAAAAAAAAACATTTTTAGTGAATTGTTGGCCTTCTGGAAAGTATGTTCATTTACTGTATATGTACTCAATACTTGGTAGGGGCTCCTTTTGCTTTAATTACTGGCTCAATTCGGCGTGGCATGGAGGTGATCAATTTGTGGCACTGCTGAGGTGGTATGGAAGACCAGGTTTCTTTGACAGTGGCCTTCAGCTCATCTGCATTTTTTGGTCTCTTGTTTCTCATTTTCCTCTTGACAATACCTCATAGATTCTCTATGGGGTTCAGGTCTGGTGAGTTTGCTGGCCAGTCAAGCACACCAACACCATGGTCATTTAACCAACTTTTGGTGCTTTTGGCAGTGTGGGCAGGTGCCAAATCCTGCTGGAAACTGAAATCAGCATCTTTAAAAAGCTGGTCAGCAGAAGGAAGCATGAAGTGCTCCAAAATTTCTTGGTAAACGGGTGCAGTGACTTTGGTTTTCAAAAAACACAATGGACCAACACCAGCAGATGACATTGCACCCCAAATCATCACAGACTGTGGAAACTTAACACTGGACTTCAAGCAACTTGGGCTATGAGCTTCTCCACCCTTCCTCCAGACTCTAGGACCTTGGTTTCCAAATGAAATACAAAACTTGCTCTCATCTAAAAAGAGAACTTTGGACCGCTGGGCAACAGTCCAGTTCTTCTTCTCCTTAGCCCAGGTAAGACGCCTCTGACGTTGTCTGTGGTTCAGGAGTGGCTTAACAAGAGGAATACGACAACTGTAGCCAAAATCCTTGACACGTCTGTGTGTGGTGGCTCTTGATGCCTTGACCCCAGCCTCAGTCCATTCCTTGTGAAGTTCACCCAAATTCTTGAATAGATTTTGCTTGACAATCCTCATAATGCTGCGGTTCTCTCGGTTGGTTGTGCATCTTTTTCTTCCACACTTTTTCCTTCCACTCAACTTTCTGTTAACATGCTTGGATACAGCACTCTGTGAACAGCCAGCTTCTTTGGCAATGAATGTTTGTGGCTTACCCTCCTTGTGAAGGGTGTCAATGATTGTCTTCTGGACAACTGTCAGATCAGCAGTCTTCCCCATGATTGTGTAGCCTAGTGAACCAAACTGAGAGACCATTTTGAAGGCTCAGGAAACCTTTGCAGGTGTTTTGAGTTGATTAGCTGATTGGCATGTCACCATATTCTAATTTGTTGAGAATTTGGTGGGTTTTTATTAAATGTGAGCCAAAATCGTCACAATTAAAAGAACCAAAGACTTAAACTACTTCAGTCTGTGTGCGTTGAATTTATTTAATACACGAGTTTCACAATTTGAGTTGAATTACTGAAATAAATGAACTTTTCCATGACATTCTAACTTATTGAGATGCACCTGTGTATGTATATGTATGTATGTATATATATATATATATATATATATATATATATATATATATATATATATATATATATATATATACACACACACACACACACATATACACACACATATACATAGTGGGGGAAAAATTATTTGATCCCCTGCTGATTTTGTATGTTTGCTCACTGACAAAGAAATGATCTTAAAAATGATCAAAACATGACTTAGTACTTAGTGGCAAAACCCTTGTTGGCAATCACAGAGGTCAGATGTTTCTTGTAGTTAGCCAGCTGGTTTGCACACATCTCAGGAGGGATTTTGTCCCAGTCCTCTTTGCAGATCCTCTCCAAGTCATTAAGGTTTCGAGGCTGATGTTTGGCAACTCGAACCTTCAGCTCCCTCCACAGATTTTCTATGGGATTAAGGTCTGGAGACTGGCTAGGCCACTCCAGGACCTTAATGTGGTTCTTCTTTAGCCACTCCTTTGTTGCCTTGGCTGTGTGTTTTGGGTCATTGTCATGCTGGAATACCCATCCACGACCCATTTTCAATGCCCTGGCCCTGACGGGACATGGCCCCGTCCATCGTCCCTTTGAAGCGGTGCAGTTGTCCTGTCCCCTTAGCAGAAAAACACCCCCAAAGCATAATGTTTCCACCTCCATATTTGATGATGGGGATGGTGTTCTTGGGGTCACAGGCAGCATTCCTCCTCCTCCAAACACGGCGAGTTGAGTTGATGCCAAAGAGCTCGAGTTTGGTCTCATCTGACCACAACACTTTCATCCAGTTCTCCTCTAAATCATTCAGATGTTCATTGGCAAACTTCAGACGGGCCTGTACATGTGCTTTCTTGAGCAGGGGGACCTTGCGAGCGCTGCAGGTTTTCAGTCCTTCACGGCGTAGTGTGTTACCAATTGTTTTCTTGGTGACTATGGTCCCAGCTGCCTTGAGATCATTGACAAGATCCACCTGTGTAGTTCTGGGCTGATTCCTCACCGTTTTCATGATCATTGAAACTCCACGAGGTGAGATCTTGCATGGAGCCCCAGACCGAGGGAGATTGACAGTTATTTTGTTTCTCTTCCATTTGCGAATAATCGCAACTGTTGTCACCTTCTCACCAAGCTGCTTGGCGATGGTCTTGTAGCCCATTCCAGCCTTGTGTAGGTCTACAATCTTGTCCCTGACATCCTTGGACAGCTCTTTGGTCTTGGCCATGATGGAGAGTTTGGAATCTGATTGACTGATTGCTTCTGTGGACAGGTGTCTTTTATACAGGTAACAAAATGAGATTAGGAGCACTCCCTTTACCTGTATAAAAGACACCTGGGAGCCAGAAATCTTGCTGATTGATAGGGGATCAAATACTTATTTGACTCATTAAAATGCAAATCAATGTATAACATTTTTAAAATGTGTTTTTCTGTTTTTTTTTTTTGTTATTCTGTCTCTCAATGTTCAAATAAACCTACCATTAAAATTATAGACTGATCATTTCTTTGTCAGTGGGCAAACGTACAAAATCAGCAGGGGATCAAATAATTTGTGTGTGTGTGTGTGTGTATATATATATATATACACATATACATATATATATATATATATATATATATATATATATAATGTATGTATATATATATACACACACACACAAACACACACATATACATATATATAGAGAGAGATTTTTTACAGCCACAGTAAGACAAGAGCACATATCAAATATATACAACAGATCCTCAAGATCCTGGCCAAACATCTGCATACATAAGAGTAGTTTCTGGCCTTAGGCTTGGTGTTTTGAAACAAACACCAGTAATTGTTGGTTTAGAGAAAGGGACAAACAAAGAATGAGAGCATTGACAGAACGGCGCTTTACAAAAATCACCAAGCTGGTTGTTCTCATCTGCGACAGAGTGAAATGCGAGATGTTTCAGATGAGCATTGTCTTGACAGCACATATCAGCTGTACTGAGTCTGATTCCCAGTAACACACACACACACACACACACACCCAGAAGCATTAGCGCTCAGAGTCAACAACAGTGTGTGTATAATCTCGGTCACATAGAGGAGGTCTGACCTATTTTTTTTAGTGTGTTGCATGAGCGCTTTATGAGGAACCACCGTTTTTGTGGCTGCCTTCTGCTAAGACACAGTTCACCCTTCAGCCCAGTAACGTCACATCCAATCAGGATCCAACCGTACAGATGACAATTCAACACACACACACACTTCATTTTTAGAAAACAACTCCTAATTTATTCCAAAGAAATGAAAAGCTGGAAAACAGCATACAGAAAAAAACAAAAACGCACTAAAATTAGTCATAAAAAACAATAGCTACCGTGTGATTTCTTTAGCAATAGAAACCCTGTGTAGAAGTCTAAACGCAGTAGTGTGTGTGTGTGTGTTCAGAGGACGTGCAAGTAAACTGATCCCAAAACTAAGTTCATTTGAAAGCTGTTTACTATAGCATTCACTAAACAGCAGAAGACTGTGTTTCTTCAGAGGAAAATGCTCGAGTTTCATCTGCATTTACAAACATACGGATGTGGCTTATGATTATAGGTGACTTTATTTTAAATATCACATAAACCCAGATTAACTCAGAAGAGACTGTTCATGTAAGGTTTCTCATGAAGCTTTAAGTATTGCTAAGAAGTCCTCAGAAATGAGCCGACGGCACTAAGCGGTATCTGGTGGAGTGAAATGACGGGCAGCATTGTGACAGCTGCCCCAAGTGAAGCCAAATGCCACAGTAATGACTGCTTCCTGTCATGCTACAAGACCGGAGCACTGAAGCGAATGAAAGTGCAGCTTTAGATGGTCAGAGGACATCGCTTCCTGTTTTCATCATCCTCAGCGGCCTGGGATTCTGGGAGCAGAACAAATCTGTGTGTTTGCAGATGGCCATCCGGACAAGCGAAAGTCACATTTGGAACATTCCAGTGTCGTGTATTCACTTCCTTACCACTTTACCATGATTCAATGCTTCTAGATAGGGACAAAAGAAAGTTAAGGGCCGGCTTCCTGTTCTTAAAAAGAGGCCCTTATTTTTACTTACAGTCACCCAAAATTAAAATTCAATCATTATTCACTCACGCTCATGTCATTCCAAACCAGCATGATTTTATATAGTGGAACACAAAAAGAGAAATTTACTAGAATAGTACTATATTTACAATACAATGTAGTGGATGGATCAGCAAGCTCTAAAAAGGATAAAAACACTGTAAATATAGTCCATATGACTTTTGAGACCATACATGCGATAGCTTTTTGATAAACAGATCAAAATTTAACTTATTATTTGTATCTTTCCCTCTGCCCTAATTTGAATATGCTGAAACACAAATGAGAATCGAGAGATGCAACAGTGAAACATTTACGTAACAGCTAAAATTGTGGCGTTTAAAAGTTAAAATGAACAGAAAGAGTTAATTATGGTAAAAAGTGTAAATTATGTAATTGACAAAAATGTTATGGTCATAATTACGACTTTCTTCATTTCTTTGTTATTTGAACCTTTTATTAGCACATCATAATCTGACTGCCAGTTTCAAATTTGTCATAATTATGACTTTGTATGTCAATTTTGAATTTATACCAACAAACCAAACAAGTTATTTGTATCTTTCCTCCTGCCCTAATTTGAATGTTGAAAACACAAATGAAAATTCAGAGCTGCAACAGACTGAAACGTTTATGTTTAACAACTAATATTGTGGCGTTAATATAATTAAGTTAAAAAAAATTATATATATATATATATATATATATATATATATTTTAGTCTTGAGGTAAAAAAGACTGACAAAATTTGACTTGCAATTATGATTTTCTCATTTCTACTATCTCAACTTTTTTATTAGTCAATTTTAACTGTCAGTTTATAATTTTTGTTAATTATGACTCATAATTTGGCTAATTATGACTATCATCATCCTTTAGATTTTTTTTTTTTTAAATCTCATGATTATGACTGCCCTAGTTTCGACTTTGTTAACAACTATTGATTTGAATATGCAGAAACAAATGAGAATTGACAGCTGCGGCACAGTGAAACATTTATGTATAACTAAAAATGCAGTGTTTTCTTTACACAAAGCTATTGTGCGGCTTTAGAAGACTTATATGAACTACATTTATGCTGATTTTGTCCTTTTTAGAGCATAACAGCCATGGTCACCATCCACTTTCATTGCATGGAAAACAGCAGCTTTAACATCATTCAAAATATCTTCTTTTGTGTTCAACAGAAGAACGTCAGTCAAACAGGTTCTGAATGACATGAGAATGAGCAAATGATGACAACTGTCATTTCAGGTGAATTATTTCACTTTTTAAATCAAGAAATCCTACAGAGGATGGGATTTGAACAGTACATCATTGCAAAGCAAAATCTTTATAAATACTTTGGTTGGGCTACATTTTATCCTCAAATGTTAAATCTATCATTTGAAGAGTTTGGAGCAGAGAAAGCAATATTGCAGTTCCCAGTGTGATGCGAAGACACTTTACAGTCCAGTGGTGTGGAAAGTATTCTTCACACGCGTGTAGCACATTGATAGTGTCAGTACAGGCCGACTGTGTTTTCATTCACATCAGGGATGAATCTGATCACACGCCTGAAAAATCTAATTCCCACTCCAAACACAAATCAAACTCTCGAAGTGCCTGCGATATGTGATTGAAAATGAAGCACTGTAGTAGCCGTTTGAGTGAAGCCCTGAGTGAGTCTGTGTGCGAGCGTGTGATAAGCACACACGTGTGTGTGTGTGTGTGTGTGGTCTCAGAGCGTCTGCACCAGCACCGGGAACAGCAGAGACAGGTGTTCGGCTCCGCGGATGGGCAGTTTGTTCGTGGTGTAGTAATGAATGACTTCAGGGATGGAGTCAAACGGAGGACTGTTCTCTCCCAGGATGAACTTCCCATCACGAGACTGACAGAACTTCATGTGCATGAACCCGTGACAGCTCCTGCAGAGAGACAGAGACAGACAGATGGAGGGGGAGAGAGAAAGTCATTGCGTTTGCATATTACATTGTGTGGCCGACCTGGAATGATAGAAATGTGTCAGTCGGTAGAGACGGCACTATACTGTTTATACAATAGTAGTAGGTGAGGCTGCTGTACATTATTATATTTTTGTTCATTGAAATAAAGCTAAAATAAAATAAATGTTACATGAACACAGTTGAACCCTGTAATGCCTACTGTTTCATATTTTATATGCAGATTTATAAGTCCTCTAAAAGATAAACATAAAACTTCGCTGTTGTACAAAATCCGCTAAATGCATTCTGTCATCTGATTGAAAGTTGATACTTTTTAGCAAGTAAAAGGCCTTTTAGTATAATTCTACAAAAGTCCACCTTCAGCTCGTGCTTCATGCTGCGAAATACTGATCAACTGATCAAACTAAGCATTTAAAAGTCATCTTAAGACATTCGTGGGAGATACAGAGAGAAAACTGATGAGAAAACTGAAAACTATGCTATACTGTTATGAAGATCTCATTGAACTTCATTACAAGCTATTAGAACATTTTTTTGGCCATATAAATATCAGCAACTGCACCGAATTTCATATTTGTGAAAATAAAAAAATAAATAAATAAATAATTGAGCTCCATATTGGAGTTTGAGCCATAAAAGCCATCAAATGTGATTGATTGTGTTGTCGTCTAAAGTTTTAATAAACTGTTCAATTAAAAAAAAAAAAAAAAATTAATAAATAAAAATAAATTAAGTACAACCTTTACAGGTTTAGGCTGAAGCTACTAAAGTTACTAAAATTACTAAAAATAAATGATGATATAAAAAGCTAAATAGAATTATTAAAAGCTAATACTAATAAAAGCACATAAAATTACTAAAGCTAAAATGAAACCTGAAAAAATATAAATAAAAACCAATTCAAAATATGAATAAATACTATAATAGTATATAAACAGTACTAAAGCACTAGCACTGAAGTGGAAGCAGTAAGGAAATGTGGAGATGTGTGTAAATACAGAAAATGTCTGTGTCAAAAAGACGTCGAGGATAAAATTGGTATAAAGAATTTATGGATTCTAAATGATGTTGCAACTCGCCACAATAAAAAAAAAAAAAATGAATAAAACGGAAAAATAATTAAATGAGATTTGTAACGTATTTAATTTACCGGATCATTTCACCATAGGAATTATGACAATAATTAATATATAAACCATTTTTTGTAGAATTTCCAGCAAACAAACAAACAAACAAACAAACAAATAAATAAATAATACTGCGATTTATACAATCTAAAAAAAAAATTACTAAAAGATAAGATTAAAATACCATGATGTAAGATTTTGGTCATACTGCTCACCCCCATAAAGCTGAAAAGCAGCCTTACTTTTTGGTGGGCACTACATTATTAATAACAGGCTAAACGCATTCACACCCACACAAAACACCTCAAACCTGAATATATTACACAGAACTAGAATAACTAGATGTAAGTGCCCTCCGGCAGTACAATATGTAGGCAGCATAAGGAGGAAAGAAAAAAAAAAAAAATCAATAAATGAGAGCAGATCTTGATAGAGAAAAATAAAGAGAGGCTGCAAGGTAGTACTAGATGGCTGCCAGGGCGTTGCTATATGGTTGCTAGGGTGTTCAGACTGGTTGTTAATTGTTTCTTACTGGCCAAAATCCAATTAAAACCACCCTCAAGTCTCTATGATAGTCAAAATTTCAAAATGGTAAGAAAATATAAATATGAAATGTTTAATTTAGAATAGCTGTAGTACATAAAAATGTAAATTTAGAGTAGATAAGGTGGTACATAATCATCCAAATATTGGTGGTAATTTTGTGTCCAGAGAAACATTAAACCTTAACGGTTATTTTAAGGTCTTTAAATAACCATATAAACATTTCCAATAAAGATGCAGAAAGAAAAATCTAGTTTATCAAGAACAATTTGCTCTATTTATAGAGTCAAATGACTCTGACTGTTTCATGAAACGAAAGTGAATGTGGGACAAGGACTTCAATTATTATACATCTGAAAGCAATCACAGTACACAGCAAAAACAGTAGCTGCCGGTTTAATGGACATTTACAGCACACTAATAGAACGCCCAGGTTATCAGCAGCCTTGTTTCTACAAAGATGTAATTTTGTTCTCAGGGACTGAACCAAACCCAAGCGCTCTGAGAAAAGTCACAACAATATGACTCTGAATTGCAGCAGAAATTTATATGGAAATCAAAACAACAAAACAGTCTACTTGTGAGGGAATGACTGAACTACTCATTAAACACTGTAAATCATGCTCCTGAATGAGTTTTTGGGTTGTACGAGTACCTGAGACAGTGAGGTTGTGTGCAAGACTGTACCTGAGAGACAGCGAATAGTCGTTTCGGCTCGTCTGGCTTTTCCTCACCAGGTAACTGCACTCCTTACACAGCGTGAGCAGAGATTCAGCTTCTGAGCGGGTCAATGCACCATGGTACCATCTGAAACACACAGATGGGCCACTATTAGGGTTTTACAACACCAGTGTTTCAGTAGCAGACATCAATACCTGTCAAGTGTCACGATACTCAATACTTCTGAAAATGGAGAGAGACTACATACAATTCATAGACAATATTACATAGCCCTGCATCTTAAAAGAAAATCAAATATAGTTTTTTCACAAAATTAGCAAGCAAAGTTAAATGTTAAATGTCAAGCTTTTTGGTTTTAATGACAAAAAGAAGCATTCAAAATGTACCATTTAAATTACAATCTGCAACGGACTGAAGACATATGTTCATACATTTAATGTCAAGGAAATTTACAAAAACAGGTTTATAAATAAGCTTTTTCCCACAAAAACGGTCATCTTCTGTGGCTGTTTGGATGTACTAAACACCCACAGATGTAGCAGAAAACATCTGGTTCACGTTTGCATTTTCTTCAGTAACCGGGCATAATTCTTCATAATTTTATCCTTGATGTCAGGATTAGGCATAATGTCTTCAGAATCATTCATACATGCAAAAATCATCTGAGAACTGAAAAATAGTAGTCATCTAGCAGGCAAAAATGCAACCAAATGCATTTTGTGACAAAGTGTGATGTGCTATAGAGCAAAACAGACACTATTTTTGGAATCAGCAGTAAGAAATGTGTATTGGGTTTCACTCAGCAAATATGACGCAGGGTGGTGTAATAAAGAGTGATGGCACTTGAAATTTTAGCAGAATGCTCTTCTCTTGAATAGCCACTTATGCACACCACAGAACTTTCCTGAGGGAAATGTTTCACCACACCACATCATTTGCGCACTCATCTGACAACCATGTATTTATGTTATTTGTGATTAAATATTACAACTTTTCACATATTACAGTTTCCTGTATTAAATACCTTAAGCAGCACAGATCAGGCGGTTCATGTGTTAATACATACACCTGCTTCTCCAGGGGCAGCGTGGGATCCACTCTCTCTCCCAGGATGCCGTGCGTGTTGCCAGGTTTGTGCAGGCTGGTGGCTCTGCTGGACGAAGGGCTGATTCTGGATGCTCCTGCCTTCCTCGGTGCCTCGTCACGGGGCAGTGTGCATTGATCCCAGTCTCTGGCTTCAAAAGTTACTAAAAAAACATTAAAAAAAGGGGTCACACTTGTTTGGGGACCAGTTCTCACTGTTAACTATTAACTATGACTTTTGCCTCAATAAACTCTTAAATTGCAGCTTATTAATAGTTAGTAAGGTAGTTGTTAACTCAATGAGGTTGGATTGAGGGATCTAGAATATCATCATGCAGAATAAAGCATTAATATGTGTTTATAAGTATATGCTAGTAATATGCATGTTTATATGAAACAGTGAGAATTGCACCCTAGTGTTACCAAAAAAAAAAAAAAAAAAAAAGTTACTAAAACAATTCTAAACAAACTTTTAAAAATGCAAGCAAACACAGTGAGTTAAGAAAAGTATATTCATTAAAAATAATTTTATATGTTTTAATTTTATATTTTTATTTATATATAAAATATTCCAGATTTTTAAATTTGTATAAATAACATTATATATTTGTATTCATTTTTAAATGTGTTTTAATTGTTTTCATTTAGGCTTTCCTCCATAAAATACATTACTACTGCAACAATACTATCAAATAAACAAATGTAATAAGTACATTTTAAAAACTACTACTATTAATGATAATAAATTATTAATCAATTACTCTATTTAAAATATGATTTACTCATAAAACTACACAAATTAAAGAAATACATTAATATTGCAAAGGTTACTACAAAACAATTAGAAACTTTAAAAAATGCAATCAAAAAGAGTGACTTAAAAATACCCACTCTGCAATATATAACTGTATAAATATACATTACAATTATATCTATTTTACTTTTTATATATTTTATTCATGTTTAAAATATTATACATTTTTACATTCTTTTAAATTAAATTATATATTTGCATTAATATTTAAGTGTGTTTTAATTGCTTTAATTATTTTTTTAATGTACAGCATTAAATTATACAGTATATCTTAAAATTATATTACGAAACATAAAACATAGTTAAGAACAATTAAGAATAACAACAACAACAATTTTTGTACAATATTTAAAAAAAAAAAAAAAATTAACATTCTGTATTTACGATTTAAGGGTTTGTTCAACTCACTATCCCTCAGTATAAGCAATAGAAGTAGTGTTTCTTGCTTTAGCAAACAACACTAGTTACTCTTTCCCTGCATCACTGTTCCTGCTTTGACAGTCTTGGTAGAGGAGGATTCCTGCTTTGATTTGAGAAGCTCTTGCCATGTTTGTGACGAATATGCATCTGACAGAGCGTGAACAATCCATGAGCAACCGGCAATCTGATCAGAAGTGATGAAATGACCATGTGATGAAGAGTGTGTGACATTTCAGTCACAAAGGGAGAGATGATCTGAGTGTGTGTGTGTGTGTGTGTGGACGTGATGCAGAGCAGAAGTCACACAGTGGCTCTGATCTTTCTGCATGACTGCTCTACTTCTCTCCTCTCCTCCTGTCTCCATCTATCAAGACCCCCCACACATCCCTCTTCCTTTCTCATGTGCAGGATAAAAGACAGACTGCACCTACAGACCATTTTATTGAATGCAAACAAATCCAGTGTTTAGAGCTGCGAATGATAATACCGTGCTTATGAATTAATATGTTGATGCATCACACAGTAGTTAGGGTTCAAAACTAACTTTCTGCCACACCTGCCAATGGCCGGTGACTTAAGAAAATTTACTGGCCATAAAACATTATAATATTTTTAAATTAATATTATACTTTTTTTCTGCCACAATACAGTATTTGCATTATTATATGAAAAGCAGGCAGTAACTTAGGCCTGAACGATTTACAATTAATGATTTATAATTACATTTAATTATAAATTATTAATAATTATTATCATTAATATTTATTATTATTATAAATTACAAAAATCAATAAAGAAATATTATTACTACAATAACACCAAGCAAACAACGTAATAAAAGTTTAATAATAATTATAATTCTTTGTTTGATGTTATTCAGTTTATTATTATTATTATTATTATTATTATTATATTTAAAAACGATCAATACAGAATCAATAACACCAAGTAAACAATGCAATAATAGAGTTTAATAATAATAGAAATAATAATAATAATAATCATTATTCTTTATTTGATATTATTCAATATATTATAAATATTTAAAAACTATCAATAAAGAATCGATAAATACATATATTAATATAACACTACTGAGTAGACCAATTCATTTATTATTATTATAAATATTTTTTTAAAAATCTATCAATAAAGAATCACTAAAGAAAGATTACTATTGCTATAATAGTAAACAAGTAATAAATAATAATAAGTTTATTATTCAAATTATATAATACAAATTATTATTTTTATTATAATAATTAAATATATAACTATTGCTATAATACTATCAAGTATAAATAATAATAATAATAATAATAATAATAATAATAATAATTTTCTACAGAACAACAGTAAATTTGATTACTAATATTTATGGTCATCTTAATTCCTTTACTTTCAAGTGCTAAACCTCAGAGCTTTTATTTTGGCAGAAAACCAAAAGAGGCTGCTCCCAAACACCGGCTAACTGTCAAATAACACTGTTTGATTTACTCACATTTGCCATTTGCTAACTGTTCATTTCAGACCCTGCTTATAGTGTGGTAAACTACATTCTCAAAAGAGGATGCAAACGTACTGGTGTGGATGGAGCCCATCTCTACCCAGCAGCACGTCTTACCGGCGAAGGCTTTGGAGATGTTCTCTTTCTTCCACTCCCAGGGCTGATCGTACTCATCCGTGGGCCTCTCGTCATCCTGGGGCAGACGGCTCTCTCTCTCGTCCTCCGCGGGGGCCTCCTGGGGCCGAACTCTCTCCTCGTACGGGCTGTCGTAGAGCTGCGGGCTGTTTCTGCCCCGATCTGTGCTGTACTGGAGCTCTGACATGCGACAAACACATTCAACTGAAGCAGACGACACAATATTACATTACGTAATGAGAATTATGAAAGTGAATGAGGACTGGAGTTGGCAAGCTTCAAAAAACATACACCAAAGTACCACATAATACAGTCCAGACCACAAATAAAACTGACTGGAATAACAGTGGCTGAATAAATGCTCTCTTTGGTATTATAAGAGATCCAGTGGGGAACTGCTGTACCGCTTATGAATCGCTGGGCCTCAAACGGCTCCATGTAGCTGCTGCAGGCTTCCACGGCGTTCTGCTCCCAGCCGGGTCTGGGCCGCGGGTCCGGCCTGGCGTCAAACGGGTCCGAGTAATCAGTCTCCCCGACCGCAGGAGCCGAGGGAACCACCTGGGGAAAAGAACAAGGATGATGAGTGATCATGATCATCATATGAATCAGATATGAAGACAGCTGCAGAGTTTTACACAGTATGCAATTCTGGCAGCTTTTGTGCAAAAACACATGAAGCATTTTCAATCCGGCATTTTCATCCATTAGGGTTATTGAAGTAAGCAAACTAAAACCATAAAAAACATTTTTAGTACTTCTCATTTTCATTTAGTTTAACCTGATGTACTAAAATAAACTAAACCTGAAATATAAATGAACACCACATTAGTTTTTTTTAGTACATCAGGTTAAACTAAATGAAAATGAGAAGTACTAAAAATGTTAAGTTTTATGTGTATTATATGCGTTTCATATGTGTGTGTATATATTACGTATATATATTATTGGTTTTTTTTTGTATAAAAAGTGTTTTTGTTTTGTTTTTTTAATTTTTGCATTTCATTCCACTTTCCATTTAAAGTTTCAGTAGAATCTTATTTGTAAAACTTTATATATAAAATAAAACTTTAACTAAAATTAAAAAGAAATTTGAAAATCTAAAAATAAAAGCTAATTCAAAATAAATCCCTTAACAACCACAAGCCAAAAAATTACAGACCCAAAATTTAAAGGCCACAGCTCTCAAACCCTTTGGTCTACAAAACGTAATCCTGGTCTCTTTTGAAAGCGGACACATAAAAGTATATATTATAGGCCTAATAGTACATAAATAACACTAAAATTATTCTTAGAATTCTTTTTTGTCCAGTCTGAAAATTGTCAGCCACTGATTGCATTACATTGCACAGAAAAGAACATTTTGCTCTTTTTTGTTTCACTGAAAAAAAGGAGATATATGAACCAAAATTTTGAGTGACATAACATTTTCATTTTTGGACACACAATCCCTTTATAAACCGAAAAATGCGAGAGAGAGGGCTGGTGTGTGAATCTATAAAACCCGCAGGCATTGGGATTAAATGTATTTGGGTTAATGAAATTGATTCCCAATGCTCCCACCCTTCACCTCTGATGACAAAAGACAATCATCACCGGCCGAGTTCAGGAAACACGAGCAAATTGTGCATCTAGTTGGTTTATCCATGACACGTGCACCAAACAAATCTACTCCAAAACAATCACACATCACTGTAATACTAGTAAAACAACCCCTGCGACTCTCATAACCACCTAATTTATGATATATTGATCTATTCATGATGACTGGAGGGTCTTTACATCAAGATAAACAACCATTTAATTAATGTGCTGGTAAAATAATTTCATTTAAACAAACAATTGTCATTATTACAACGTTCAAGTACACATTAGAAGAGGAAAAATGCTTGAAATCACAATTATTTACCAAGATGAATACAATACAAAACTATGTTTTTACACTTTCTGGGATTGGTTCTTGCCCAATCCCAATAATTTCTCCATACATCAACACAGAAAACCTTTTGAAGTACATAATTCTTACTGATAACAGTCCAGTTAAACCCTTTTAAGCTCTCTATATGTTAAGAAAACAAGAACTTACAGGGGCCTGCGGTTCCTCAAAGGTCACGATGTTCAGTGGTATTTTGCTTTGCCCGAATTCCTGAGATTCCACTTTTATCAGTCTGTGTTTGGGAGACACGATCTTCACCTCCACGCCATTGGACAGCACCGTGCCAAACACAGGGAATGTTTTCACCGACCCTGAGCCGTTCACCACCCGGTTCTCAGAGGGTTCGTAAGGGTCCTCAAAGTCCAGGTCTTTCTGAGCCCTGTAGGCCCGTAGGATCTCGCTTTCGGTGTAGTCTGGTTTCGGGGGCTGCGGCGGTCCTTTCCTGCTGCCAAAACTTAGGTGATCTCTAAACCACTTTGCCATGGGTCTACGACCAAGACAAGAATGAAACAGATCCAAAACAAAAACGTTAAAAGAGCTGTTAGGCTTCTAAAAAGGACTTTATGCTAGTTCTTCCATGGAACACCATCCATAAATCCTGAAACACCTAACCAATAAGTTACTTATTATGTCAATAAATGGCAAATATGATATTGTGCAATAGCTCACCTCAGTTTCCCCAATGCATCGATGCTTTAGAACATCCAGTGCCTATATTCTTGCAATAAATTGATCTGAAAAGCAAAAGCACGGCCATGATGCATTAAAAAAAGCAAGAAATGTAAAGAAAGGCAGATGTGGAGTATTTTAAGCCTCCATCCCTAGACTTGCCCCACTGGAAAAGACATATTACAGTAATAACTCAAAACACTATCATAATTTACTCAACCTCATGTTCCAAACCAGTATGACTTTCATTCTCCCGTGGGACACAAAAGTAGTTAGTTAGCAGAATGACTAGGCAGCTCTTTTTCATACAATGAAAGTGAATGGTGACTATGTCTGTCGATCAAGAATTTAGTCAATAATAACTTAATTTAGGTATTTTTCCACACAGAAATCTTTCATATAACTTAAAATACAGCAAATTAGTTATATAAGCAACTTTCATGATGCTCATTTTTCTTTTTAAACCACAGAATCACATTCTCGTTCGCTTTCATTGGATGAAAAATGATGCAGTGAAGGTGAATAGTGACTGAGGTTGTCAGTCCCCCTCACATTTTGCCTAATAACTGCTTTTGTGTTTCAAGGAAGATGGAAAACAATAGGATTTGGAACAAAATCGGCGTGAGTGAAGAGTTACATAATTTACTTTTATTTTTGGGCGAGCGGTTCCTTTAAACAAACAGATATCGTCATATATATCAGCTGATAAGCTTTACACGAATGCATTTGTTCTTGGGTGACAAATTAAACGTGTCGGCGATGATTTTATATAAATTAAAACAAATAAATCAATATTATTCAAAAAGAAAGTTTCACACACACAAAAACTCGCACTGCTCAATCTTGGCAAAGAATCCTGTCAAAACAAGAACATGCACCAACTGCACACACCCACTTTTTTATTGTTCCCCCTTTAATTCAGCACATAACAGATATTTTGAGGTTTCTTAGACTGAAATAGACAAAAACTGGCATTATAGATTAAAACTAATGTTAGCAACCCGGCTAACATCTTTAAACTCCGCTACCTCATATTATAGTCACTTTATTTGTCGATAACATGATTATAAACATGCTTGCTATAATAAATTGGACATAGAAGTCGAATGCTTCACTAATTTGGAGCACAAAAGTAAAAGCCAACAAATTCAAGCTGCAGTTTGTTAGCCGGCTGGCTTGCTGGCTAACAAACGAGACGAGACGAGTGTGTGCAAACTGTTAATCTAACACGACACTTATAACTCATAAAAACAGTTCAGAAGCCCACAAACCCTCAAAACATTTGCAAAACACTCACCTCTCAATGATGGACGGATGGAAGTGAGTATATAAAGCATCTGTGAGGGGAATCTCAGAAGTGAGGACCGTGTGCACGTGCAGATGGATGAGTTGCATCGGATTGCTTTGGTTGTTGCAACTCAAGCTCAGCTGGTGAACAACACACAAGCTCGACTGGAGACAGAGTTGCATTGTCTTTGTTCTTGCTGAGGCATTTCATTTCGCATGCTGGCTCGTGCTTTGGCTTGCACTGTGCAAAATCATGCATGTCTGCAAAGCACAGTTATTAAGAGAGTGTAGGGTTTTAAATGAAATAAAGAGATTAAGTGCAATAAAATGCATATGAGCACGGGCTTCTGGTTAACCACACACACTAAAAGATGCGATCTATCCAATTCAATACATGCCTCATCTGTCACACCAGCTCTCATTAACACCTTCTCCATCAGCATACAGAGGTCAAATTGTAAGGTTAGAAGGTCACTGGCACTTTGGTGGATCAATATGGGAGATGGTGAATAATGGCTAGTCCACACATTGGATTGCATTGACATCACATTAGCAAGTGTTCCCTTTAACACCAAAACAAGCCACTGATGCCATCAGCGGAATGTCAAATTAAGTAACATTTGCAATATTTACACTGCAGAGGTGGCACAGAAGCGCTTCTGAAGTGGCATTTAGGTGTATCTATACGAATCGTTTAATATGAAAGCCTGTTTCTTGCACGGATTAAAAAATAATAAAGGTAATTGCAAGTTTTTATGTTCTGACTTCTTTTCCCCTCACTATTCTGACTTCTTTATCAAAACTGCAATATCTAAATTTAGAATTGCACAAAAAAGTAGCAATATAAACTCAGAATTACAAGATATAAGCTCAGATAAAAAGTAGAAAATTCCTTATTAATTTTTTTCCATGGCAGAAATGGCTTCCCATGGTTTAATGCTGCTCAAAGACAACATAAATGCAATACAATGTGATGCATTATATTGATACAATGCATCAATACAACGCATATACTTTGAAACTAGGGGCTGAAGTGGGTGTGAGACAACTTAATTTAGTTTGGCTTTTATGCTGCATTGTGCCTACACTGAATTTTGATCAGGCACAAAGCAGCCTTGACTCAGCTGTGTAAAATTGCCTTTAGTGATGCTTACAACACAGAAAATATTTGATAGATAATAATATATCTGAAATATATTTCAAAATATTTGCTAAAACCAACACAACTGAAAAAAAAAAACCAGTCTGTGCTTGGAAACAAAACACAGAATGTTTTATTTGTTTGATGTTTGGGAAGATGAAACGAGATGATATGGGATTAGAGATGATCAGTGGAAATTAGAATCAGATTCACTTATCTCCACTGAAACCCTCAAATGCATTTCCTCGTATTGACTGAGCTAACATGGAGAAACAAATACTACATTATAGAGTGCATAATACATTAGAAGCACATTATAGAGTACATTAGAGACAGCGGGATGATGCAGATCTAATAGACAGAATGAAATCCAGGCAATGGAAACAGCTTCTCATAAACAGTGCTCCTCCAGCTAAAAAGTTAATCACAGAAAAATAAAAATCTCTTGATTTGCAGTCCAGGTTAAGGAAACTTAAAGTGGTCTGTGAAAAGAACGGTGTTCATTTTTGCTGGTCTGAAAATAAACATTTAATTTCAGTGGCCCAAAACGCCACAGCATTCTCTCCATCCTAGTCAGAGTTGCTGTCATCGCTGTCTGTATACGCCCCCAAGAGGCTGAGAGAAGAACCGTTCTGAGATGCGACTGGCTGTCCATTAGAAGCTGTGGAGGACTCAGGTTTGGCAGCACCTGCGCCTGAATGATCCGGAAAGACAGAGAAAGCACAGGTTAACAGAGATGGCAAAACCCTAAACTATGTCTGATACATAAATACAACATTAGGGTTTATGGTGGAAACTGCAGTGGGTTTTATCATAGGTACCAAATCCCTTAATTTTTTTTTTGCCCCACCAGTTTATAAAAAAAATGTCTTGCACACTTCACATCTGTACCATTCCTTGATTCTAGAGAAATAATAATAATAATAATAATTCCTGATATACATCCACTGCCATTTTGGTTTATTCAATAATAAATATCTACCTATTAACTATATAAGTAAAACAAAATTGCAGATTGGATTTATTAAATAATAATAATAGTTATTTATAGTTAATTAATAGTTATATTAAAACAATTTATATTAATAAAACAGTAAAAAAGTTAATAATAAAATAATTCATTGTTTATTAAATAACATATTTGATTATTATTTTTATAGAGGTAATAATGCTAATAAATAATCATTCACTTACAATTTTGGTTTATTAAATACATACATAAGACTTTTTTTTTTTAATCAAACTTTATTTATATTGGCCACCATTTAAAAATCTGGGGTCAGAATTTTTTTGTTGTTGTAGAGATTAATACATTTATGGACTTTTTAAAAAAGATAGATATTTAAAAATCTATTTCAAACATATGCTTTTCTTTTTAACTTTCAATTCATCAAAGGATCTTGAAAACAATAATCGGTTTCCACAAAAATATGAAGCAGCACAACTGTTTTCAACATTGCTAATAATCAGAAATGTTTCATGAGCAGCAAATCATGATCATCATGAACCTGTGTGTGCGTCAGCAGCCTGTCGTGGTGCAGCGGCAGCAGGTTTACAGGCAGAATCTGCTGGTTTCTTCCTCACCACCAGAGACCCCAGAGCTCCCTTCCCACCCAGACCTCCGACACTCCTCTCCCAGCTCTCCACCTTCTGTTTCTTTACGCCCACAGATGATGATCCCTGTGGAGATCAGGAGGAAACCAGCACAAACATTAATGAGAGAAACAGATGGAGCGTTTGATGAACAGAAAGACAACAGAAAATCACATATAAGCTGTACAGTCAACAATCCTTGTGAGTCTTTATTTTGCAGCAATGCCTGGCATTATTCTGGTTAATATTTATTGTGATAAATAAATAAATGGATATGAAATATTGATTTGAGCTGAAATTATTGTGTGAGAAGATTGAGTGTGGAGTGATATAAGAAACACGAAACTAGCACAGCTATGTAGGAATTTATTTGCCTGAGAGCACCAATAACAATAATACTTGATTGCAGCATGTCGCAACTGACCAATCACCGTGCAGTATAAAGAGGCATGTATTAAAAAAAAAAAAACAACATCTAAGGTAATATCTAAGACTTTTTCCAAATCATAATTAATAAAAGTGACCTAAATAAAATGTAAAAAAATATGTCAAATAAAACAAGCTAGATTTGAATCTAATGAGGTGGAGGCTGCTGTCTTTCTCTCCACCTGTGGTCCTGTGTTCCCGTCTGTGGTGAGGATGTCTGTGGGTTTATCAGCTGTGAGTTTCCTGCTTCGATCTTTTGCATCTTCTGTCTCTTCTTCAGAGTCCGAGTCCCTCAGTCGTTTGACCAGAGCTCTATCCAACATCTCTCTATGTGGAGCAAGAGAAAACAAAGTCTAAACCACACTACTTTCACTGTGAATGCATATAACCCTATAAAGGTGCAATTATTGTGATATGCAAATGCACATGGTAAACAATATGGACACAATTATCAAAAAACATCAACTTTTTAGGTTAACATACATAGGAATATTTACATTTTGAACATAAAGAATATTTTAGATGCAGCAATCTACAGCTGCACGATTTGAAGGGGGAAATCATTTTTTCTGATTAAAAAAAAAAAATCCAGGTTTGCTTTGCTTGTTTGTAGGGCTACACAACATAAATTTTTCATTCTCATGAATTTCATTTTCAAACATTTAATCATCTAACTTCTACTGACAGAAAACTGCAGGGAATCCTTAAAATTTCTCTTTCGGTAATAAGTGCTTATTACAAGTGACTACAAGTCACACTAACCCCCCACTCTACCCCTGGTCATTTTAATGACTTAAATGAATGCACTTAAATGAACTCATTTAAATGCACTTAAATGAACCTGTCGTGTGACCAATGCATTTTTAAAAGCTCCAAATCCAACATATAGTTTATGAAGCAAAAAGGCCAAAAGCTTCAAATTACTCAAAGTTTCTTACTTGGTCTCTCGTTCATCTTCCTCCTGCTCTCTCTCTCTCTGTCTCCGCTCCATCTCTTTATACTTGTCCAGCATGCCCTCAAAGTCCACCTGCGCCTGCCTCTGGTTTAGCTCCTTCAGCTCCTGCAGGTTCTCCAGCACCTCCATCTCCATCTTTGAGTCCCGTGTGCGGTTCTCCAGGACCTGTGACAACATTCAGGGAGTTATGTTTTAAGTTTGCATGGGTTTTTGTTTGACAAATAAAGCTTTTGTCAAAAAAATATTCTGGAAAATGGAAAAAAAAAAAATCACAAATAGAACAGAATAAAACTAAATCCCTAACAAAACTTCTAATATCATTAAACACACATTTAGTCTTTAAAGGGGTCATATGATACTATTTTAAAGATCATTATTTTGTGCATTTGGTGTAACAGAATATGTTGACATGCTTTCATGTTCAAAAAACACATTATTTTTCAAATACTGTACATCATTGTAGTTCCTCTATGCCCCGCCTCTCTCAAACGCATGGTTTTCTACAAAGCCCCTCCTTCCGACAAGCACAGTCTGCTCTGATTGGCCAGCTGACACAGTGCATTGTGATTGGCCGAACACCACAAGCACACGTCGGAAATGTAACACCCCTTATCATAATGGCCAGCTTCAGCTTTCAAAGTAAATATAAAGACAGTTAATAATGTCCTTAGTTTTACCATCAGTTCAAGCCCGAGAGGGGAACAGAGTCGCGTGACAGACACAGTGATGATGCTGGTGTATTTGCACACAAGCTGCGGTTAAGAAAGCTGACTCCACTGTGATGTGTGACCCTGTCTCTCTCTCACACACACACACTCGACGCGATTCTCTACACGGCGCAAAACTCCGCAATTGAACAGTCCATAGCAAATACTTAAACTATTAACAAAACATACTTATAGTCGCTGATTCAGAGGCACCAGATTGTCATAGCAAAGTCGGAAATGACCCTCTTTTTTTTAGAAATAGCCTTTGTGCACAGCCAGCCTTGTACTCCTAGGTTCACAAAACTGTCGTCCATAAAATGTGTTGCACAAATTCGAACATTTGGGTTGTGCTCTTCTGTTGTAAGTAATCTTAATGATTCCTAACTGCATCTACTTTGGGAAGGCCAAATAAAGTGCTTTTGCATTCGCACAGAAACACACAGCGTCTCCCTGACATGGCTGCATCAACTCTACTGCGGTTACTGAAACCACACCTTCTTTCTTTGCGTGCACATTTGGGCGGCATTACGCAAATATTTCCACATCGTGACGTAGACATGTGGGGGCGTGTTTTAATGAGGCCTTTTAGCCCGGTCTGGATCAGCCTTCTCTTTTAGATAGAATAAATCCTTTTGTGGGAGACTTCGAGCTTTGTAACTCTGCAGATCTTATACATGCACAAACAGCTACATAACACACTAAAGAAAAGGAAAACAAGAAATCGCATCATATGACCCCTTTTAAATTTCTATCAGACCTTCATGGGGTTATTGAGTTCCTCTTCTTCTCGCTCCTGCTGGACCTTTTTCTCCTCCTCTTCGATCAGTTTCTCAGCCTGAAAATTTCTTGTTGCACCATGTTCCATGGCATAATCTGTGTTCTCTGGATCTGTCTGTGAAACACAGCAATCAGATGAAGTGCAACTAAACAAACACACAAGAATACCAATAAAAACCTTAAGTGTTTGTCTGCTGGTTTGAAAGAGTATGATGTGCGTGTTTATTCTAGTACCTTGAAAGTGATCTCAGCCAAGCATCTGGTGCATTTAATGTAGAATCTGAAAATAGGAAGCCCCAGGTACAGTTCATTCTGAACGGTCTCCTTACGGGCATTGAACTTCTTCCCTTTGTAAATGTACTCTCCACATGTTTTACACCTGTGTACCAACAAGCATTATTGTCTCAAAGATGATCTCTAATGTATTCCTCACTACTAGAGAAATCGAGAGATTTTTCACTTGTTTCCCATTTAATATACTTAGCTTGTTGTATTGAATTGATAATTTTCTATCTTGTTTTTGCAGTGATATATATCGGTCAAACAAGAGACATCCTATTTTTGTGTCTACATCAAATTAAATTGACTGAAGTTTTTTTTTTAATACATATACACAAAGCATATTAAATGCAAATAAAGTGTCTACTTTAATGCTTCAAACAACTTTTGTGGAAAAAAACACAAAAAACGAGTGAAATTATGTTCCATCATCATTCAGTGTAACAGATATATTTATGTAAAAATGAAATAGCATACTTATTCCGACCTGTACTTATTAAAATATATAAAATAATCAGTAAATTCTCTAATATTTTAATTCATTAAAATCTTCTCACTGACAAATGAGAAAAAACCTAGCAAAAGATTTTACATTTTGGGACTGCGCTGTCATCCTTAAACGGTCTTTTAATGTCATTTAATAACTCTTCTTCGACACGATTTTAATACAAACTATTGTTACACTGAATGACACTGTTTTCTGTAAAACGTGGTAAAAATGTATAAGTCATTATTTTTTGCTCAGAAAATATAAAATAAAAACACGAAACATTTGTTCCATTATCCTTAGTTGAGAAGCTTTATAAAATTATTATTACTGCATGTTATTAATTTCTAAAAACGTATTTATTTGAAACCTGCAAACCAAACATACCTCATATTAAATGGTGCCATCAATCTGACCACATACTGACGGTCTTTGGGCAGTTTGAGTTTAGGGATTTTAGACGGATCAAAATCCGGAGGATAGTATTTCTGAGGAAAAACAAGAACAGATGCTGTAAGGTGACAGTTTACCACAGTAATAACCTTTGTAAACAGAAATTTATTTCAAGGTTTACCTCAGGAGGTGCATTCAAGATTATTTCAACATATATGTACTTTATGAACATCGAAATCATTACACAGTAAATTAGGAAAACGAATTCACTTGACTTATTTAACATCTAAATTGCGTAGCTAACGTTACTTCATTAGCATGCTGATATTACTACTCAAATAACTACTTAAACAGGTACACAACAATGATATAAAAATTAAAGAAGGAGGTACTTACATTCAAAACTTTTCTTTCCGACATTTTTCTCTTTAATTGACTAAAATGTGAACTAAAAACGACAAATTACTGCTCAACTGTATTGCGTACACCCAGCGCGTAAGACGCTTCTTCTTCCTCGACATCACACGTTGTGTGTGAAGCAGTCACTCGCGCGCCGCAGTGCTGCCACCACCGGCGGAGCGTCGGTATTACAGGCGACTAGAGAAGGCAGGTGTAGACAAGATAAAGAATTACATATTTATAGAATAATACAAGCGAGGTAATATGAATATGAATAGCATGTTGAAGGATTTGTTATAAGCCGGAAGGTGCTAAGGAGAGAAACGTGGTTTATGTATTAAAAATAGAATTATACATCGAGGCCACTAGAGGGAGAAGCTGGATAATAAATCAATTCTTAAACAGGAAAGAGTTTTTAATGTTGCTTCTTATTAAAATACAAGTGCAATATTCATAAGTGTTTGGGGGTGATCATTTATACTAAAATAGACTAAATAGTTGATAGCAACCTTAAGAAAATGTAAACAAATATAGATTTACGACTTTTGATGGTTATAAGCACAAACTATACTGTATGTTTAACCAGTTGCGCCCGAAGTGAACTCAGAATTATAAACCAGTCAGTAAACACATAATACAATCGGTACGTGTAATGAAAGAGTCGTAGAGTCATATTTTCTTGCTGTTTAACTCATTTGGTGTGCGCAAATGTTTGGTTATGAAGTGCGTGATCCGGCAGCGCAGCTCAAGGGCGCGCAGGGTGTTTGGCAACAGTTCCTGCGCACAGAGAGACGCGCAAACTGCTGCTGTGCGCCAAATAAACTGGAGGAATTAGTAAATGGGCTGAAGATGCACTCTGATCTTCTGGAATCACGGACGACGTTGGGATACGGAGTTCTTTTTATATGAATGCTGGGAAAATATAGTTAACTTTAAATTCGGAGTGCGTAAAATGAGCGATGCGTGGGATTTGAGAGTGATGCATTTGTGCGGAATCCAGATTTCAGTGAAAATCTATGTACCTACAGCAGTAGAGACAGTCTGAAAAATCTTCCAGACTCCTTTGCGGAATATATATATATATATATATATATATTTATTTTTTATTTTTTATTTTTCTGGGATTGGGGTTATATTTACCCATCATGGATCAGATTGGGATTTTGGATTTACATCAGCGCAATACATGGAAAACGCGTGGACGCAGTGCTACGATTAACGGAGTTTACATGTAAGAAAAAAATATTTTATTTACCTGTAAAAAGGGAAAAAGTTGATGAAATATCTCTAAAGTATAAATCTTTGTGAATCGTTAGTTTTCCCATTCATTGCTGGTGTAATTACACATATTTAATACATACATTAAAAAGGGAAATGCATGTTGAACTGTATATAGCAGAGGCCAAAAACAGAAGAAGTGAAGATTCTTCATGGTTCAAAGAACCTTATTCATTTTCTTCGATGTATTGTGAATATATGGTTCTTTGGACATTAAAAGTGGTTCTAATAGGTTCTTTAGATCAGTTTTTAGATTCTCATCTGTTATCACAAAAAATCTTGTCGGTTCTCACCATATAGCAAGTCCACATCGAAAATAATGGATTTCCTTTTCAATTAAACTTGAAAATAAGTTGACAGATTTGAGGATTTAGAATAATTTAAAACAAATAAAAGCATGTATATTGAAAAAAAAAAAAAAAAACGTGTACAAAAGATGCTAACCACTAATGTCAGTAAATAAGCCCTTGTAAAGAGAGTAAGATGTTCTTCCACTGGAGCTCAAGATGCTCTGATGGAAAACATGATCATAAGAGTTTGTTCATGTCCACTCCTGTCAAATTCAATCTAAATTCAGAGACATTATCAAATTCATCTTAATTTGCACAACTGCGGTGCTGATTGGTTTCAGGAACTGTAAACAGTGAATCCAACCTGAAAACTAATGTCAGTTGTTTGTTGACATTAAGGTGACTTGTTCACCTTTTGCAACACAACTTCTAGCCTGATTCTACACTCTTAAAGGTTCTTTATTGGCATCTATGGTTCTATAAAGAACCTTTATCATCCATGGAACCTTTCCATTCCACAAAATGGTTCTTCCCAGCTAACACAAGTTATGAAAACATTATTTTTGAACATCCAGTTTAATGTCCAGTTTATGTTTTAAAAACCTTTTTTTCTTGGTTATACGAATGTTAGGGGAACAATCATTTCATCATTTTACAGACATTTTGTGATTATTACCTTTGAATGTTCTGTGAATATAGTTACATTTAAAAAAAAAAACGTAATTTTCAACTAATGCATTTCATAGAAAGTTCTATGAACAATATAATTAACATTTTTATGTTACCTTTATGAGAACATTATCAAAGACCAGATAACTGTTCGATTAACATTACAAAAAGAACATTTGTTTATATCATTGAGAGAACCTTGCCCGAACGTTATTTGAGAACGTTCCCTGTTTACAGTGGAAAAAAAATGTCTTTAGAGTTTTAAAATATTAAGAAAACAATGGTTATTTTAAAAAATTTTCACCAAAATGTTCTTTGGGGAACCAAAATTGTCCTTCTATTTGCTACAAATACCCTTGTGATGCAGAGGCTGCGGCTTTAATCCCTGTACTTTGAATGCATTTTGGACAAAACAATCTGCTATATGCACTAATGTCAAGGAGGATATATTTCTCTGTGTTGAGTGTTTGAACCCAACTGGTTCTCTGTCCTCACTTGTCTCTCATCAGTTGGAGTTTAGCAGCCTATTCAGATGGCCTGCAGGGATGACATGGATATAATGCATTATGGGACAGCACTCTACATGACACCTCCCATTTAATGATCCTTAATGGATCTGTTGGTTTTATCACGCCAGTCAGAACAGCGAGAAATCAGTGAAAGCTAGCAATTGCGTTGTTGAGAGTTTAATGAATTTTGGAGGAAAGGACTGTCGTTTCTTTCTGAAATCACAGTAAAAAAAAAAAATAAATAATAATACTAAAAATAAATAAATAAATGAATAAATGTTTTCTAATGCATTAAAATGATTCATAATGCCTTATAATGCATTATAAATTTTAAACAGTACTGTAATATTTTACATCTTAACTCATTTAAAGTTAGAGCATGTTATAATGCTTTTTTTTTAACAGTGTAAGGATGGACTGCTAAGCATTATATTGAGTTTTGATGCGTTTCAAGCAGATGTTGATTCTAATGATTTTATCTAGAGTGCAGTCTGGCCAATAAAATCCCAACAGTTTGCATTAATAGGGAATTGAAATGTACATAAAATTTACTGACTGTAATGAAAAATGTACTCACTTTTGAATACAAGTTGAATACAAGAGCTGATGCTGACAATCTTAAAATGGGCAAATATTGATTTATCGGTAAGACTGATCACTAATTTCAATTGTTTATGAAAAGTTATCTTATTTTATATAGTGCTTTATACAATACAGATTGTTTTAAAGCAGCTTCACACTCTTAAAAATAAAGGTGCTTAAAAGGTTCTTCACAGCGATGCTATAGAAGAACCATTTTTGGTTCCACAAAGAACCATTCAGTCAAAAGTTCTTTAAAGAACCATCTCTTTCTTACCTTTTTATAATCTGAAGAACCTTCTTTTGCCTCAAAAAACCTTTTGTGAAACAGTTATTCAGATGTTAAAGGTTCTTTATGGAACCATTTAGACAAAAAGGCTCTTCTATGGCATCGTGAAGCACCTTTATTTTAACGAGTGCACAGTAATAAACAGGAAAATAACAGAATCAGTGATGCAAAAAGACAATGCATAGCATTATTCATTATACAGCATTATGAATAACTTTAAAGTGATATAATGGGCATAGAAAATAGATGGATGAATGTGTTTGCATGATCACAAAGGCCTGCCTTAATTCTCAGAAATGTCTCAGTAAAAGTGACTAAATAGGTAATACAATCTCTGTTTGCTGTGGGGAAATATTTGTGCTTCAGCATGCTGGCATTGATTCCGCGTAGTCTGAAAGAATAAGCAATTCCTGCGTGAACTTGATTAAAAACTGTCAGGTGTCTTTTGTTTGTTGGAAGAAATATTGCAATTGGCTTTGTGCAATTAATCAAAAACACACAAGCTAGATGTTGTATTGAATATGACCATATGGTCTACTATTTTGATCAACCAACAAAAATAGCGATATGATGTAAATCATGAAATAAATAATGATAAGATTAAAATATATTATACATCTAAAAAAAATAGGTTTACTAAATTTGATTTTGGTGAGGACTCCCTAAATCAGTTGCACTGAATGATCAGAGTCTCTAAATCCAAGTTTAACAAAAATAAAATAACCTTCTGAAAAAGTTAATAAAATCAAGAGTAACAATACAAATACATGAAGAACCCAAAGAAAACAAGAGTGTGGCACGAAAGAGAGAAAAAAACCTCTGTGTGTGTGTGTGTGTGTGTGTGAGAAAGTACTGCTTGTTAAGACGATTAACAAAATCCTGACTTACTTTGATTACATTATGTTTGAGAGAATGTGACAGTCATTTCGACTGACATCAGCAGACAAACGGCTCTACGACACACTCACATCACACTGATTTTGCATTATTAGAAATGTGGGTTGAAATTATGAATACAGGTATTTATTTACAAACATTAATTCAAACACTAATCAGCTTGATCAAAGGTCAGGAAATCATAAGCCGCATTTGTAATTTAAATGACTCTTTTTATGTTCTGAATGGACGTTGTTATGGCTGTAAAGCTTCAGAAATACTGTACAAGGGCACAGACCTGTTAATTTGAATGAGAACAGAGACAAGTCATATGGCAGATCATCTAATGGCAATGATGTGTGTGGGTCTAGTTCCCTACAAAATAGGTTGTTGGAAGTTTGTACACTATCAACACTTGCTGGGTTTGACCCCATAATCGTCCAGTTATCATGACCCTGTTTATTTTCTCAATGCATATTACTAAGCTTATTGCGAGCATTTCATCCATGCATTTATTTATTATATTTTTTCACTTTGTTATAATCAAACTGGCTTCACATTCACATTTGCCTCCATTCTGGTATGCAGTGTTCACTTTTCACAATCCAATCAACAACCAATGGATTAAATCCTGGCCTATGTTTTATTTTCTTGCTCAATAAGCTGTTTCACTCGGCTACATAAGGATATGTACTCAAAACAGTGAATGGCAATTAAGTTGTCTCTTTGCAAGGTTTAAAAAGCAAAATTCATATGTAAAAACAACATTCCTGTAGCTTAAACAGTGGAGCAGGGTGCTTTCAACAGCAAGGTCATGGGTTTCATTCCCAGAGAATGTTGTGTTTTGTATAAGACATTTGCTCAGAATGCATGAGGGTAGACACAATCGTCTAAAGTTTACCAATATATTGTCTACCCTCATTTTTGTCACACAAAAATGAAAAAAAAAAAAAAAAAAAATAGCTGAAAATTTACTCACCCTGAGGCTATCCAAGATGTAGATGAGTTTGTTTCTTTATAGCAACAAATTTGGAGAAGCACTCCATCACTTGCTCACCAATGGATCCTCTGCCATCAGAATGAGAGTCCAAACAGCTGATAAATACACACAGCCTTTCACATCACAAGACATTAATTAATGGACTGGAGTGGTGTAGATTACTTGTGGATTATTGTGATGTTTTTATCAGCTGTCTGGACTCTCATTCTGACGGTACCCATTCACTGCAGGGGATCCATTGGTAAGCAAGTGATGTGATGCTAAACTGATGATAAATTTACAGTAGATACACATCAGAAGCCTTGTCCCACATTAATGTGTCTAAACTGACAGCTGAGTAATTCTCTACAGCTAAGAATTGTGGGTCAGATTTAGCCGCCATAAGCCACTTTGAGGCTGTGGGTTAGATAATGCTTTCTGGTGAAGAAATGAAAACATATCCGCCAGAAGAGGAACAGGAAGTTCCTTCTCCACACGCTAATCTCCAGAAACACATCACTCCAGCTGTAATAAAAGCACAGGCTGTTAATGAGAGCGGGTCAGTCCTGTTAGTCATCAGTTTTACTAATATATGTCCTGCCTGACACTAATTTAGTCTGATGTTCCATTCAGGATGAGAGATGAAGCAGGAAGTTGAGAAGGTCAAAGCTGGATAAGCTTATATTCATGCTGGACTTAGTGGATGATTCCTTCCTTATACAACATACAACTGTACTGAATGAATCCTGTTCTGGTTAAAAGGAATGTCACGAATCTGCAGTTTTCTTGAACATTCAAGAAATTACTAGATGGAATTGATAATCGCTTTTGACACTTTGGCACTAGAATTTGTTTCTTTAGCTTTCAGTGTCATTATGTGGATAAATCACATGAAACCTGTCAAGAACATGTCAAGGTCATATTAGTTTCTGCATGGATGCATGGAAGGATGCATTAAACTGACTGAAAAATTCAGCTTAACTAAAATTTAAAAACAAAAAACAAAAATCAAACATAACTTATATTAAATGGTAATATTTAATTTCACAATACTGTTACTGTTTTTACTCTATTTTTGATCAAATAAATGCAGCCTTGATCAGCATGAGACACTTCTTTTTAAAAACGACCTTAAAGATTTGAACATTGGAGTGTATAAAAATAAATAAATAAATAAATAAAAATGAGTTCATGAGCTGATGAAAGATAATAATTAATGAAATCATAAAAGAAACCTAAAATTAAAATAAATAAGTGCAGAATAAAAACAATCAAAATACAACACTTAATATTTTCAAAATACATTACTAAACTGTCACGGTGCACACAGCGGGGAAGAACAAGGAATTACTCAAAATGAACAGTCTTTAATCCAAATAAACAGTGCAATACAAGGCAGGGCTGAGACACACAGGAACACAGGGAGTGTAGCAAGTAGACCAGATGAAAAAGAACTGAACAGGCAGGAACTAAACACACAGGATAATTACAAAACACAGGTGCAGGGGATTAACAAGGGGATAAATCAATTCTAATGAGGAAATATCAATTAATTAAACAAGAAAAGGAAAAAGACCATATAAGGAAAAACAGGAAGAACTCAGGGCAAAACAAGACAGAAACGTGACATTACTCCCGGAAGGCGCATCCCGCGCCTTAACAACATCCAACGGAGAGGGGGGGGTGGGTGCTCTGGAGGCCCCTCAGGACAGGATACACGGGGATGGCCGGGCTCCAGAGCAGGACCCGTTCCGGGAGGCCATGGATGAGCAGGAAGCTCGAGGGGGCCATGGCGGATCAGGGAGTTCAAGATGCCATGGCCGATGGATAGTCCGGGGAGCCATGGCGGAGCTAGGAGCTCGGGTGGCCATGGCAAAGCAGGGAGCTCAGGAAGCCATGGCGGATCGGCCTCCGTGGCCTTGGCCAACGGTCCGGCCCCTACGGCCGTAGCTCTATTAGCCCCCCCCAAAAAAATTGCCCCAAAAAAGAATCTCGGGTCTAGAGGCCCTCCCTAGGCTGGATTCGGGGACTGGAGCCCTCCGTGGGCTAAACTCAGGAACAGGAGCCCTCCTTGGGCTAAACTCAGGAACAGGAGCCCTCCGTGGGCTAAACTCAGGAACAGGACCACTCCGTGGGCTAAACTCAGGAACAGGAGCCCACCTTGGGCTAAACTCAGGAACAGGAGCCCACCTTGGGCTAAACTCAGGAACAGGAGCCCTCCTTGGGCTAAACTCAGGAACAGGAGCCCTCCGTGGGCTAAACTCAGGAACAGGAGCGCTCTCAGGGCTATCCACAGGAACAGGAGCCCTTTTAGGGCTAGGCTCGGAATCTGAGGCCCTCTCTCTGGGCCTGACGTGAGCACCACAGCCCTCCTTGGGCTGAACATGGTGACAGGGGCCCTCTCAGGGGTGAATTCAGGAACTGCTTCCATTGAGGCAACAAGAGGACCCCAACAGACAAGACAAGGCTGATTAAAAATGTTCCTGTGGACAATACTTTAGTGGACATGACTTGACTCTGGTCAGGGGCTGGAGCCTGCACTGGACTCTGGTCAGGGGCTGGAGCCTACACTGGACTCTTGGTCAGGGGCTGGAGCCTGCATTGGACTCTTGGTCAGGGGCTGTAGCCTACACTGGACTCTTGGTCAGGACACTGGAGTTAACTTTGGAACTGAAGTGAGCCGCAGCCGGTGGGCTTGACGTCGGAGCGGACGGCGGGATTAACTTCAGAGCGGCCGGCGGCTTGAGGGAGCCGTAGCCGGTGGGCTTGAATTCGGAACGGCCGGCGGGCTCGAGCAAGCGGCGGCCCATGAACTTGACTTTGGAGCGGCCGGCAAACTTGACTTTGGAGCAGCCGGCGGGCTTGGGTTAGCCGCAGCCGGTGGGCTGGACAGATGAATGGCCGCCAGTGGACTCGCAGCACTCGTGGCGATCCCGCCCGAACTCCCACGCTTAGTTTTAGTGGGCTTGGGTGGAATGATGAGCTGCGACTTCCATGCCGCGGGAAAAAACGGGAAAACAAACAGGGAGATGGGGTGCCGCTTACTGTTTCGGTCTGATCTTCTTTCACGGTGCACTCAGCGGGGAAGAACAAGGAACACGTAGATGAGGAATTCATCAAAATAAACAGTCTTTAATCCAAACCAACAGGGCAATACAAGGCAGGGCTGAGACACACAGGAACACAGGGAGTGTAACAAGTAGACCAGACAAAAATGAACTGAACAGGCAGGAACTAAATACACAGGATAATTACAAAACACAAGTGCAGGGAATAAATCAATACTAAACGAGGAAACATCAATTAACTAAACAAGAAAAGGAAAAAGACCATATAAGGAAAAACAGGAAGAACTCTGAGCAAAACAAGACAGAATCGTGACATAAATATTTTATATTTTAAGTGATTATAAAACCATCGATACACATAGAGAAATCACTGGTATTCAACAAATTATTTTTGTACTAACAAGAACTATTTCTGTTTTACTACTGTTAAGTTTAAGAAAACTGTGAGAAAACCAAGCCTTAACTTCAGACAAACTCTGATGAGAGAGAACATGGAGGAAGTTTAGAAGAAGGTTTTGAGGACAGATAGATCTGGGTGTCATCGGCGTAACAATGAAACTATACCATATTCTCTGAAAATGTTTCCAAGGGGCAGTAGACAAATGATAAATAATAAAGGGCCCAGAACTGAACCCTGTGGGACACCTGTAGTAATATGTCTTGACTTAGATTTAAACTGACCTTGTTGAACAAACTGAGTACGACCCGAGAAATAAGATGTAAGTGCCTACGATTCCAATGGACTGCAATCTATCTAATAGAATTTTATGGGAAATGGTGTCGAATGAAGTTAAATCAAGAAGAATTAAAATAGATAAAAGTCCTGAGTCAGCCGCTATAATAACAACAACTATTTATCTGCAACAACTATTTATCTTTCTTTACAATAAATGACACTTGTTTTGACATTTTGCATTTTATGCAATGACATTCAGACTTTTTTAACAGTCCAAAATAGCTTTTGGAGTCAATGTATAAGAAGAACACATGTATAAGGCACTCACAGACCGGTGGTAATGATAGTCTGGAGGTTTACACTGTGAACTGGGAATTCAGATGTTACAGGTCTCTTACAGTCAGTCACTGAGGGAAAACCATCAAGCCCTTGAGTACTGCACCTACTGACTCCAGAGGGACTGAACCCGCAGCCACTTTGCTGTAAACAAGCTTTTTAATAGTTTATGACTTCAAAGAGTGACTTTTTACTTTATTTTCCTTTCTGACTTACTATAGCTTTGAGTAACTTCTAGTACAGGACGATCAGGATGAAAAGATGGCGACCATGCTCTTACCAGCGGGTCCTGATGGCTTGCGACCGTACACTCGAGAGTCTCTGGCGGCCATCGAGCAGAGGATCAGCGAAGAGCAGACCAAGAGCACGAAGGATAACAAGACGGACCCGGGGAACACGGAGGAGCCCAAACCCCGCGCCGACCTGGAGGCCGGGAAGGTGCTGCCTCGCATCTTTGGTGACATCCCCACAGGACTGGTCGGAGTCCCGCTGGAGGACATCGACCCTTTCTACTTCAAAAATCAGAGGGTAAGTCAGTCTGAGGTCACAAGTGGTCTTCAGATGTTTTAGTGCATCTTAAAGGAGGAGTAAGTGCTGTAAATGAGCTCTAATGGATGTGAAGTTCATGTTTTTAGCTGATAATTGCCGCAGTCCTTGAATAGACAGATGTATTTATATAAGTGCATGTAATGATTTTGTCTTGTATAGCTGGGGAAAAACATTTTCTGTGTTTTTCTGAATCATCTACCTTGAAAGCACCCACCTGGTTCTTCTGTCCAATAGGAAAGAAAAATATCACAGTCTCTTTAATATCTCAGTTGTTTCTCCCAGACCACAATGAGATAATCTGGAAAGCAAAAACATCATCTCACATGGTTCAGGAGAGATCTCAACAATGTCTCAGATTTGCTAAGATAAAGTGCATCAAAAGGCAGAGAGCTCAATATGAAAGGGTTACTCCAGCCCAAAATGAAAATTTTGTCATTAATCACTTACCCCCATGTCGTTCCAAACCCGTACAAGCTTAGTTTTTCTTCGGAACACAATTTAGGATATTTTAGATGAAAACCGGGTGGCTTGTGACTGTCCCATTGACTGCAAAGTAATTACCACTGTCAAGGTCCAGAAAAGTATGAAAAACATCGTCAGGATAGTCCATCTGCCATAAGTGGTTCAATCTGAATTTTATAAAGCGACGAGAATACTTTTTGTACGCAAAGAAAATAAAAATAATGACTTTAGTCAACAATTCGTCTCCTCTCTGTCTCTCTGTGTCAGCGTAGCACCATTTTGGATATTATCCACTGAACACAAGCAGCGTACGCTCTTCTGTATTAGCCACAACACAAGGATGCGCTATTTTCGTTCAAATCAAAGCGCAAATTCATGTAGAATACGCATCCTTGTGTTGCGGCTGATACAGAAGAGCGTAAGCTGCTTGTGTTCAATGGATAATATCCAAAATGGTGCTACGCTGACATTGATGTCACTGATGGCAGATGGACTATCCTGACGATGTTTTTCATACTTTTCTGGACCTTGACAGTGGTAATTACTTGGCAGTCAATGGGACAGTCACAAGCCACCCGGTTTTCATCTAAAATATCCTAAATTGTGTTCCGAAGAAAAACTAAGCTTGTTTTCATCTAAAATATCTTAAATTGTGTTCCAAAGACGAACGAAGCTTTTATGGCTTTGGAACGACATGGGGGTAAGTGATTAATGGCAAAATTTTCATTTTGGGGTGGAGTAACCCTTGAACTCAAATATTTTTCATCAAATTTTTCTATGATCAAGTATTTTGAGTTGCTGTTCACATTCATTTATAGACTATATTGACTCGTTTTTTTAAATTTTCCTAAGGAATTTTAGGAGAAACATCTGAGTGTTAATACTCATAAAACAATTGAAAAACTAACCTCTGAAAAGTTTCTCTGACATTTCTATTCTCAAAAAAGGCTGGTTGATTGGACTGAATGGCTCATTTTAATTTTATGTTCATTTAATAATTTTCATTCACAACTGCAAAAAATATGTTCTTACAGTAAAAATATCCAATTTTTTTTAATCAAAATATATTTAATGAACATGCAAATGACACAAGTTTTCTGAGAAATGCATCAATTGAGTTTTTGCTTGAAACGAGAACAAATGTCTGCGAATGTGGTAAGAAAAATAATCTTGTATACCCTTTGAATTAAGTTTATTTTTCTGACCCCACTGGCAGATATTTGACTCTCAAGTAAATTTATCTTGATTTAAGAATGCTTAAATATTTGTATGAGACAACAAGAAAAAATACAGGGGAAAAAAATGTTTTTTTTTTTTACAGTAAATACAGTTTAGCACCATGCACTATACTGACACATTTACCAGTAGAAGACTGTGACTGACCAATCAGAATCAAGTGTTACAGACAGCCATGTGAATATCTACTTCTTATATTGCATGTCTGATGCATATCATTTAAAAATAATATTGGTCAATATGGTCATTGATATATTATGACATAGCTGTATGACTGATGAAATATTATACCCAACTGAACATTTACATCCATAGCATTTTATCTTCATAAATTGTCTTTCCCTTTTAGTCTAATCTTGCCTTTTTGGATTATTTGTATATCATACAGCTCAAAACCTACCGTTCAAACGTTTGGGGTCGGTAAGATTTTTTAAAATGATTTTGAAAGAATATAGCTCAAAGAATAGCTGTTTTCTATTTGAATATATTTTAAAATGTAATTTACTTCTGTGATCAAAGCTGAATTTTCAGCATCATTACTCCAGTCTTCAGTGTCACATGATCCTTAAGAAATCATTCTAATATGCTGATTTGTTGCTCAAGAAACATTTTTGATTATTATCAATGTTAGAAAAACAGTTGAGATGCTTCATGTTTGTGGATGTGGTGATAGAATGTTTTCAGGATTAAAAAAAAATAAATACTGACCCCAAACTTTTGAATGGTATTGTATGTATCTATAGCAGAAGAAAAGTAACATTTCATCTGTCCAGACTGACTGTTTTCTCTTCTTTTACAGACCTTTATAGTTCTAAACAAGGGAAAAGCCATCTTCCGCTTCAGTGCCACATCTGCGCTCTACATATTCAGTCCATTTCACTGCATCAGAAGAATCGCCATAAGAATCCTAGTCCATTCATATCCTTCCACTGCCTCTTAGAAGAACCTTTCTCTATGTGTGCATGCTTATTGCTTGGAGAATTACAGAGAGATTTGGTCTGTTTACAGCCGTGCTTCTGATTTGTGTTTAATAACTTGCACAGATATCAGACCCTAAGACCACAAGCTTCTCTAGAAACACAGCTGCACTGATTTCTTTTTTAATTTGCAAGACATTTTATAAATCTGGTTTCCAAAAGCATCATTTTAAAAGCCAGATATTTGACCTGGGCCAGTGTGTAACCACCTGGAACACGTAAATACCACATATTGTCGGGGAAAAAAAAAGTTCAAAAGCTCGTGCACCTTTTTAAACCCTAAAGGGTTAAAGGTACATTTAAGTACCTGAAGGGTACATATTTGTACCTAAATGGTATGTATTATACCTTTTGAAAAGGTACAAATGACAGCTTTTGTACCTTTTTGTCTGAGAGTGTACCGAATGTAATGCACTAGCAACCATCAACAACACTGTCATATCATTATGGTGGCTTCTGCATGGGCAATATTATCAGAAAATGTAGTAAAAAGTGGTTTGATTTTTCCCAAAAGGCCTTTTAAACTAATCATTATTATCAAAGGGCATCAAAATCCAAAAATCTGGCCCAACAGCAAAATGATATCCAGCTGCTCACACTTTGAGGCGAATCTAAAATACTTACCATCAGAATTCTATTGGATTTGGTCTCATTTCTGAAACAGCTCTGTAATGTTCTTCTCTGGCATCGCCAAACAAATCCGCTGAGATTCCTCTTCTAATTCCCCAAATGAAATAAGAGCAAAGTGATTTGGCATCATGTGACAGCTGCACATTACAGCGC